>VXAC01008436.1:555674-656699 GCA_013399225.1 Rhipidura dahli | reverse complement strand
CAACTCACCCCCCCTCCCCCCCCCCCCCCAAATTTTAGCTTAATTAGTCTGAAAAGTACCTCACAACCTATAAAACTAAGAACTTTAGGCTATTAGAAATAAATTGTTTTGTAGTTTGGAACGTGGGGAATTAAACACAGCAGTGTACAAAAATGTCTCTTTATATTGTTAGATAAAGCTGCCATGTGAACTCCTGTGATGTGATTAAAAGAATTAGCTAACTATAGCACATGTCTATTGAATGCTAAATGTTTTGCCACCCTTCCCTCTGGAAACTAGCTGCCGATTATGAGCTTTCCCTGCTAGACCAGGTAGCATCCACAATGAAACTCTCTGGGGTGTGAGTCATTTGTCATCCAGACCTCACACCTCACCCAAGCAGACCATTACTCCATTATCTTTCCAATGAAATGAAAGAGAAAGGAGAGGTGGCTTGTGGGAGCACGGTGCATTAGGGTTTTACCTCACAACAATACTCAGGGCTGTACCCACACCCGGCCAGCTCACAAATATTTCTATATCTATTAGTTTAACATAATCACCACTCTCACCTGATAAAGCCACTGACCTATTATCCCAGGCAGTGAAAGTTCACATGACCAAGGTGCCCAGTAGAAGGAACAGCAGAAGAAGCAGTGCTTGCCATACAGTTTCTTTAAATTAATATAACTATATATGACAGAAGTCCAGTCACAGGTTTAATGCCTATCCAATTTTTATTTCATCTATTATGCCTTCTACAACAAAACAGGCTTCCTAATGTGGGATGAAAATCCAGTGCTGTTGGGACGTGGATCATCTTCTACAGGCAACAGGAGCATCCAACACAATGTGAGGTTTTCTAACTGATTTTTAATCCCTATTATAACACCTCCTAAACAAAACCATGCTATGAAGTTGCCATCCAGGAAAATCCCACCAGGATCTGTGAGAGAATTCTGACAACAGTGTGGGCAAGACATCTATAGATGGAGGTCTAGCATGATCTGTGTCTTCTCTGGCTACCCACTACACACAGCCAGCTAAGCACTGCTTCAGGAACCTTCACAGAAAAGGCACCAACACTAACTGCAGTGCCAGAGTGATGTCAGACTCTAACGTCAGGAACTGGCAAGGTGGGCTTCAGATTATTTAAGAACTGACAAGAACACGCTGAAATGTAAATCTGGAAAAGAGTCAAGAGAGAAAAGCAAAAGAAGGAAAAAACTGGAGAAAAAAATATTCAGAATATTGTGTTTGGGGGCGGGGGGGAGATGAAGGATTGACGCTTTTGGAGAAGGATACAATTTTGTGTTTTCCTCTCTTATTTTTACCGGAGAAACAGTTGTACAACTTCATCTGTATTTAAAACAAATGCAGTTTTCATCATGAAACTAGAAGCAATTATTGTTGGCTATGAACTATTTAAGACTTAATACCCTTCCTCTGCCATCTCAGGCTCGCTCCCATTTTCTTGTGAGCTGTTAACTGTAGCTGTGGTATTACTGCCTTTTGCTGCTCTCTGATAACTAAGTTACCATGAAGAACCTAAAAGGTCAACAAATTGTCATAACTTGCACTCCCTCTGATTTCTTAGAGACCTTCCAAAACCTAAAAAGTGCTCTGCAAAGAAAAAGCACTCTCACTACTGCTTAATTTATATGAATGAAATCATTTGAGCAGGATCATAAAAAAAAGATTGATACACTGAGGATAAATGTGATATGCTAGAGCACAGTCTTTGTCACTTCTTGTAAAAGTTTCTTAAAGCTAATTTTGAGCCTTTATATAGCCTATTTATGACCTGGCAACACCTGCAGAATACTAGACTAATGATAAATGTTTAAATTAAAAGAACTGAAGTTGTTTCCCTTCAACATCCCTTTGTTGCATTTATGTTCAGCTAAAGACTCAGACCTTTATTGAGCTAGATCCTGAATCTCTGATTCAGTTTTTGCTTTGATGAGACTCTCCTCTTGCTCAGCAGGACTTGTTAAGTAATGGCCCTGACCTTGGTGCAGTCTCTATGGAATATCAAGCCTACTTGTGCAAAATGAAGAGCATGCTGTAATCTCTTTGAGAAACCATTTATCCTATACTGTGTTCACAAAACCTGCAATATTTTAAAGGAGTGTTAAAAAGTTGAGAGGGGGTAAGAGAGAAAAAGCACTTGATCAACATTTTTAACCTTCTTAAATTTCAGTAAGTATTTAGTTTTGCTAAAATCATACAATGGTTTTGATACCCAGGTCTGAAAAATAAAATCAATAAAGAACATTTGGACTTCACCTTAACCTCATGTCTCTTCTGGCATTCCTAGTCCACCCAGTTAACCTTTCAAGTTGCTATGGCTGAGCTGGCACTGGTTCCCTGAAGCAGGTTCCTGTACAGGTACACACAGGTTCTTTTCTTCTGATTCTGTATTTAGGCAGATCTCAAGTGCAAACCAGTTTTTAGCCCCTTGGTCTTGGCTTCTTCAGCAATGGATCAAATTAATTGAACTGGAGAGTAGCCACAAAATGGTACAGCACTAGGTTTTCAAAGAATACAAAATAATCTGTTCTAATCAATCACATGCCTGGGAGATTTCTGCTCTACTAGAAGCACATGCATTCACATTCACACATGTACACAGCCTTCAAATGTGAACCTGAAAACAGAAATGCAACTAGTCTTACATCTCTTTGAGTTAGACCCAGCTAAATACACTCACTTTCACAGGCTTCTCTGGTACATCCTCAAGACACAAACACCTTCCCTTTTCCCTTGATGGGAACGGGGCTGTTCAAACATAAGATTTTTAGACCATCAAGACAACATCTAGCTCCCCACCCACCTTGCTCCTTCCATATTAATCAGTAGTTTAGTTTCCCCCTCCAGCCTCACTGTAGGCTTTCAACTGACTGTTTGGGGATGTACAAATGCTAAAAGGAGATAGACTCCCCAAACTAAAAGGCTCCCTTCCTTGAAAACCAGCAGAGAAAAATGCTTCCTTGAAGGGTGCAACTGGTCCTCTCATAAATTATCTATGTCTGATCAAATGATGCCTAATTATTTCTCTACTGTTTAATATCATTACTAATTCAGAGGTAGCTGTCAGAACTTACATAAGATAAAATCTAACTGAAGTTTTCCATACAATTAGCTCCTTTGCTTTATTGCCATAGCTAAGAGGGAACTTTAGGCAAAAGGAAAACCACACACATAATTTCCCCAAAAAATCTTGAGCACTGGGTCTTCAGAGATCCTCCAAGACATCTGTTGTTCATATTTTTTTTCCTCTCCAGAGAAGCATCTAGCTGTTATTTCTATAAATTAGGCCATTTCTTGTTTAGCTAATTTCCTTTCTCCTTACTTAGTCAGCCTGATAAATTGGATTTTTCTTCTACATAACATGCTCCTCTCTCCAGTGCTAATCCCATGAGTTCAGCAGTTCCTTCATCATTTCACTACTTTTTCTCTAGAACACTGTCTTCTCTCCTCAGTTTCTGGGACACTCCATTATCACCAGCTTCAAAATTATGTAGAGAAGAAAAAACACCACTACTCCTTCCCTCTTCTTCCTTCCCGTGTCTACTCTGTTTTCATGTGAACAGGAGCTCTCTCTGTTAAAAGGCTTCCATTAGGAACAGAGTTTCAGTTTCAATCAAGTGATCAATATGCCTCTACTTTCAGTTGTTCAGTAGTGCAAGCAGATGAGTCCTGACAAATGTCATCAAGTACATCACACAGCTGAGCCACTTGTGGTATCCAGGGGCCACTGTGGAATATATTGCACATTTTTCTCCACAAATGTTAAAAGACGATCAACATGAAGATTGCCATTAAAGGATTCAATTTTACAACCATCTGTCTGACCAACTTCTCTTTAGAATTATTCTCATACATGATCATGATAGTAAAAGAAAGTGGTCTTCAAGCATATACATTCCCACTCACCAAACATTTTGAGTGAAAAAGCTGAAATAATTTGTTCCCTGGAAAGGGATAATTTGATCAATACCATTTCAGAAGCACAGACAGTAACGGAGTTGTGATCGACTGAAATTCACTTAACATCACCTGAAGAAGATTTCTAAACAAAAGAAGTAAGTTCCTGACTAAACTTCCACCCACAGAGTAGTGTCCTGCTGCACAGGATCCAAGCAGTGCCTGAAACAATAAATCACCCACTCCACATTTGTGTCTCCCTTTTTCCAACTCAAAAGAAACCCTAGGAAAATATGAATGTTGGGCAAAATGCTAGTCCAATTTTGGTTCCAAGTTTTATTCCACACTGAATGCTACAGCAAAGATGTAATAAATCATCTGAAAAAAAATGAAGTTCCCAGAGCCACCATGCTGAAGTGTATTAAGTTAGATGTGATTCTGACAAATGTTTGACAGTGCATGCTATCTTACTCCAGCACTAGATTCTCCAACCTAATTCCTTAGGTCTGGTTTCTTGGAAGCAAATTGAGGTAGAAATAAAAAGGTTTTTTTCATATAATTCTGAAACATAATATACATCTGCAATTTTATTTAAAAAAACCAAACCGAAAAAACAAACAACAAAATACTGGGAATTTCTGCAGCTGAGCATCTACTGTAAAACCAGAAATAAATTCTAGTTTTAGGTTAGTTAAGCCGTTGAAGATAAACCCAAACATCATGATGGTTCTCTAAATAGTTAGAATCTTTCAGGTCTCACTCACTCCCATGTTCAAGCATAATAATAAGGAAATGCATTTCTTGGCTAACTCTTTTAGTCCATACCATTGGTGTCCTCAGGACAAAGGCACTATGTCCTGCTTTACAGTACGCAGCTTCTCCTAGGTCATACCATGACATAAAATCATTCAGCCTTCACAGACAAAGAGAAAACACAATAGAGATTTTACTGTACTGCAACAAATGATATAAATTATCAAAATAAAATCTATCACAAAGAAAAGGTTATGCTGAAAAATTAATCCAACTCAAACTCTAACAAATACATCCAGACAACAAACACAAGTGTTGCCACATCAGTCCTACAGCTACTTATCCAATCTTTGTGTATTTTTGTACTTTAAACACTGATTAATTACTTATGGCCAAATGTTATGGTTTAGCTATAATCTGGTTCTTTTTACTGCTGTTGAGCTAAGAGATGGAGGGGGGAAGAAAAGGAAAGAAGAAGTATTAGGCTAACAAGAGGTTACTTATGGATATGGAACGCTCCAAGAGTTCCTCCGTGAAAACATTCATACCTCATTACCTACAAATACTGTTGCTCTTGTTCCTCCACTAGTCACAGATTATAAAGACCTCTGCCATAATCTGATTTGGTCTGAATAGCCTTACCACAATTGCACCCATCCTATATCCTCTATATCCAACACCTTCTCCCTTACTAGAAAACATGGTAACTACCAGACACAAAGGTGGAGAAGTAAAACAGGTAACTGTTCTCACCTGAACATATAATATACAAGATGTTGTAAGATTTTTTTTGATGAAAACCTTGGCCCAGGTAAAATGTCTAAAGATTCTTCCAGATAATAACAGGTTATCCTTCATCCAAATAAGAATGATAAATAGATATTACTGAAAAATACGGATGGCAGGCCCAAACTTCTGTCCAGCAGAGGTAACATACTATGTTTTATAGAATGAGAGTAAATAAAGATTTAAGAAGATAGCGAGGCATTTTACTAGTCTAACTACTGAGCTTATTAGAGACCCCTATTCTTGCATATCCATGTTGTTTTCCAAGACACTGTGACAAAGCAGCAAGACAGACTCACAGCTCAGCTCCAGCAGCAAGATAAATCAAACTCTGTTCAGAAAGAACTTGGCAGTATGACCCCAGCACATACATTAGAATTGCTTTAAATATGTTTTCTTCAGGGCTGGGAAAGACAAGGCAGAAAGGAAATATAGTCTCAGATACTGCTTTTCTAAGTTAATAGCTGGATATAGTTTTCAACAATCAGGCTAAATTTTGCATTAGCATTTGTTTCAGGTTGTCAATTCAGGAACATATTTTAAAAGAAGGATTAACTGTTCAGGTTATTTCTAAGTGAAAGAGGGCTTTCAAATAGCTTTTGTCATGAAGAAAAAAAAAAACCACAAAATGATATTTTGTAAGCCCACAAGCTGTAGGCAGCTAGTTCTTAATATATCCTATTCCCCTGGGAATTCAGGGGTTTGGGAGGAGAAGTAGAGAACCTGAAACAGTTAGGGTATTTTGCCTGAAGAGGGTTCCTGAGCAGGGAGGTCACCACTTTTCACTGAGCATTTAAGACACATTAGTATTCTGTTCTGTTGGTGGTGTCATTATCCACGATGGGATTTCCCATCGCAGCACACAGTGTTATTACTATTTATATGGTCATAGTGTAACACTTAACTGAATAATACATATTCATATTCTGACAGAATATGCTTGATATTACAACAGTTTATGCATACCCTGCAATTTCTAGCAACATGGAGACACATTCTGGCAAGAAAGTGTTCTCTCCCAGCTTCATTTTTATTAGCAAAGATCATAAAACATCCTGCTCATTAAAATCTGAATCAATTCCACTGGGAGTGCACTTTTCTGAAAGTGTTTTCCTACAGCTGGTGGTAAGACAGATCTGCTGGCTAACCAGAGCACTAATAGGACATTATGAAACCCACAATGCAGCATGAAGACAGTTGCATAATCAGAGCAACGATTACCAGCTCTGCTAAAAAATGGTGAGGGCTTAAGCACAATTGAGCAGCATGTAACAAACAAAAGAAGCTATTATTATCAGTCTGAGATCCTGAACTAAACTTTTATACATTATATTATTACTTTCATTGCAAGGAAGTGAAGAACAGATCGATGACAAAGGCAGCAGTATATAAAATGAGACCATAAATCACAGGTATAACAAATGCCATCGTTAACTGCAGCACAAGGCTCCAGTGTGGATTACCAGGCTTTAGTCCTAAGTGTTGGTCCAGCATTTCACAACCTCCTGCAGCATACAATAGATGCCTCATCTGGGGTCTGTGGTACCTCTGAGCCACAAGTGCAGTCACTGACCTTACCTGCCCTGACCAGCCTCACCCGGGACCCTCCCTCTGCAACCCAACTGATTTCAGCCCATGGCCATAGGTACCTGCCCCAGAAACCCCATAGAAGTGCTGCTCTCTGGCTGTATTGAAGTGATGCCTCTGCCTGGCCATGGATCCTCGCCCTCACCTGGCCTGGTGCAGCCCTATCACCACTGGAATTTCAGGCAATTTCATAGTTTCAAGTTTATCTGTTACCTCAGGCCAGACCAGCTACCCCGGCCATGCAGATGACCCAGGTAGTTAAGGACGATGCCTAGAGGGATGATTTGACAGATTGCTGCAGGTCCTCTCAGGGTGGGACTTTCATACAGTTTTCCCTCAGGCAGCTCCTAGCCTCAGCAATTTGGATATGTTAGCATCCTAGGCGGAGAATTCGGCCTTTTCCTCACAAGACTCCTCCTCTAAGTAGCTTGCGCCACAAGATAGATTTCACTGTAAATTGGCAAGACATGTGTAAATAGTCATCAGAAAGGAGGTTTGTATGCAGTTAAGACAATCAGCAGCAATGACATACACCTGTGCTGGGTGGTCACCAAAGGCCAAAGCCAGGGCTGAGGGGAGCAGTGGCTCAGGAGTCTCATCACATCCAGATGAAAGCACTGCCGCAAGGACCTGCAGTGGAGCCTCCTATCTGGTCACCATCCAACTGGTGACCAGCTGCTCAATAGATTTGGCTAGCCATAAGAGCATTACTCTATATTAAGATCCCAGTTAATAAGTTTCTCTTTCTAAAAAACACTGCCTGTGACTCTCTCTGCAACAACTGCATAAAGAAAAATGTAAATATTTTGATTTACATATTAGACCAACACAGATTTGCATAAATGTAGTAGGTCTTCCATATACTCACTCGTCTGCTATATTGGCCTATCCACTACTTTGGCTATTTCAGTTAGTTTAGATAAAAAGCATGAAAGTAGGCAGAAATTAAAATTTCTGTCCCTTTATCCAGGTCCAGAACACCAGAAGCATGCAGTGTGACCCCACCACTCCTATTTGCAACAAAATTTCAGGCTGCTCTGTCTCATTAGTATTTACCTCCATACACCACAAAAACCTTAGACTTAGGTGTAAATTCTCCACAATTCAACCTAAAACAGCACTGTAAAATTCAAAGTTCTGCCTATAATCTCTCAATTAAGCCCCATTGCTGACACTTAATTGTAAGATATAATGCACAGCTTTTTAAGTCTTATTTGCTTGTGTAAAAGGACAACTAATGGCCTCAGATATGAGGGAAAAAAACCTCTCATTTTTACACTGCATTGAAACTTTCAACATTGAAAGTCCTACAAATCAGCATTAAATAGAAAACTTTATTCATTTCCTATTATTGTGATTTATATAGAGAGAGAGTTCCTAAAAAAGTACTAAAGAAAATCACATTATCTATAACCTTATTGAAGGCATATGAACATTCTTAAGAATCTGTCAAGTCTCTAATAAAATGTAGGCTTTCTTGGCAGAAGATTAAAGATTCTGTTCAAAGTAGTTCTAGGAGCCGACTGTAGACCTACTTTAATAAACCAGATAGGCTGAGGGATTAAAAACTAATGCTGTATTTTTCAGCTGGATACAACCTGAAGTTAAAAGACTCTTTTTACATCATACTGAACATTATTACATTGTAAATCTACAAATAAATAATGGAGCTGTACAAGCAAGGAGTGTGGAACTGAAAATTGATTGAAAGTATTATTGTAAGTAATTTGGTGATTCTGTGGTTGGTTTTGTCATCTGGAATGATGGAACTGGGTAATCAAATTTAGCACTATGTTGTGGCTTGTGACAACAATGTATAATCCTTTAACAAGCTCTGTCTTAAATCCCATTTACCTCTCCTTGGAGAAGACCACTTCGTTCTCACCGTTCTGAGAGTTAGCAGTATTATTTCCAGCCAGCAATGAACCACTGTGTATCTGTAATCGTGTGTAAGGTTTGTATTAACCTTGTCCTTTGAACTTCTTCATTCCTGCTGTTTAGCCTCATAAGAGGACACATATCAGCAATCAAAAATCATTTTACAGAACAATGTCAAACCTGTTTAAATTGTTCAGCTGTGCTGTTCTGGTGAAGTTGCACCTTCAGAATATAAATCTCCAAATCACCTTCCCTGCCTCTTCAAACGAGCTGGCATAACCATATATCAGTTTATTTCCTCTCCTGGTTCTGTCAAAATTATATTAAAGCCTTCACCTCCAGGTGGGTATTTGATAAAAGAGGGTTAGATAATACATAAACATGCACACAGATCCGAATCCATCTCAACTGCAGCTAAAATGGCTTGTATGACAACAGCTTTTGGATTGTTCAGGTTTGTTTTGTTTTTTTCCTAGAAAGTAAAATCCCCAACCTCCTTATAACTTTTACTAGCTCTTTTTTGCATCTCTTCCATCTTCCAGTCACCTTTGAAAAGGAATTTCGGCTGAATTCTCATCCCATCTTGTACACTACCTGCTTGTGTTAAATTTGCCATTTTATGCACCTGGTAAAGAGTGGCTAATTCCTTGATCTCTCTGTGTGCCGGTACTTCACAGTTGTTGTCTTTGGGGCTTTTTTCCATTTCATTTAGCTATTTTTCTACAGCACAACCTCCTAATTCAGTTAAGCAGGTATTCATTCAGTATTGAGATCATACCACATTGCCAGTGAACAACAGCCCCAGCTGTACACAATCTCTTTGTACTTGGCAGATAAAGCACTACAATTTTTAATGTTCTTTGGAAAGTGTTTTACCTTTTGAATTACTTTATTCTCAGTCCTGGATAAATGGGTTGAGTTTTCAGTAAGTAATTCACTTTCTGTTCTTAACAAGCTCTTTGCCGACTCTTGATTCCCCTTTCCCTAGATCTGTAGTCCTCTCCTTCATTATCCCTTGCACCTCCATCCCACTCCTTCTACTGCTTGGGATGAAAGTCAGTTTTAGAACTTTGAAGTAAGTGAATGCCTCTTAAACATCAAATTTCTTAAGATGTTCAATCAAAATTACCTCATTAAATAATTCTTTTAAATTTCTCAAAGTTTGCTTTTTTAAATAAATCAACTGAACTGAAAGTTAAGTTGAACCGATGTGCAACCTCTTAATTTAACAGACTTGAATTTTTTTTAAATTATTTTTTCAGTACTTACAAAAGCAAACATTACAGGTTTTTGACACAGTAATTATTTAGTAAAAAAGGCAGACTGCTGTCACATCCAGTAATAACTGAACTTTATGCTGACCTTCACACATTAGCTGAGAAAATTACAAGCCCCCAGTGACCAGACTTTTTCAGTAAAAAAGTAAAAATCTTTTAAGCTATCAACTTAATTATCCAGTAGAGAGACATCAGAAGTAAAGCATAATATCAGCTATGACATGCTACACTTATAAGAAGGTATTGCAAAAGACAGTTTGATAAAGATAGAACTAAACATAAGAGTCAAAGTATGAAAGTAAATCCTTAAAACTAGAAGTAATGATTATGTCAAAGAGCACTGATAGCAAAATTACTTATAAAGGCAGAAAACTTACCTAACTTATCTCAACTGACAACTGAAATCCAAGAAAGCAATCATATATGATTGTATCACTTTCTCTTTACATAAAGTAAAATAATATTAAACAATAATCCATAATTCAAGCTGTTTCCTCAAGCAATCTATATTTTGTACTGAATACTATAGTTCTCCATAAGGTTTTCACTATAGTTATGAGAAACCTTACCTTCATACATTGATACCATTAGCAGAAAAATTTCTCACAGCATCTTTCTGAAAGTCTCCATTAATTATAAACCCTAGTCCTTGGAATATATAGGATGTCCTATACATCCTATACATGGATTTCCTTTGAAAATAAAAGAAAAAAAACAAAACCTTAAAACCCAACTCCACACAAAAATCAAAGGGAGTGCAAACCAAGTCTGTCCCAGTCATAACATGAATTTATTAATGAACTATCCCATCCAATAAAGATATTACAACATGATCTCTTTTCCCTTAACAAAGCAAAACAACCAGCACTTGTTTCCTGGACAATTATTCTCTCTTACTCCTAAAAAAATGTATTGTTTTCACAAGCTCTGGAAGTGTCAGTTGCTGTTTGGAAGACAATGATGATACCAGTCAAATATGACTCCCACTAAAAGGTGGGGAGATTTCATCATAAAAGTACTGGAATAACTAATGGAATGAGCATCTTTGAATCGTGCAGCCTGCTGACAGTGCTAGGACCGGAAGGTTCCACATATGACCCAAGTCTTCATTTCAAACAAGAGTTTTTTTCAGTAAACTGTCTCAGGTCTGTGACTGTTCTAACTGTTGTTGCAGAAGGGAAAATCGCGATATATTTTCTTTTGCCTTTATTGCTTGCCTCAGTTTCTGTTTTGACAGCTCCTCCTCCTCTGTTTCCAATACATCCATCTCCTCCTCTGTTCTCAGTTTTGTCTTCAACTTTGTCATCGTGGCCATGTAGTTCCACATGCTACACTCCCAGTCCAAAAATCTGTATCTTATGGTCTCTTCTATTGTAGACAGCTACAAATATTTGAGAGGTAGTCAAAACTTCACTCCATTTTATCTCACTCTATAAACCACCAGCAGTATTTCAGTAGCATTTTAGGCCTTCATCCTCTCTTTTTAGAGTGTGGTGAATGGGGGTGTGGAAAGATTGTTAAAAAACATAAAGCTTTCATCAGATATAACAAGTATGTCCCAAGTTTTGGCATCCAAAATTTTAAGACAGCCTTCTTCAAACAAAGCATCCAAAATAAATTCCAAAATAAATTCCTTCATCTGCTGCCTTCTCCCATTTTGGCATCTCAGTTTAAACCAATTTTTTTCCTTCCTACAAAGGTAACTTAGCACCACAATATTCCAAGGAATCTTGTACAAATCTCTGTCAGCATGCTGAGTATGTAAAGGCTCTTTTTATTCCAGATCAGGATTTACAGGAGGGCCCCATTAAGTTTGTATTTTTCAGAATTAGATACTGGAAATTCATACTGCTAATACTGCTCATACTAATTTAGGTAGAATAGAGTTTTGGAAGACAGTGGATCAATCTGTTTAACTGCCCAAGCACACAAAACCCTAATCTGTTAAAATGCAAAATATTAAGATACCTATAAATATTTTGTTAATCTACAGGAATTTATTTCTGTAACACTAGCTCTGGATTTTCTAGGAAGAAATATAGGAAGAAGCAATTAACCTGTATATTATAAAGTCTTTGTGACAGCTCTTTTGCCTGCACAGTACCAGGCACTAGTGTTTTAAAATTCTATAATAAATAGAATAAATTCTTAGGGATGTGCTAGTTTGGACATTTCTGTAAATTTACAGGTACAGTAGGTTGACCCTGCCTGATCCAGGCACCCACCAAACAACTTCATCACAACAGCATCCAGTTGTCTGTACTCATCCATAAGGAAAGGTAAGAAAAAGTAAAGAAATGAGCACTGAATTAATCAAAATTCAACGATGAGTCTGAAACAGAATCAAAATGATCCAAGTCCCTTCCCAGTGCCCACTTCCCAACTCCACATCACAGCATATCTGGTGTGATAACTAAACTAAACTGAACATCAGGTCAAGACTACAGTGAAAAGTGTGAAAAATTAAACATATCATCAATTGGAGTAAAAATACCAGAGCTTTGGCCAATTTAGCTAATTGTGTTAGCTATTTCTTGACAGTTTCATGTTTATAAATTAGCTCCTGGTTTTTTAAATTCTTATGAACATGAGTCAATATTATTACATTAAAGGATGCCTAATTAAGTTGCTGAAACATTATGGCTATACTTGCAAGTTAACCTGAAAAATTTGGAATCTGTTTAGAAGAGAAGTCTCAGAAATCTATTTTAGAAAAGAAAAAAAAGTGTTTCAGCTTTTAGTATTCTGCAGCCTTTTATCTATCCAACTCTCTTCTATCCTGGTAATATGAAATTGCTCTTGTGTAGTTCATAGCAATAGTCGTTAGAACTTCAGATTTTTCTAAAGCCATGCAAGAAGCAAGTTCAATTTTTCCACATAAAGATGGATAAAGAAACTGTAAAATAATTTCCTTTAAGAAAAGCAAAGTAATATTAAGCAAGAATAGACTCAAACAATGGAAACTATAAAGATGAAATACAGCTGAGAAAAATCTACATAAATTAGCTGAACATACCTTTAAAATAATACCAGCAGATTTCCAGTGAGTTCTAAAACCTTCTTTTTCACCTTGTTTCAAGAATTTTAGATACAGTCTGAAAGACTTCATCAGCCTTTCATGGTACTCTTCTACACTCAAATCCCCATCATTATGTCCTACCCTTAAATTAATATACTGTCTTTTAAAAATTTCTTCTGTCATTGCATGGTAACGAGTCATATCTCCATGAATTATCAGGGTAAATTAGGATGGTCATGTGTAGGACAAAGAAATAGGAGAAAATTTTCCCAAATTAAACCATTTTTACTTGAATAATACTCTATACAACATCCCTTATTTAAAAAAAAAACCAAAACTCTGTTACTCTGGTCTGCTGTTGGCTTGAATGTCACAACTGATGTTATAAAAATATATTAGTTTTTCTAGCTTGATCCTAGAATCTTTAGAAAGCTATTGGCAGTTAAACTCTAAGGATTTCCTCAATTAGCTCCCTCTTGCCACGACCTTTCTGAGACTGAGGTACCATTAAGACAATATCTATATTCAGCTGAAGACTCAGCTGATAGAGGAGCAGAAAGAACAAGGACCATGAAAAGCTTCTAAGAAGTGAAATGCAGTTTCAAACTCACATTGGATTCTATTTCTGATTATTTTCAACAAAATAATGACCTTCAGAGTTTAACAGAATGCAGTGGCAAAACTTCAGACAAAATCAACTAACTTTGACAAATTCATATAGATAAGTAAAAATGCTAGGAGCTGGTAAGAAAAAGCAAAAGACAGCAATTTATTAAACACTATTTTTGGTACTTATATATAAAACTGCACCAAAAGTACCTGTGGACAAACTGCTTCAAGAAACTAGAGGAAGTATAAGGACAGTAATACCACACACTGCTGTTTTCCTCTTGACTTTAAATCCTGTTAATTACAATCTCTTGAATTATTTCCTATTCTCTTGACTATACTATTCATAATGATGAAAAAAAGTAAAAGCTAAATGGATGCAAGAGCCACTTCCAAATCAGAATGCTTTCATTTTTGTACAAGTACAAATAAAACATTTTTCAAAAGATAAAGTCAAATAAGAATCAACTCCAATAAACTGCTAGCTAAATAACAAGAATTCAGAACAAGCTGAGTAATGATCTCATCCTTCTCTCTCTTGCCTTCCTCTAATTGTTTACTGAATTCATTTCCTAGGATAACTCAGTTTCCTCAAAAGAGTTCTACTATCATAAAACAGCTATAATGAAACAGCCTACTATCATGAAACTCCTTTTCAGAGCTCTAGAGTAAATACCTCTAATACATGAGGAATAAGGTTATAGTCTTTTGGAGGATTGCTGTGAACCTTAATTAACATATGCATATACCAGAACTTTCTCTTTTTTAATGAAGAGTGGATAAAAATTGAGAAGCACATAGCCATACTGCCTTGCCTGTGAATAACTTGTTGGTTGCTAAAGCAAGTACTTCATGATGCTTTTAGTGAGTTTGTCAATGAGTTTGTGGACTGTATTTTGCCCTACTCTGCCGGTCCTCAATATGCTTTTAGGACACTTTGCTGATAATATTTTGATGGTCACAAAGCCCTGGTTAACATCAGGAATGAAGCAGTGAATTGCTTAATAAGACCAAATGCAGGCATGTAACATTTGCATTTTGCTCAGTCATAATAATGCTTTGTGAAAGCTGGAATAGCTCTGTAATTAATATGGCCAATCTATTAATAAAAGCTAAACCCCAGGAAATAAAAACCAACTTATTTTTTAAGGAAGTGAAAAATGAGTGCTAAAGGAAGGAGCAGATTTCTATGTTCAAATATCTGCAGTGCTATTAAATCCCCAACAGCTGTTGCTAGCTTTAATCCCATGGAGACAAATTCATGATATCTGCATTGCTATATGTTTGTGTTGATAATCTGAAAGACCCTGAGAGATAGCCTGCTGTAGCTGGGCTCATACTCACATGAAATAAGTTCTGCAGATATTAGGATTTCCTTGGCTTCAAACAGTTGCCTTGGACACAAAGAGACACAGACTTAAAAATAGAGCAGTCTCTACATGTGGATTAGATAGTCAGCTTTCCTTGAGCCAGACAAATGAAGATAAATCATAGCTAAGAAAGGCTGGGAAGAAGCTTTCTTGCTGTTTCATCTGATTGCTAAATTAAATTAATTGGGATTGAGAGAATATTGCAATCACGGGTAGCTGCACCAGTATTTTTCTAATGGAAAAGTATTCTTTCATCTGTAGATTAGTTCAGCCAATAAAGGTATTCCACAGTTAACATTTCATCTTTGTTACATCAACTTATCAGGATCAGTTACTGCATGAGAAGGCCATTGAAGAGAAAATTTTGAATAATCTCTAGAGAGATTTTAACAGTTTTTCATGCAGCTCTTTCCCACTCTTCTTCCTAAACATCCAATTAACTTTTAAAGGATATCAATTAAAACACATATGACAGTAATTAGCCACCATTGTGGATATAAGGAAAGGAAAAGGTAAGCATCTATTTTTTGTCCCTCTGTATAGAGTCCAAAAAAGATAAACCAATCATGAGGCCTCATATCTGCTTTTTATGTCTTGGTTTGAACCTGTAATAAATAATCCTATTCTGCTAGGCTAAAACTTTGCCACAGAAATCATCACATATTTGTTTGACCTCCAACACCCGTGCATAGTCAATATCCATATTAAAAATGTGTCCTTGATCTATTATACACTTCCTAAAGAATGTCAGTGTTGCTTAGATTAAAAGAGTAGCTATACCCTCATTAATATGTGAATTGTGAATAAATGAAGAGGGAAAAACGGAACTCTAAGAGTTACCATGAGATTAAAAACAATACGTGAATTGTTTTCCCATATTACGCTTACAGCCAAGTTGATGGGGTAAAGACTCAATAAACAGACTATAAAGTGTATGGAAAATTAGCTGGGCTCACATGGGTGTCATCAGTGGTACAAAGCAGAGCTGGAATCCAGTTACTATTGCCATTCCTTGGGGATCAATCACTCAATCTGGTATTCTTTCACATCTTCATTAATGACCTCAGTGATTGATGTGGCATTCTCAGAAACTGTGCATCAAACTGCTGGGAATAATCAACATGCTGAGGGCCTGGGCTGCTATTCAGAAACACCTTGAAAAGCTGGAGAAGTGAACTGACAGAAAACTCACGAAAATCAACACAGGCAAATGTAAAGCTCTGCAGCTGGAATGAAATAAATCCCCACAATGGCTTTGCATGGAAGGGCTTGAGGACTAGTGGGCAAGCTGACCATGAAGCAGCAGCATGCTGCTGTGCAGACATGGGACAAACACACACTGAGCTGCATTAACTAAAGCATTTCCAGTGGGCTGAAGGACATGATTGCTCCCCTCTGTTTAGCCCTTGAGAGGCTGCCTCTGGAGCATTGTGCCAGTTTGGGGGTTCTCAGTACAAGACATTGACATACAGGAGCAAGTCTATCAGGGGATCATCAAGATTATCAGGAGATTGGAAAACATGGAATATGAAAAAAAAAAAAAACAGAAAACTTGATTTATTCTGCCTAAGGGGAGGTCTTCAGCTACCTTAATGGGAGAATATATAAAATATACTGTTCTCAGAAGCAGGACAAGAGGCAATGATTACAAGACAGAACACAGGAATTTCCAATTAGATACACATTACATTTTCTTAAACTATAGCAGTAGCCAAACAAACTGGAAGGGGCTACCCAGAGAGGCTCTGGAATCTCCATTCTTGCAGATGCTCAGAACTGCCCTGGCTGAGGCCCTGAGCAATCTGGTCTAACTGAACCTGCACTGAGGGAAGGGCTGGGCTACATGACTGAATTTTCAGATGATCAGATGACTAGATTTCCAGAAGTCCCTTGCAACCTAAATTATTTGATGATTTTAATCATGAATCAGAATTATTTTTCCCCACTTTTTTTTTCTATCAGTAGCTACATTTTTTTTTTCTGGTAAAATAAAAAGCAAAACAATACCAATAACTTTTTAAAATAACAAATATTTGGACTCCACCACTTTTTCACATCCAAGATAAGCCCACGTTTAGCTGATTCACACATTCCTAGTCAATTTAGGATTGAAAACACAAATTTAATTCATGCTAAGAACATACATAAAAACACATTAATGCATTGATTGAATCAGATGTCCAACAAAATGGACAGAGTGGCAAATGATAACAAACAAGATTTTGATTCTGACTCTGCAACTGAAACAACCTTTACACTAGGCTGGAGTACCACACAGGCGTCCACCTCTGCTGACTCAAGTCAGTCTTCTTGTGACTACAAGGAAACAGTTCAAATCTAAAGGAATTATTAGATATACACTTTGCTTTAAGCATGATTTTTAAAGATTGTCCATACTTGGTCTACCACTTGGACAGCCCAGTACTGAAAACTGAGAAATTCTGCCTGTGGAAAGGACTGCTCCTACTTACACAATCACACTTTAAATATTTTCATTTAAGAAAAAAAGAAATTGAGTGGATAAATACAGCAAACCTGAATTTCATGACTCTTTTTCAACTAGCTCACTGATGAGTCAAAATCGTCGCCCTCCATGCTCTCTTTCATATGTGATTTTCATAAT
This sequence comes from Rhipidura dahli, assembly GCA_013399225.1. Lineage (NCBI taxonomy): Eukaryota > Metazoa > Chordata > Aves > Passeriformes > Rhipiduridae > Rhipidura > Rhipidura dahli. The sequence goes on along the minus strand of VXAC01008436.1, from coordinate 638,888 downwards.
TGTATTTGTAATGAATGAGAGGCCTCTGATGCTAATATTTTTTTCCATGACCACTTAAGCTGATGAGAATCTACTATCATACACCTTAAGCAATGCTTTACCACCCAAATTACTTGGAATCTCCATTTTGATTTTGCCTGCTTTGGCATTTTCTTAGTTAATATTGAGCCATCTTGCTTTCCACTCTATTTGTGCATTAAAAAAAAAAATAAAAGAAAGAAAGAAAAACAAAAAAATCAGTAGTTTTTAAGAGCATACAAACATTGGATTGATTAACTTCTGTGAACTTTGGAAATTTTAAGATTCAATCATAAGTGATTATAACATACTTCACACAGAGGAAAACACCATTACTTAGAATACATTGACATTTGCAGTGTTAAAATGTTACAATTTTAAGAGTTGACATTTCTACAAGTAACCCTCAAATTTTGAAATTCAGTACAGTTTGTATATTAGGGTAGTAGTAGGCTTTTAATATTAATCATATTTATCAGGAAGAGATTATAGGAAGGGTAAAATTCATTACAGTTCTGTTGTACACACTGTTATAAATGTCCTGTTTGCTAAAGAACTGGTAAGCATGACAGAATGACAGCAGAAAAAAAGTCACAAAACCAGGTACAGAATGAGTTACGGAAGAGTAATCAACTGTACAAAAGTTCTACTGGGAAAGAGAGATAAATGTTATAAAGATAGGGAATGGTGTAAGTTGGGACAGGATAAGCTACAGGTAAAGGAAAGTAAAGGCAGCAATAGGACTTTGCAAGGGAAATGAGAGTAGGAAATTATGAAAGAACCGAAGTAAAGATGAATTATTTTATGGAGATGGGGAAAGAAAGCAGAGGAACAAAGAGCAGACCCCTTACTTTATAATATGTATCAGTAATGAATTTCAGTATCTCCTCCATTCACTCTTTCCACGTGGTATTCTGATTATATACTGCTCTTATGTTAAATAATTTACATTTAGCCATGCAATGTCAGCAGTTTGAAGCTGGAACTCCTAAGAAAGACAAGTGAGACAGTGGGAGTGCCTGGGCTTTATTTCCACTCTCTGCCAATGGCAGACTGTATGAATAAAACCCCAGAAAGTAACTAATTCTCTCTTCAGATTCCCATTTCCCTTTCTTTTAGTGTGTACAGATCATCTCTTCCCCTGTTCATTTACTTTATCCAGCACACTGCATCTGGAACTCTAGATTTCAACACTCTCATGCAATACAAGAAATGCAAACAGAAGCAATTCTAGTCCTACACTGTGTATATTGTACTTCTTCACCAGCACAGGAAAAGAAGGAGGTGCTAATCTCTGCATTCATCTGAATGACCAAAACTGAAAATTCTGGCCAGTCAGTCCCCAGAAGACAACTGTTTAGGTGTAAGACTAAAGAAGAATACAAGAAAAGGACTAGCTTAGATGGCTTCCTACAGCACCATGGAATCAGCTCAGTGAATTAAAGGATAACTTCTGCTTTTATTGCCCTGCATAAGGAAATAGTGTCTCCAAGCATGGCTCTAGAGTTATATCCAAACCTGTACATTTGTGTGGTCTACGCTCTATCCTCCCCACAAAACTTTAGTTACTAATTGTTGAAAGTTTTCTCCTCCCCTTTAACTAATTTAGCTTGGTTTGCTGCTATTATATGCTTAATACTCCCTCTCAGCTACAGAATTACTGTCTCCAGACAAAGAAAACTCAGGCAGGGATTGCACTCCCAGTGTAGGAAAGCAACATGAAAAGCACAGGCATTTTCAAGTCAGTGTTCAGCACTAACAAAGACCCATCAGTCAATGCACAGCTGTTGCTAACAAACATAGGACTCCATGCTCTGTAAAGCAGGTCAGAAAGCTACTGGGAACTACAGAGTAGCTGCACCTTTATAATCTTTCTAAGAGCACGATTTAGAAAGGTCCTTCTGGTCACAAAGCCAACTGGGACTTTAAGAGCCCAAACATTCTTGAGCTTGTAGACACATCTAGAAATCCCACAATAATGGATACACTTTTCCATTAATACACTTTCTTTTCTTTATAGCAAATCTTTTATTCCCTCCATCATGAAGCAATACCTGTATTATGACTAGGACAACAACCACTATTTTTTCCATTCATGACTTCTCTCAGTCAGCAGGGACACCTTCATATTTGATTGACACAAAAAGATTGTACTGTGTCCTGTATACCTAAAATAAGAATAGCCTCAGTGTTCCCACTAGTTTTTCCTTTCTAAAGAAAAGGTCTAGCAAAATTTTATGGCCACAGTCTATAGAGGGAACAATGGGCAGCACTGAATATTTCATTATAACACAAAAGATGGTAGATGCAGGTATAAAGTGATTCTGTTTTTTTCTTCCAACATCCACAGGAAAAACAACAAATCCTCTCAGCAGGGCTCTTGGAGTCTGTTAGCTTAACAGAATTATAGAATAATAGGGGTAGAAAAGACCATGTTGCCATGCACCTGATCCATTGACAACCAAAACTGAGCCATGGGCTTGCATAGTTGAATTATATCAGGAAAACTCATTGAAGATTCAAAGCCATCTGAGAACCCTAAAAAATATTTCAGTTTTCCATATTAAGAGCAAAACCCTCTCTCTCCTTCCTTTCCATTATTATTAATTTTTTTATTGCTAGTCTTACAATCATATTCTATTTTCAATTATTAAACCATTATTATTTCATAACTGTTTATTAAACTGTTCTTATCTCAACCCACAAGTTTCTGATTCTCCTCCCCACCTCACCTAACAGGGTCAGAGGTAGTGAGAGAGCAGTTGCATGGTACAAATTTTGTGACAGAGCTTAAAAGAATAGAAGAGAGGTGAAGAGAGGTGAAAAGAGGTGGTGTGAGCTTAGGCAAGACAAGGCAAGGCAAGTCAAGTGAACAAGACAAGGGGACAGCCACTTTACCACATAATTGTCCTCTAGAGAAAACAAAAACTCCAAAACAACATCAGCACACTTACTTCAGAGGCTTTTCAAAAATATACACAATTTTTGAGAGGAGAAAATGGGTTGAGGAAAATACAGATGATAAGAAAAATAACACTGATCTGCAGAGAATCCATTGGATGAATAAGCAGAAAAGAAGCAATACTTTGTACTGTGCTTTGTACTTTCAAGCTGTATCTTTAAGCTATGGATTGGATAGGTGTGTCAGTTTTGTTTACCTGAAAGAAAATACAGAGCCAAGCAATAGTATCTTGGATAGAAAAGTTTCTACAGAGCATTATTGGCAAGTATTATAATCAATATTTCATTGATAAGGATTAATTTCTGCAAAATGTATACTATAGAAAAAAGAAGAATGCATTTGTAGACCAACAGATTTTGAACATTCACGTGAATAACATTAAAAATTGCAGGCTGATTTCATAATGCACTAATTTTAAATCAGTAAGTGAGGAGGGATTTAATTTACATGCCAAAAATCTGTAGAGCCTTACTTCCAACAACTGCATTCTCCTAACATGATGTAGAATTTACCATATGTCATATGCCTTCAAGCAAATCACACTGAACCTCCACCTAAGCCTTTATCTTCTTTATTAAAGGCGTGCTTCTTGCTTAACTGTATCAGAGTATTTAGGGGAAAATGAAGATTTTTGGCAACATTTGCACTCACCCAAGTGAAAATATTCTATAAATTATATGGAAACAGATTATGGGATATTATTTGGAGTGTATCATATCGTCTCCCTTCAAAATATGAGATGGGTTACTTTCCTCATCCAGTTTGCTGATCACTCTAATGGGAATTACTCATGCTACATTTAGAAAATATAGGTTATGTTCCTTTTGTGTCTGACTATTGGCAACAATCACTGAAGAAGGGTGCAAAACATTAAAGGAAATGACTGCAAAGTGGGGGAAAAAAAAAAAATCAACCTAGTTACCAACCACCAAATGCCTGGTTTGGGTAGGATTCAGAAGCAAACCTCTGAGCTCAAGTCCTGACTCTTTTCCAGGCCAGGAAAAACCATGAACTGCATTCTCCTACATTCCATCAGAAAGGCCTCCAATTATTTAATCACTCACTGTATCTCTGTTTCAAGTTCAAGAAATTCTCATGGCTCCTGAGTGGAAAACTGCTCTTTAAAGGGCTATTAGAAACTCACCGGTCTCAAATTAGACAGTCAGTTTACAGTTTACTGAAAAAAATTAAAAAACAAAAGCAAATTATCCATTCTCCTCAACCAGCTCCCAGCACCCAGCAGCCCTCCTGCTCAAGAGGCTGCCACACTTTTTGCAGGCTTATCTCATGTTGACCATATTCTGAGTGACTCTCAGGTACCTTTCTTTTGTCCAGTTTATTTGTTTGTTTCAAACTAGTCCTGAAGAAGGTGTAGTCAAACAACGTGCAGGTAATCCATCCTTCAAAAACTATTTGTCAAGTAATATATACATGGATTCTGTCCAAAACCCGTCTGAATTTTCACCAGAAAGTGAGATCCCTAGCCATTTTCAATACCTCATCTACAGAGATATTAAAAGCTATGTAGTAAAACTAAGATTAAGACAAGTATTTCACTGAAGATGGAACTATACCTGCACTTGACACAATACCAGTGCAAGATGCCTTTTAAGTCTCAAAGCTACTTTCATTGGCAATCACAGAAATTTAGGACTGACTGCTTAAGAAATCAAAACACTTTCTTTAAACAACAACAGTATCTTAAGCCTGCCTAAATCATGCCCCACTGCAGAACAACTTACACCTCTTTGCTGCAGGCAGAAGAAGATCATTCAATGGCACCAAGTCATAGTGTTGTTCAGTTGTGTACAGAAGGAACACCACCTGGAAGCCCCTATTTTCCAGCTCTCCTAGGAGAGCCCATAAAATTTGTAGCTGATGCAAATTTACAGCAAGGATACTTAAGGATACTTAAGGATATGGTAAAGAGAGGAAATATAAGGAAAATATAAGGAAGTATACGGTAAATATAAGGTAAGTCCAGATAGCATGCAAGTCCTTTCCATCCACTTAGCTTTAATATGTGCTTAAAAATACATGTTGAATGTGCTACCACTTATCTGTCTAATCTTGTCCTTGGCTCCATCAGGCACAGCATCACCTGCCAGCTGAAGGTGGTGGTTGTCATGCTCTGCTCTGCACTGGAGCAGCCTCAACTTGGGGCATCAAAATATAAGAAAAATATTAAACTGTTAGAGAGTGTCCAAAGGAGGAACACAGGGATGTTAAAGAGCCTTGAGACGAAGCTGTATGAGGAGTGTCTGAGGGCACTTGGTCTGTTCAGCCTGGAGGAGACTGAGGGGAGATCTCATTGCAGTTACAGCTTCCTGACAAGGGGAAGCACAGGAGCAGACACTGATTTCTTCTCTGTGGTGACAGGACCCACGGGAATGACATGAAAGTGTGTCAGGTTTAGGTTGGATATTGGGAAAAGGTTCTTCACCCGGAGTGTGGTTCAGCACTGGAACAGCTCCCCAGGGCAGTGGTCACAGCACCAGCCTGACAGAGTTCAAGGAACATTTGGACAACACTCTCAGGCACATGGTGTGACCCTTGGGACTATTCTGTGTGGGGCCTGGAGTTAGATTTTTGATATCCTTGTGGATCCTTCCAACTAAGGATATTCTATGATTCTATGATCTTCCCAGTAAAGTTTCATCATTATCTCTGCCTCTGAGACTAAGTCAAAAGTTCACAGAACATTTTAGTTTGGGGCTTGGAACAAGGCTTTCTTAATTTTTGTTGGGTTTTGGTTGGTTTTTTCCCCAAATAATTTCTATTAGGCTACATGCAATGTCCTATGATTTACTTTCAACACTCATGAGCTCAGTATCTATTGATGCACTACTGTGTATCAGCACAGAGAGTGTCAAATTACCTCACTAAAGTAAGGAATGTCCAACTAACAGCCATTTTGAGAAGTTTGCTATAAACACTTTGTCCCATGTCATACTACAAATTCTTTGACAGAAGAACCAGTTCCACTGGAGCAGCATTCTGCTGCTCCAACCTCAAGGCCCTCCTGTTGTGTCCCTACAAGCACCTGCTTGTACTACAACAAGAAAAAACTCCTGTGCTAAACAAAGAGCTTCAGATCAGAGAAACTCTGTGTATGCTGAAGGAGGAACTATTTTTGCAAAACCATGGTAGACTATCAAGAAATGCAGGACTGTTCTATCATGCCAGAGTACAAGTGAGAAAAAAAAACCAACCATAACTTTGGCTTTTAACTCCCTCTTCCTTGCTGCTGCATCAGAGCAAGATCACTAGGAGCACAGAACATTGCACTTCTACACCAGCTGCAGTAGCTCAAGTGCAAGCTCTCCAGAAAATCTGGCCCATGCTCACACTAAAACATGTACAAAACAGGTGGAATCAGAGACATAAGCTGCCAAAATCATTTTTTCTCTGCAGAACATGTGGAAACAGACTCGCAGGCCGATTCTCTCAGTGACTACAGAATGCATTTCTGACATACAGGAAATGTCTTCCTCCCTCCAAAGCCTTAAAATGTAATGTCTTTCTAACCGACATGATGTAGCAAAGTTTGGTGAAAGGTGCTTGTTTTTGAAACTGAAAAAAACCACATGTTCCTATATTTGCTTCAGAGCCAAACCACTATCTGAACTGCTTTTGGCAAAGAAAAGTTTTGCAATATATATCTGCTGTTCTTTACAATACTTGTCTTAAATCCAGTATTTATAAAGAAAAATATTACATAGATGTTTAATTAGATTATAACATCAGTCCCAAGTACTTATACCCTTATTTCACCATTTTTATTTTAGGTTTATAATCCAAGGGAATTCCACAGGAACAAATTACTAGATAAAGCTAAAATTGTCTACAGTTTTCTATGTAAAACTGACCCTGTCCTCCCTCTCATTCTGGAAAATGCTCAGTTGAAACAAATGGAGATTTAGCCCATGGAGAGGCTCCAAATTCTAAATGAAAATGGAAGCTGAGCCTTTTAAAACTCCAATAGAAACAAAATAATCAAAAAGCACTTTCTAATCCAGTTCCTGACTTTGGCTTCCAGGTGATACTTGGCATAAATCAGATCATTTATTTAGGAGCTGAGAGATTTTTGGCATGTTCCTCATTTTAATTTAATTATGATTTTGACTGCTAGTTTGCTTGCCATTTTATTCAAATCCTTTTACAAAGATTCTTTAACTCTAGACCTATAAAGAGTTTAAAATATGAGAGATTATAACATGTTATCACTGCCTATATACTTAAGCAGGCTGAAATACATTAGCAACAGCACACAAAAATCCAATTCCATACGTAAGAGATGGTGAAATATCTAGAAAGAAACCACATTTCTAAATGCTACTATGTCAGCAAAAATTTCATGTATAAATCTAGGCTAAACCGAAGAATTGACAAAAGTTGACCATTCAGTGTATCAGTTATCATTATCTTGAACAATCACACAATACCAGTTTAGCCAGACTTTTTGAAAATCCAGAAGAAACTCCCAAGTAATTCTTTTAATCTGCCTATTTCCAGTTAGCTAACCTAGCTATGCCACAATCTGTCAAAAACTTTGTGTGCTGATCCAGTTAGGCAGCTCTCAAAATACAGCTCCAATTTTCTCTTTTTAAGATATTCTCCCAGGCTTCCTATCTTTGTTTTCACTTTCCTTTTCTTTATACCATTTTTACAGTACTATCCAGATGGTAAAGCAATGCTCAGACCAATTTACATAAATACAGTTTCAGACAACAGAGAGTTAGAGAACACATTGCAGGGAAAACAATGAAGACAAGCAGATTTCAGGTGAGTGCAATCAAACAATCTGGCAGTCTCTTCTTTTTCTAATATACTCTGCAAAAGAATTATATACTGAATTATAATATTATGCAAAATAAAAATTCCTAGTATCTAACCTTTTGATCTGGAAACAACGGCAAGTACTTTAGGAAAAAAAAAGAAATATGAAAGCAGCAGGCTAGCACAGATCACCTCATTTCCATGTATTTTGATGAATTCAACCATTTATGTCAGGTGAGAAACTGGGTCCCCTGTGGAATTCAGACTACAATATCAGGCACCAGGAAGATCCTCTGCTACTGTATACATCTCATATTTGTTTGGCCCCATGCAGCACAGAGGAAATTCCCCAACTTACAGGTGTTTCACTTTGCACTCTCGACACAGTGCAAATTCAAAGACAGAAGGCAGTGAGGATCCAGAATGTTTTAGTGCCAAAATCAACTTTGGGTAATTTTAGGTCTTATAATTAGACTCTCAGTGTGGAATATTTTAGGAGAACATGGCTCAAAATTATGCCTGGCATAGTTCTGTTCACTTTCTGAGAGATTAATTTAGCTCTTTCATTGTTTATTCTGTTTCACACATTGCATGTAGGTATCAGAAAAAGTCAGAAACAGAGACAAAATCATTGACTGCATTTACCTCAATCGCTATGTATGCCCTAATTGAATCACAAGCAAAAATGATTGCATGAACTGAATTTATCCAAAATTGATAGTCTGATTTCAAATCAGCATTGAGCCTACATTATTCTGACCAAACAATACAGCTTGATAGCTCATCTTAGTGTCTAATGAAGTAACGTTTGCATAATGCATGAACCCAATTTAGGAAAATTGAAACTGCTTTGCCTTAAAGATGGCCAGATGTTTAGTGAGCATGTGCTCAGGGGACAATTTCACCCAGAGTAATGAAGACCAAGACTGAGACAGATAAGTAATATGGGAGGAAATTTTTTTACTTCTATTTGCAGCGGGGAAGACCAGCAAGCAGTTTGGTGATCCCAATTCTTCAGTCACTAGGAGTAGCAAAATTAAGCAATTGGCACTTTTAGACAAAAAAAAAGAACTTTTTTTATTGCAATATAATAATCTCTATAAATTGAAAGACTAGGATCATACCTTTCTATAATTCACTGTTTTGACTACTTTGTAATTTGACTTCAATCTATAGGCCTTCTAGGTAATGAAAAACACATACTGTGCACTCTGCAGCTAATACACCTCAGGGAAATATCTACCTGGAAAGCCATTTGAAAGCACAGAGCTATCAGAGTCTGATATATGGCGTGTGTGTAAGCAGATGACAGTTATTTCTTTGTCTCAGTTAGCCAACACACTTTACCAAACATGAACTATCAGCCAAAGCTCACTATCCCTTGAGTTCACCAGCTACTGTTTTCAGAAATGATTTTGAGAGGCAATGTCTGAAAACAAAGGTTACTTATTCTTATCAGATAAACAATACAGATGAAAAAAAAAAAATCTGGTGCACACGCATCCTTTTTCTTATCTGAGAGAGCCATTGCAAACTTCGAGCCTGTCAAGATAAACATGTTCTGGGTAAAAATAAGATTCATTAATCAAAAGACAGCAGAGAGAAAGGTTAGTACATACAACTGAAAGAGAAAAAGATGCAATAGACAGGAAAGGTGACAAGTAGTCACCATTTGCAGAGATTACCAGGAGCACAAGTACAGAGCCACAATACCAATGTCACTTCTGAACTTGGGCTTCTCCGTGTTCAACAGGATTATGAAATTTAGTTTCCAGGATTCTTCTTTTGAAGGATTTAGTAATCTCTCTTGAGGAGAAGGACCATGAGATCTGAAACAGTGTGGCTGTCTTATGAAATGTTCTCAAAATAGTATCCAACCATTTTCATCCTTCCTCCTCTCCTGCAGTTCCCTGTGCTCACATTTGTTCCGTTTCTTGCATACAGTCTTCACAGGAACTTTTGGCTTCACAGAGGAATAGTAATACAGAAGCAGATTATATGACAGTGCAATAATCACTGAGTCTAGGCCAACATGATGAAGGGTCTCCAAATGTTTTCTCCATTTTTCTTTCTAACAGCTGGCCTAAACTCCTTTCTTCAAACATTGTTATTTTAAATCTCAAATCAAAACAGGTAAAACAATCCTATTATTATGATATATTTTTTTGTTTAGACCAGAATTCCTACAAAAAATACTTACCAAAATCATACCAGATATCTCCTGGTATGCCAAGAGTCATACAGATTTCATCTAAATTTCTAATCTCATTTTATTCAAATATTCACTATCTATGCAAGGAAAATCTCAGTGGAGCTGATGTAACTATTTAACAACCATTGGCATTTATGTTAAGCTAGACACTGTAAGAAAGAGCTTGGCACCTTCATACCTTTATGAACCTGTTGCAATTTTCATAAATCTGACCTGACAGAGAGAGGGCCATGTTCATAAAGGTATGAAATCTAGGTATTTAATACCTCCCATGACTAAGTTCCTTAAATATTTTTAAAAATCCTGTTCTCCTTGAAAAACATGCCAAAGCAATTGTAAGAAAGCAAGAATAAGTTATCCCTGCGCCCAAGTCTCCCAAGGAATGCAATTTCTCAGATAAACTATGGGGTAAGCACAGGAAACAGTCAGAAAGGAAAACAGCAGTTTATTTGGTTTAAGAATCTCAAAACAGCCTTGAAAATTTATTCTCCTAGACCCCTGAATAGTTTCTGTATCTTTACTATTTATAATCTTCAAAAACAGTTAGTAAAATTATCATGCTACCACTAAAATGCCTGTTGCTAGTTTTAAAGCAGTGACTCCACTTTAATATCTGAGATGTTTAATTAAAACATATCCAAAGCTCTATGGTCAAAACTATCTGATTCTGTGCAGTGTGTAAAAAACTAATAATAGGTACAAGAATAGCTTCCTCTCACTGAAATTTCTTCAGCTTTCAAGAGTTGCAAATGTAATTTGCAGAAGTAGGGAAAGAGACACAAACTTTCATAAGGAGATAGAAGTTTTAAGTGTAGAAAACAGCTTACCCAACACACCACAGTATGCAGCAGTACCACCTGTATCTTAAAAGTCTAATGAAAAGCAGACACAAAAGAAGACTGTAGTGGAAAAGAACTTTGAGGAAGAAAGCAATGGAAACACATAAAGAACCTAGAATATCACTATTTTTGACCACATAAAAGCCCCTTTTCCAGACCAAGAAAGCGATAAATTAGGACAACTTTGATTTAAAAAGAGGGAAGTGTACAGTGTTAGCAAAAGCATGGAAGTGCTGGGGTACAGATACAACCCTGCAGGCTGTAGACATTTTTAATTGCAGAAACCAAGCATTTGTATTATTCTTCATTTCAGTGTAGTCATTCAGCAGAAATACCTTGTCTGTACCAGAAAAAGCATATCAGAGTTCTTAAGAGTCGAGGGACACCATGTTCACTAAAAAAGCTGGAAGGGAAATGTAATACAATTCTCTAAACCTTATTTTTCAGCAATCTCACAAAAAAGGAAATTATGTCTAATTAGACTGACGACAAGTTCTCTTGTTAAAAAAAAAGTAAGGTACAGAGGTTCTTCTGGGTTTTGCTCATTGCAGTAATGGTGTGGAATATGCCAATCATTGTTTTGATATTCAAATTATGCTGATGAATAGTATTCATTCTTTACAAACCAAAAAATCTTAGAGAAAGCTGAAGATGTTTCTGTGACCCCATAATGGTTTATATGGGGTCACCCTGTATTCACTTACTTCTTCCTAAATACCAAGCACATTTATAATGACTCTGGAATCACTCTAGGGATGCTGTGATTGGCTAGGTCTACATTCCCAGAAAGTTATGAAATCTTACAATAACTTGTCATTAGTACATCTCTATTACTTACAGAACAAATCAACAACAACCATTTGCTTCCTGAATAAATCCATCACTGAAAGAACTAAAGACCAAACTCTCAAAACCATGATTTAAATTATGTCAATATCATTCAGGAAACCAATAAACAGGTCAACACAAAAGTAATTACTCTTTCATGAAGCAGTCACAGAAAGCTCAAACTCCAAAACAAAGTTGATAAACACTTGACCACTCAAAAATGAAATTGATTTAGGCCAAGAGATTGTCAATTTACCCTAAAGTAATTCAATACCCTTCACAGCAATTAAGCCATTGTTTTTCTAAACTGTCTTTCCCAAATGTTGGTGATAAAGAACGTGAAGCTATGTGTCACTGGACAGACAAAAAGGGCAACTACTACTTTCTAAAGGAACTTTAACACTGAGAACACTAATTCCAAAGCCTAAGGCATGCAGGCCCAAGAAGAAGGTTACTGAAGTTGGAGAAAACAAGCTTTAAAAACTGGGGCTAGGCTAGAACAGAGTTTCTTACCACTTTTTGTGTGAAGGCTAATAAAGTACCTCAAAGAGAAGGTATGTGTTAGATGTTGTCACACTGTTTATCTATGGGAAAAACATTTAGCTTAGCTGCTCTTCAAATCTTAATACCTACTACTGAGCAGATGAGACCTTTAATTCTCCTATCTTACTGAAATTAAATTGCTCATTTGCCATACACCTTTTGAGACAACACTGAGGCTAAGTCCATCCGTATTTGACAATCTGCTTGAATTCTGATAAGACAGGGCAGCAGACAGACGATCAATCCATTACCAATGACTTGTGACAGAATCTATCATTCCTCCAAGAAGCAAACTGGATTTCATGCCAGTGCAGTTATGGCAGCATGTATTTTACTGCCACACGTCACAGCACATGAGCTTCATTCCAGAAAAGTGAACATCATTCTAGTCCATCCCATTGCACCTCAAACAAGGGCAGCCTAAGGCCTTTATCACAGTCTTTATCTCCCAGGCCCTATTTCAGTTACATAAAGTGGAGCCCTAGAGAAGACCAAATCTAGAAGCTGCCAAGGTAATATGTAAAAAAATCAATCCACGTTCATTTCCCACCGCCCCCCCGCCCTGCAGTTTCCTCTTTTTCCAGTCAGTTTTACTTTTGAAATTATACAAGCCTCTCAAAACATCAGTGGTGGAACAGAAGCCACAGATAGATACCAGTTTAATTTTACTACTTCTACCTCCCAGAAACATTTTCATAGTGAGGCACTGACTGCCAAAGCTTAAGGCAACAAGAATTAGCCTGTACAAGAGGGGATTTTGATTTATCAGAAAAAAATCCATTCGTCTTAAAAGTTTTCTATAATGCATATATTTTTTTTATCATGAGAGATCCAAACTTAATGACAGTATATAAATATGCTCTACAAAAAAGAACACTAACCTGATCATAATCTAGCAAAATGTTAAAGTGTATGATTAGTATGTTCGTCCTTGTAAACAAACAGACCCACTCAGACTAAAATTTAGTCCAGTACATGAATGCTCTCTTATGTCACAGAGCAAAAAAACAGCTTGTAAAATTTTCAGGCAAAAATAAAAATACCCCAAGGCATTCCATTATTTCAGTGATTACCTAAACTCATCAACTGGAAATCTCACTTCTCAAAAATAACTGAAACCATCTCCCTACACAATTGCTTTATAAATAGATAAGGTAGAAGTTAGAAAAACACACTTAAAATTAAGAATGAACAAGGCATCAGCCTTGTGCCCAAACAGTGACTTGCACTATCTTTGAGAACATGCCTGTAAAGGAAATACTTGGGGGTATTTCACAGTGGGCAGAAAATGGGATGAAATCTGTCTATAAAGTATCTTTGCCCTATTATGGAAAGATTCATCAGGCTATGTTTCTATAATTGCAGATGTTCTAACAATAATTTTAACTATCAAGCGAATAGACATAAAGATTTAAAACATGCAAGAAATTCAGGCTTAATTGTAAACTTTGAACAGTATTTTAGACAAGTTTGCAGATCAAGACTATTCTTTTAGATATCTATAGTGTCTAGTGGAGAAGCAAAACGAGTATGTGGGGACTTTGAAACTGAAGTTCAAAGAAGTCTACCAATACGTTAAGGGGTAAAATAGAGTAAAAATTGCTTTTATTTTAGAACACTTAACAAATGGGAAATATAGCACCCATATGACATAGCCTAGAGAGTGGACAGAATAGAATGAAGTGATGAAATACATAAAAGAAACACTCTGAATTGCCATTTAAGAATACTTGAGAATAAAGAGACAGCCACATATCCAGCAGATAACCAATTACTATTTTTATGGACAGGTAAGTACAGTTTATAAGGTTTCTTCTCACACTCTCTTCAACATATTTTCTAAACAGCTGTGTTAAAATGAGATTCCAGTTGCAAAAACCACCCAGGAGTCAAATTCTTCCTTAAATAGCAATTTGTGCTGCAACCCCAGATTCTTGTAGCTACTCAGTTAAGCCTGTATCTGTGAATGCACAAATACACAGGCTTTGATGCCATCGAGGTTTGTGTGTGGAATCTCACCATGTTTGCCTAGTTCCCAATTTGTACATTGGTCTCTTTTCCTTTTCTGTTCTTTTATTGACAAGCCAGTACTGCTTATCTGTAGAAAACCAGGCTACAGTAAGCCATGTTAAGACTATGTTTTATAAAGCAATTTATAAACCTTTACAGCTATTGACAAGAACAGGAAGGTTGACAAAAAATGGATCATGGATTTTATTGCAAAGTCATATGCTTCCTGGCATCCATTTTGAATAGAAAGTACAAAAAAAAATTAAACAAGGACAGATCTATAAAAACTGAGTGATATGGAATTCATATATGTGGTTTACAATATAAAGCATGGGGGGGGAAATGATTGCAAATGAATTCTAAAATTCAAAAAATTAATTAAAAGAACTTATTTAGAAGATCCCTAGGATTCCCTAATATAGTGGAGAGTGCTCACTATGATTACAGATGTAACAACTTTTTTCAAGAAGCAAATGTGGAATTAACATCTTCTATTCTACAACCTAAGGTCTCTAATGACATTGCACCTTGAAATGGCAGATTTCTTTAACTTACTTTATTAAGTGATGAAAACCAAGACAAAGAGAGAAAATGTGCATATAGGAACATATAATTGGGCTCATAGCATCCATTTGTCATTTACTTTTAAATAAACCAGTTTTTCTATCCTTTAAATGAGTCTAAGCTCACATCCCATTATGTGTTTGATAAAAGACAGGTATCAAGATATTTATACTTATAATGGCTTTTATTTGTTAAAAAGACACCCTAAAATTTCTGAAGGGGCATTCATGTATCTCGGAATTTTAAATTTCAAAATACTCATGTGTAATATCAATAATTTCTACAATTTCATAACATCATGCCATAACTCAAAATGCTGAAATTACTTATTTAAAGCTACTGCCACTTGCAACTACTTCCTAGTATCTCTCAGTTCATGATTCAGCCTGTTTTTCCTTGTCTATTTTTACACAATGCCTACTTCTTCATATGAGGTTTTTTTAAACTATGACCCAAAGAAGTCTTCCATGTCACAGACAAAGGAATAATCACCTCTCTTTATTCAGAAAACAAGTTTCTATTGTCTTCATAAAGGTATTATAATGATGAGTCTCTAATAGAAGAGCACTCACATTACTCTTTCACAACCCTGTTGATTTTTTTCTGGAAATCTTCAGGTTTAAAATAGACATATTGAAAGTACCTAGAAAATGAGTCACTGACACAACTTTTAGGCCACATATTCCTGTGGGTTATGCCATCTTTGTCACAGAACACTAGCTCTCCCTTGACTTGAAGCTTTTTTGAAGGGGTCCCTAACATTTCATCCCCTTGTGGCTTTTACAGACTCAGTCTAAAAAGATTCATTCTTTCTTGTATTCACATAAAACTCATCTGAGATTAACTTTGCTACAAGTAGGTGTCTGATAGCAACTTTTTCCTGACTGTTAAAGAAACAGTTAGATATTCATAATCCTAGTCAAATCTAATCACAATTACAACAGCTAATGACATCTGAAAAGCTTTTCTCTACAAAATTGGCTAGAACATTCAGCTGAACACACATTGAAAAAATATCTTAAAGAAAATTATTTCCTAGGTTTCACCCACTAGATGAAAATCACTGATGAAAACTGATCAGAAAATACACATGCAGAGTTTGATCTGTAGAGAAGCTCCACATCATTTTCCCTCAGAAGTGCTGCAGACTAAGAAAAAAGTAATTGAGCCAAGGTCTAAGTTTGGAAGTACACAGCAGGAAAGTCTGCCTGTACGTGTTGATGATCTCACTCTTGAAATAGAAGAGATGGAAATCAATGCAATCATCATTCTTTTTGCTCAATCAACTACCACCTTACTGAGCTGCCTGGACAGAACAACTCAACTTTTAATAATAATTTAGGGAAGAAAAGTTAAAAGTTCCTGTCCTGATGAGAGAAAAGAACAGGTGGATTCTACCAAGAATCCCCTTGTTTTTTCTCCTGAAATGGGATTTTCATGCACATTCCTGTCCCTTTGAAAGTTCACTTATATGACAGGTATCAGACTGGAGATGGTCCCTTCCTTCCTCTTCCTCTGACACAGGTAATTTCCAGCTGCTTCCAGCTGAGTTTCTGCTCAGCTCTTTGTGTACCCATGCTTCAGTGGTTCACAGTCTACATGAAAAACTGCTTACTTAAAAATAAATAAATTATTATTTTTAATTCCAAAAGGTCTTTGATTTTTTTCTTCCAGCAGACCAAATCAGGGCTACTGAATACTGTAGTCAAGCAGTTGAAATAACATAAATGGGGGAAAAGAAGCTTCTCAATCACTTCTGCCATTGGAAAGAGAAGCCATCATACAGTACTGTGGCTTGCAGGTTTGTGAGGAGGACTTGCCATCTTCACTGTAAATTTGAGACTGCAAAATCATTACTGCTCTCATATGTATGTTTGGGCAAACTTCAAAGGAACAGAGCAGAAACAGAAGTTTTGGACAAAGGTTTGCTACATTTGAGTGCCTAATGTCAATCTCCTGTATTGGTAATTAGGTTTTAGAATGGAAATAAAGTTCAAAAGTATTAAGTTAGTTCAGATTCAGTTTCAGTGGGATATACTGTCCACAAGCACATCTGAAATAAGGTCCATTTCTATTCGAATGTTTAATTATAGCTTTAAGCAGTCTTGAGTGAGTCCTTAAAACTTCAGATATCTAAATTTTATAATTTATCATTTTATTTGTCATTCTGCCCTTAAACATTACACATATTTTCCTTCAGCTGTGACCAAGAAATATCTCATACTACCCTAACAAGACCATTTACTATAAAAAAGACACAATATGCATTTTTAAAACTGATATATTGGTGCATCTAGCTATCTTGGTGCCACAGGGTATCTTGAACTCAAAGTTAATGCATAAATAAGACCGTGCCACAATAATCTTCCAAAACTCATTGATTTCTTCTATTATTAATTTTTCCTTCTTTCCACCTGAAGTAGTTTTGATTAAATGCTTTCTTATTATTCCACGTACATTTCCAGCACCACAAAATTCTATTTACAAACTACATCAGAGAGGCAAAGAGCAAAAACACATTGTCCCCATTGCTTTTGAACGGAGTACCCACTCCTAGAGTAAATGCAAGCCAGACTACCTTCCAATAAATTGCTCTCTGGAGAAGTTGTTCTGGTAGGCCATCGGGGAAGGGCAAGATAATTAGCTATTTATTAGTTCAAGAATGGAGCAGGTACTCCCATTGCTTGACATGAAATATCAATCAACACATTTCACAGTCACAGAATATGATGCCAAGTTGTTCACAGCACGTAAGTTCTGTGTTTACTTGCCAGATTTTCCATTGCCAGGGTGCCTAGAGTCTCTGACCACCTTATATTTGACACGCTGCAATGATTTGCCTTTGTTCATGCTTTTAGGCAAAACCAAAGAATAAGGCTGAGCAACCGGACCACCTTTTAAACCCAGGAGCTTTTTTTCCCCAAAAATACAGAAGATACATACAAAGCATTCATTAGATTCTTATAGGAACTTTGTACACAGCAGCCTTTGTATGGCACTGAGAAAAAGAGACATTGCTCTGACGAGGTCATTTTAAGATCATTAAGTACAGTAAGATATTAACAGGTCCTTCATTTCCAAGTTGCATTAAGAAAAAAATCAACCTAATTTAAGAAGAGGAATAATATGATGAATCCAAACTGGAAAGTTGCACAAGCAGCCACAGCTGTCCATAACCCCATAGCTACATGAACATTCAGCTTGCTTTCTAAATATGAATAGGCTGCTACAGAACTGAGGAAAGACCTAGAGTTAAGACCATAACAACTGATCAGCCATAGGTTTATTACTGCCACACTATCACATTGACTCTTTCAGTTCCTCCTGCCTTTACACATACAGTACAGCTATAGATAACTTCTTCCAAATTATCCTTAGGGGTTCAAGATTGTTGGTAACTCAATGAAAGAAAAGGAAACACTGAAGAGATTATGAATTCCAAATAAATATGCTGGTATTATATGTTGATTTTCATTAACTCCACATTATGAAGCTCTGTATATTTGATTGCCTTTTGAAACAACAGCTCAAGAATTTTCTTGAAAATGGCTTCACTTCATACATTTTTATCCTAAGATGGCTATTTTACCATGAAGATCTACCAGCATTTTTCAATATACAACATAGAGCATAATATTGCTTGTAGGTTTGTTCTTCTCTTGATGAGACACAAAAAACAGAATTATAGCTGAAAACAGGAACAAATCATAATCAAAACAGCTTATCACAGTGGTATTTGTTGTCTTTTTCAAAAGACACCAAGACCACCAATCCAGATAAAAATCTTTTTTAACAAGTCACTTACCATATTTATTGATGACACAGGACCAATGCTGTTGACATAAATGTCAACATCAATAACTGTTGGTTTTACTGTGGAGAGAAAAAAAATATATTATTTTGCAGACAACATAAATAATCACTTTAAATACTTTCTTCCCCAATAACCATAAGGTCTTTTTTTCAGGTACAACTACTGAGAAATATGGATTATGTATTTTTAGGAAGACATGGTTCTATTCCTTCTACCCAGCAAAAAAATTACCATAAATTAAAACCTGTACCACTTCATTATCATGATTCCCATTTGTCTCAGCAGCAATTTGTTAAAGAAACTTTCAGTGCTAGGCAGGTTGCTCAAAGTCAAAACCTAAGATGTCTGACATGAAAGTAGAAATAATGCAGCATATTACTTTTCCCCTTTGCCTCAACATGCAGGTCCTTCAGCCTGTTTGTTCCACATCAAAACAATCTTTCCAGATTTTTGCATCTCATAAGGCCTGAAATCATCCTAACTTAAGAGTAAAATCTCTATGAAATCTGATTAGCTAAACCTAAGCAACTCTTCTTTCAATTTAGACTCATTCCCTTCAATCCACATTGCCTTTTCACTCTTTCATCCAAAGGCTTTTGAATTTGATTTAGCTTAGTCAATGCAGATTTGTGACAAGATCTTCCATGTTTTCAGACTTCCAGGACTTAATAAGCCAAGACAAGCTCGGTACTCCTTTCTTTTGCTGAGGCCTCTAGGATTTCTCTTTCTTTCAGCATCTTTGGTGTCAGGGTACCTATTATTGAGCTACCTCTTATTGATGACATAACCTAAACCTAAAGCAGTGCCACTCCTACACTGAAAGGTACATTAATTTTTTTACTTATACTGCCTTTCTTTCAAAACTACAGGGTATACATTAAGCTGTAAATTGAGATCTCAATTAGTGGTTTACATTCTCCAGGGTTAGCTGACTCAAAACTAAGTATAAATGCTGTTTTAACCTGCATGCATAGTGAGAAGTGATGAAAACTTGCCCCTAGTAAACCAACAGCTTCTGTTGGACATCTTTCTTTCCCATAGAAGCACCTTCTCCTCTACATGGTTTTCAAAAATCTCCAGAGAGTATTCAAATCACTGAAGTTTGGGAACAATGTTGGACTTGGATATTTTTTCACTAACCCCCGAGCCTTTTAGAATGAGGAAATGCAGACATATTCCAAACTCAGAAAGCTTTGGGAAGCTACTGAACAGAGAAGTGAGGTTCTGTTGGAAGCTTATCTCTGGTAAGTATCAGCCAATTGGTCTGAAGCTGTTGTAGTCACTGACCTTACCACTAAAACAGGGAAAATGTATGAGACCAGCGGGTGGAAAAACTCGGAGATTTAAAATACCTCCCCTATGTTCTGTGAAGAAAGAGTTTCTCTCACAATAGAGCACATTTCAGCCCCCGAATAATTTCAACTTTATAAAGCCATCTAACTGGCACAAAGCTGAAGATAGACAGGAATCTTCACATGGAAAATGAGTATTTTTTGCCTGCATCGCCCAAATTTCAGACTAACAATGAGGTGCCAAATCGTTTTAAAGTACTTGAAAACTTAGATTGTTATGAAAAAAAAAAATGGCATATTGGCTTGCCCTGTAAAACTTTGGTATGTACACATCATTAGGAAGGCTACATCTCCTGTTGTAAAAACAGACATTAAACTGGGTACAAACAGTGGTTAAAGATGCTAACCATTCTCTCCAATTCATTAAGTAACACATACTTCTTGACTGCCCATGGACAAAACACCCAGGATTATTTAAGGTCATGGTTTCAAACTGTCTGAAGTACTGGCTGATAAACTCAGATCTCCCCTTCAGCAAAAGAAAATGTGAATTCAGCTGAACAAGCTCAGCTGATTAAAGCAATTCTAATTGTACCCAGCTAATAACTAAATAGGAGTCTAGCAGCTTCTCGTAATGAGATGCCTCAAAATGCAGTAATAAATGTCATTACAAGGGAATTGGTAATAGCGAGGAACTACAGCTAGCTCTTCCACCAGAACAGCATACATGGAATAAAGAGCTCTAGTCTTTACAGGGTTTATGCACATGTCTAGCTGGAATTTCAAGGCTAAGGAGTTCTGGTGAATTTTAATGGCACTACACTTAACGACTCAAATTGACATGCAATTGAATCTTGGCAGGATCGGGGACAAAATTCAGGACCAGAACACAGTGCTTGATATCTGGTTTTGTTTAATCATTGCAGTTGAGTATATAAATAGGATATGAGGCGGTCATTTCTCCTGAAAGTGCTGGACCAAATTCTCTTACAGTGCAAAAAACTATTAAGCAGTGCTTGTTAATGCTAAAGAGAATTTTATCTTACTCTAAAAAAAAAGAGTAAAAGTCTAACCTTGAAAAGAACACTAAACAACAGTCACTTCTATCAAATGTTCCCAGGGAAATTAAAATTGAAAATAAATAATAAAAAACACAGATAAGCTATTATACTTGTACAAATAACAATAATAAAAAAGATTGAAAGTTTCTTTGAATTATTTTGTTTTATTTTCCTTGGAATAGGTTTGACTGTATGATAAATATGTGTTCAGGTTTTAAAAGAAAAGACAGAAGAGCATAGTTCTTGTTGCATGTGGTCTTTCATGGATATAAACACATACAAACAAAGGATTATCAGGTACAAATTTTAAATTTATCATAAGTTTTAAATTCAAAATACCAACCAAAATGAGGCAAGACTTAAAGGCTATTTCGTTCAAATGCATTATGAAAAGGGAAAGTGCTGAGTCCTAAAGTTATCATGTCCTATTAGAAAGAACTCACCCTAAATAAATAAATTGAGTTTCACGGAAAGATGTAAATAGCTACATTATCAGGAAGGTTGGACCAGATGACCCACTGTGTTCCCTTCTAACCATTCTGTGATTCTGCAATTTCAATGCCTGCTCAGTTTTTCTGTAAACTGCATGCATTTGTGAACATTCAGTTCATGAAGGAATTCAAGACACACAGGAATAGTTGAGCTGCAGATGGAGCTTTTTGTCTTGCACTAGAAAAGTGCTCACAATGTTGTTGACAGAACAACACAAGTGTTAATACCTCACTAAAAGTTGACAATAAGATTAAAAATGGATACTCAGCTTCAGTAATGTTTTGATATTAGCATAAAGCCAAGATATTTCTAAAGAGCTGTCAAAAACTTAGAAAAACTACTGGCATAACCATGTGTACGCAACATGCAAGAGAGCATTAAAGGTTGTCAACAAATGCACCAGCCTTCTCAAAGTTCTCTGAAATATTACTTAATATATGTCAGTAACTTTTCCTAAAAGACAGTGTAAGCACATCCAGTCAGTCATCTGATCCAAATGCCCTGGCTGTGAGACAGACAGAATTTATATTCCAGTCAGATTTGTAACTACCCCATTGCAAAGACACCACCACCAAGTAGTGCCTACAAACTTCGGGCACTTCAAAACACACCTGGCCACAGGAGTGGGGAGCTCAACATTGCCTGCAAAGCTCACTTACAAAGACAGGGGAACACCTAGATACTTAGGGCAAAGCTTTGTCTGCACAACGAGACACAGAAACAGCAAGAATAATGCCCTCACCCTAAATGCAATTTCAGGACAACTATAGGGTTCATCTAGTCCAGCTTTATGGATTTACACTGGTGAAAAGAACAGTACCTGAGCTTGAATCCATTTTAATCATGGATTAAAATCCATGAAGACGTCACTGCTGGACATATGAGTTGATCAGGTATATAAAAAACTCAACAGATGAATCAGGAATATTTTAAAAGACTCTTGAGTAAATCAAAAGAGGGAAGGTTACACAATTTCATGTCATGTAGGGGAAAAAATCTGCAAAAAAGTTCCTGTTATTTTATTATGCTTATTCACTACTTTAAACTATCCTGTCCTTTTAAAATATCTCTTAATTTTTGCTAGATCTCCACTATTCAGAACTGATGCTTATTTCATGAATGAAACCACTTTTCTTCCTTCAGAAAGCTTCCTCCACATTTGAAGACTGTCCAAATAGCACTAATGTTCCTGCACAGATCATAAATATTTAGAAATATTTTTAAAATTTTAATACTGAGAAATATTTTTTACAAGCTCAATTAAACAGAGTATGTCTTAATGAGCTCTCATTTATTTTAAAATAAAATTATCTTTTGTTGACCGTAAACCTTTCTTACATTTTTCAACCAACTCCAAGGTTTATTCTGATTTTACCCAACACAAGAGTGGTAAAAAATGTTATAGATCAATACATAGACATTTAGAGAAGCAAAGCAACTAGTACTAGATTTTTAGAAAGCACACAACCACATAAAAAACACAATATGATCTCTGTTCCAGAACTACACAGACATTTGAATTCAGCCCAAATTTCACAAGACTTCTGAACACAAATGACTAACAAGATTGCCTCTGCAGTAATGAGATTTTTTTTTTTATATTGCTCGATAATGATATTTTACATTCTTTCATTACCACATAAATTGCTATTTTTAAATTGGGACAAAGCTGTAATAAATCATTACACAGTTATTGGTAACTGTAATAGCAGTGATTATAGTGTTAATTTTTACTTTGCATTAGCGATGATGACTATTCCTATTTTCCTACATGACCTTACAGGCAATATTTATTTACCTAGATATTCCTATAAAACAAAATATACGCCAACAAGTCACTTCTCAAGACTAACAACAGTCAGTTAAAATATCTCCATTTAACAACAAATTACCACATTTGAAGAGAGGCCTGGTAACAGGAAGTGTTGAGTCACCATCCCTAAAGGTATTTAAAAGATGAGTGGATGTGGCACTTAAGGACATGTTTGATTGGTGGATTTGGCAGTGTTAGGTTAAGGGTTGGCCTAAAATATTTAAGAATATTTTCCAACCTAAATTATTCAATGATTCTCTTCTGTGATGCTATGAAGACATCAGTGAGGAAAATTAAAAACCCTCATTCTTCCTGCATGGAAGAGAATGGACTTAAAAATAGATAGATGTGAAAGCCCTCCACTTGCTACAGACACAGAAACTCTGACAGAAATGTCATCCCTATGCTTTAGGTTCAAATTACCAAAATAGAACTGCACATGAAAATCAAAAGCAGAAAGTTTGGATTACAGCAATACCAGGATGAGAACACAGTCCTCTGAAAACAGTATTTTTTTCACATGCTAGGTTTGGTTGTCATTTCGTCCAGGAGTGTGAATGACAGTGTGCACATAAACTGACTCCCTCAATTAACTACAAATCACTTTTATTCTTCATTTCCCACCATCACTATCAATCAACCTTCAGTACTTTCATCCATCATTTACCATTCCCTAATGCACAAGCTGTAATTTTTCAAGTATTATGTTGTAGAATGAAATCTGTAGATCCTAATGGTTTGGCTTGTTTTTCAATCAATCCCTACAGTTTCAATTTTTGTTTTACTAATATTCATCAGTGGGGAGAGCTCCTGTGGGATATCATAAGACTGAGCAATAACAGAATTTATTCCTGCAAAGTCTAGCAAGCTTAACAACCAAGGTCTGGATGAGCAATAACAGTCATAAGAAAACTATACAGATGCAAAAATGAGCAACAATGTTTAAAATGACACGTGCAGAACGTAATATGTCCCTGTTTAAAGATGACAGAGCAATTAGTTTGTGCCATGACCTTGAAATGGCAACTGTACCACTGAATATCTTTGCAGTTTACAGATACTTGCTAAGAAACCTCTTTAATGGCAGCATAGTCTAGGTAATTGGAGAAGGAAGGGGAGAGAAGGATTTTCTTATGTAATTAGTACCTCAGACTTTTCCTGACTCTTACCTAACTTTCAACTCAGTGGCATCCAGAAAGTTTGTATGCTATACTCCCAAGATCCTCTCAGATTAAAAACTATGACTGTGAAGCTAGAGAAGAGAGAGTAAGAACTAGCAGCTTCTACATTTAGTTTTTTCTGTGACAGTTAAGAGTTTGACAAACATTAACTGTCAACCAAACCTTCCTACCTACAATGCTGTTCAAGAAAAATATTCTATCTCTGTATGTATCAAGCCATTTCAGCAAATAATCACTGTCAGGAAATTCTATTTATTCTATTTATTTATTCTAAATAAAAGTCATCTGTGTAAATGAATTATTTACATTCACAAAGAGAAGGTAGTATTTTAGGGGAGCTTGCTGTTCAGTAACTGGGTAGAAGGCCTCTTTCTCCAACACACAAGCAGTACTTTTTTTCAACCCAACAGACTACACACAAGACATAAATATTGCAATGATACAAGAGGCTTCTTAGAAATTACACAAAGGAGCATTTTATATATGCAAACAACAGTATTACCTGGGGTAAATTATTGGCAGTAAATTATGGGCCAAATTCAGAAAAAGAGTGTTTGAATACTAAAATATTTCTATATATTGAAATACTGTAAGTTTCAAATTAAAGTAAGTTAAAAATTATAGGCTTTGATTTAAATCAGGTGATCTAAACAAAAAAAAAAGGAAAAGAAAAAGAAAAATAATCAAAACTCTTAAATAATAGGAAAAATGAAACTGGGTTGCTTGGTGGTTTTTTGAGATTTTATGCAGAAACATTAAATTGGAGGCCTTCAGGTTCATTGCATTGGACTAAAATTCCACTACTTCTACTTTCAGTATGACGTATTAAAATTTTACCTGAGCAAAGGATGAATAAAAAGTAGGATGTTTTCCCTGAGGGCTGAAAAGCTGTGAACCAAAGCAGGTCAGATAGCCAAGTCAGAAATTCCCCTGTACTCAGTCCATGGTTAAGTGATTAGAAAAGCAGAATTCAGGCATGAAGAAAGCTCACTGTCAAGATCCTGTCCTAATCAGAGCTGCTCCCATGTTAGATTTTGAAAGAGCCCATATTTAATGCACTGCACCAGCACTAAACAAAGACTATGTGCAAACAACGTATTTGTTTATGTAATCTTTCAAAGCTCAAAGATCTATCACAAAAATGTGAAATAGGTATTTCGGAGTGTTCACAGAGTAGTTTACCTCTAACTTGCAACATGGCCAACACTGCAAAAGAAAGCATCAGTTCCTGAAAATGGTGGAGAATTAGAACTCCTGCAGAATCAGAAGAAATCCCTTCTATCGTCCCACCTAGAACAGAGATCATTCATTTTCATTGAAGAGCAACCCTTTCCTCAGGAGTATTCCTCTTCTTGAGGATTTCTAGTTAGATGGCTAAATCAGAACAAAAGTCTTTGAAATGAAGACAATCCACTTCTACCCCACCAAAAAAAAAGAAGAAAAAGGGAAGTATCAGTGAGAACAATGAAAGCATTTCTGACTTTTTAGTTAAGATTTTTTGTTCACTACATTCAGCCCTGTTTCCTAACTAGGTCTTAGCCACAGCATTCTATGTCCTCAACAATAGCTTACTCAAGTTTATTTTTCCATATCAATGTAAATTAGACTAATCTCTACAATCTCCTGCAGTGCCCAGTACTATAGAAGTTGGATCCAGGACTATGGCTTTCCCCTCTGGAGTGCTGCTGTAATACAAACAGAGTTTACCCCATCTCTCCTTCCTATGTGCTCTACCTTTACACACAAGTTGGCTTTCCAGGTACAACTGCCAATGATTAATCCTGAAGCAATGAATGTCTCTCTCACTACTTCATGTTATAAGATGCCTGACACTGTCTTGTAGGCCAGCACAAAAAAAGACTTACAGCAGAAAGTAGTAATTTGACCTTGCATGACACTTCACAGCTTTCTCTGCACTATGATCTGGAAAATATTTTGATCTGTCAGGCAATATGCAACCCTCTGTCACCACATATGGGGAAACCTAGCTGGAGCTAATTTAAAGAGGATCAGGTGTGGCAATCAGCAGCTAGCAAAAATAACTTGACAGCTTCTGTGGTAATCACCTGTGGTGCACTTCAGGGTTCATTTCTGTGTGGCATGGTAGGAAAGCAGGTCAGACAGGAGAAAGGTTGTGATACTGCTTCAGAACTCAAGATTTTCAATAGGATTGTGCCTGGAAAAGGGCATATCCTTTAAAAAGCAACAGAGTTGCTCCCTATCAACCAACATATTTGCTCCTTGCATACACTGAGAAACTGGTTAAATTAAGTTACAGAGAAAACTTTTAACTGCTTTAAAGGAGAACGGCTGTTAATGCTCCCAAGCAGCATAGTAAAGTACATCAGACAGACCTTATCCTTCTGTGCTTGCTGATTCAAATGAGCCCATCTATTTGTACCAGCTACACTTGTACAACACTACTCAGGGCAGTGAGAGCTGCACAGCAGTTTCTGAGACTGCTCTCATCTTCAGAAATATGGTTTATGGGTATAAAGATACTGGAGGAGTAAAGAAAACCAGCATGACTCTCAGACAGCTAGAACTGGTAGAGCCAGGATATTACATATTCCAAAGTGAATTTATTTGAGGTTATAAATACATAATAAATACAGATGAACACCAGAGGCTGCAGGGATCAAATAATTTTAGAGGATCCAAGAGGAAACCATGAGTTACTGCAAAGTAATTTAAAAAATAAAAAAAAAAGGAAGGAAGGAAAAGCAGACATTAGTGTTGAAAATGCCTCAAAACACAGACTAGTGAAGTTTTCTTCAACATATGCAATTCAGACTCCCTTAATTAATGATACATTTGACAAACAGAGGATGAAAAAATGCAATACAAATTTCCTTACTACCCTGCCATTCTAAGCCTAATCTAAGATGAGACTTTTCCCCTCCCACTACTAATGGCACATTTCAGAAACCTCTCACATACTAACTTTTTGATGGGTAAGGTAACATTCACAATGAAAGAAAAAGATAGCATATTAGTTTCCACACAGAAGCTCACTCAGGGAATGTGATGGGCAAACTTTCCACTTTGTTACAAATTTTCTGTCTATGACAAATTATATTCCTTTTGAAGTAAAAATTTAAATCATATAGGGTTCTGAAGGTAGCTTTTCTTTTCCAGAGCTTTGTTGTGGTCTAAGCTATCGATTAAGGAAGGTGAGAGGAAAGATTTTTTTAAAGTAAACTGACTTTGAAATAAGTATGTTTTGCCATTTTGCATTTAATTTAACTGTGTCTTGCTTCATTGCTGGGTTTTCTGTTGTTTGTTTGGTGGCTTTTCAATTATGATTTAAATTTTAGACCTGTCAATCAAAAAAAAAAAAAAAAAGAGAAATGAGAAAAATCTGGTTTATCACTAGAACCTAAATGAAACAGAATTTTTAGCTGTAATTATCATCATTCTATTCTGAGCCCTGTTGGTTTCCCTAATATTTCTTTTTTCACTGTATTAATAAAGAGGAAGTAAAATTTCAGGGTCAGTACATGGTCCTACTAAATGCCAGGATTTATATCAATGTGACATGAGGGGGAAAAAGCACACTTGCAGGGTAGCAAGTCTTACTGCATGTAGAAAATGATGTATATCCATTGAACAGGTCTTGACTTCAAAGCACTTTGGAACAAAACAAGAATACCTGCCTATGGAAGAGATGTTAAGACCTTCACAGTTCTGAACTGGTTTACTCTTTTCTAGGATTGGTGCCTTTCATACCACGCAACAGACCTGAGTATCTCAAATCCATAATTGTAGCTGGTAAAAAACAGGTGAAAAGATGCTTTAAATCATAAAACACTTTTTGATCTAATCAGTACACTCTTATTAGCTGTTCAGTATGAAGTGCTTCTTTTTTTTTTTTTTCAATTAAAAAAGGCATGTATTTTTGTGGTATAATGGAAACTTTCCAGATGCCACCAATAAAATAAAAACTCTCAAAAGCCATTATATTTATGGAGAGAAGAATTCTGCCAAGTGTGTGGCCACAGGGGATGAAGTCAGGCATTCCCCTGCTGGTAGAATACTGCTTTGTTTCCAAAGATCAAAGGCCCCTTTTACTGAGACAGGTCCTATTAAGGTATCACTTTGCTAACAGCCTTCACAGGTTAAATGTTTTGCCTAATATTTAGGGTGTTCAATCCACTCGTTAAAAATACTGGCTTGGAACCTTGCAGGTGATGTCTGAACTGCTGAGTGCAGATTGTGCATATTATCTGAGCAGCAGTTATTTACATGGAAGTTGAGGCCAAGTATAGGCCAGGTTGAAGAAAAAAAATGAAAAGTCCTAGCCTTGCATCCCAGCAGTGACCCACCCACTCTTTACAGAGTGGTTTAGATGTGTTTGGGTGACAGAGGAGGAAAGAGGGTAGCTAGGCGTCCACAGTTTACTGATGGCTGTACTGCTGGCCTGGAGGAGATGTGATTGCTAAAGAAGTCAGTGCCCACAGTATGGCAAAAGGGCACTCAGAATATGCCAGGTAGGACTAACATATACCTGAGCTAGCCAAAATATCATTGCCATGAGAAAGATGAAAAACCACAGAGAAGTCACTGCCTGTGACAGCATGCACTTGGATACGTTTTATTTGCCAGTCTTCTCCTTCTCTCCATGATTTTTGGTCACAAAAGTGTTTTCCCAAGTGATCTAAAACCTGCTATACTAACCTTTGAAAGTGCAAAGTACTTTGTAGGACTTTCTGAATGCATTCAAAACAAAGACCATTTCCTCAGGACCACTGATAAAGTACAGACTGTTAGAAATAGAGGATTTGCAATAAAGGATTGAAAAACTGAGTGAAGTGTGGTATGAAATGGTGAGTGTCCCTGTCCTATGGGTCAGAGAATTTGCTTCCCAGCAGTACCATGCAAATATAAAGGCCCTAGTGAGTAGGTGACTGTATATCAGTCCTGGATTTAACCCTCATTACTGGCTGAACTTCTGCTCGATTCTGAGAATTACTTCTCGCTTCTTCTACTTCATGCTCATGCTTCTTCAATTTCCAAAACATGCATTTTCTTATTGTATGCTCTACGTAACCTGGTTCACTCCCTTTGTTTCCTGGTGCTCTAGCTGGTATGTATTATGCTTTAAAGTATTTGTATTAATACTGAGACCTTCAGGGCAGGAAGACAGTTCTGTTGCCAGAACATGTCAACCACCCTGTTTGGAGGATAATCATCTCCCAAGATGGAAAGGAAGATGTGCCTGTGTGTGAGGCACCAGCCAGCAATTGAGGGAAGTTATATGTAATGCCTGATTCTCCAGCATTCCCCTTGTGTTCTCCTTGCCAAATGCAACAGCTCCTCAACTTCAAACGGGCAATGTTATTTATCTGCATCAAAGGTAGGAGAGGTGCAAAGAGGGGCCAGGGGAGGAAGCAGAGATGAACTAACTTCTGTAGCATTTGAACAATGTTCAGCTCAAGTTCTGAAATAGCCAGATTGCTATCAAAGAGAAAAATGGCCTAGGACCAAGATGCTTGATAGAAATAGATGTAGTTGAGAACTGTAAAATCTGTTTGATATATGAGGAGCTGTGTAATTTGACTCCCTTCTCTAAAACAGGATTTGCAAAATGTTGTGGAGAGACAAAACGATTTTGATAACAATGACTTCCCAGTGCTGTAAGATATGTCTGACCTGTAATGGCAGCTGACATGGGGACTCTGAATGATTACTTTGCCCCACATAAGCATAATGTAATTCACTCTGCCTTAAGTCTATGATCTGAGGGCACGGTGTACAAAACAAATCAAAAAATTTGTCTGACACTGTCTTCCAGATCTTGATATGGGTGGGAAAGTGTATTAAAGCACTTCTCCATCAGATATTAAAGACAGGTAAATCCAGTATGACAATCTAAGTAGAGAAAGATAAATGTCACTTTCTGACAAAAACAGACACATCTATCAAATATGATCTTTGTAAATGCTATGGAAATTCAAAGTAATAGATATGGAAAAGAACCAAACAGACTTTTTTTTAATACAACAGGATAGTCTTTTTTTCTGCAACTGTTGCATTATTATGTAACTATGAGACACTAATAATTGTAATGACAAATACAGATGGCTCTTACTTCCCTCTAAACTGATCCAAAGGAATCACCTAGCAAATGTATCGATGCATGTGCCATTAGCAAATAATAGTTTCACTTACAATCAGCAGTAGGAATTCTCCAACCTCTGCAAATATTTAGGAAAAGCAAATTCTATTAAGTGGTTGTTTTGAGTATTATCAATTCTCAGTTCATTCTGAAGCACATGCAAGGTACAGTAAATATAAATGAAAAATTCTCTCTGATTTCTGTCATACAAAGTTCCTGTGAACAGACTGAGCAGCAGTTGTGCTACAGCCATTATGCTCTAGGGATGCAAACCAGGAAAAATGGGTACAACTACAATAGGTGGAGCACTAAAAATAAAAAAAAAGAAAACCAACAACAAAAAAAAACCACAGCAAAAACAAAACAAACAAACACACACAAAAAGACCCAAACCAAACCAAAACCCAAACAAAAGAACCCCACAACTGGTTTGAAACCTCATTACAAAAATTAAAACAAAGAAAATAGCTCAAGGTGGTTATATGCAGGTATCTACTGGCTCTTTTCTAAATTTTATACTTATATGTAGTAGTGCTGACCACAAGACACTTGGATTCTGTAAGATTTCCTTTGGAGATGTCTGCTGGTTTGTGGAAGATCATCTCTGGAGTTGCCCTAGCCACAGGCAAATCCTGGTGCCTTCTCAGCATTAAGGAATATAACTTTCATGAACATATTTTGAAGAAAATAGGTGCATGCTCTTCTCTTGCTGTGTCCTACTTTTTGTTTTTAATATGCTGAGATTTTTTTGGCTTCTCAGAGTGTGAGATTTTCAGCATGGACTGGATGACAAAAGAGGTAAGTATGTTCCTTCCTCTGCCAAACACCTGCTGAATACTTAAGAACTGGCCCTTCCATATCACTACACAAACTCTGTACAAACAAACCAGAGCTTGGACCCTAAGCTACCACCAGATTTCTTTGTGAGAATTAGCATTTTTAAAATACTGACTTGGAAATTAACTTCAGTCAATAAAACTTAATCTTCACTTTCCCAGATATTTGTGCACACTTTCAGAACATAGCAACATGTCTTCTCTGCACCCACAGAAGCATATCCTCACTTGTACAGAAAGAAGTACTTACTTCCAATATCTGGCCGCAGCTTTTTGTCATACTCTCTCAACAGCTTGTTTAGTATGAGAGTCACATCTGTGTCCTGTGTTTTTGGAGCTAAAACCCATTTTTGGTTAGTTGTTACATCTTCATATTCATCCTCTTCAACCTTTCTAGAACTGCAAAACAAATGAAACAAATAGGTGTTATTTTACATAACTAAAATATGAATTGACATTCTGGGCAAAGCTCCACACTCCTCTGAAGAAGTTTTAGGTATTTCCCCTGGCTCTGAATCTACTCAGCCTTAGGCTGGTTTTGCAACAGAATGTTCCCATCAACAATTGTTGAGTATCTGTGGATAGGTCATGATTGACAGTTGTTTAGAAATTGTCATCTGAAAGTCTCTTCAAAAAGTTATTCTCCAGGAGATGATACAGCTATCAGAGTAGCATTTTATATCCTGTATTTTAATGAACGTATTCTGACTAGTTTACAATATACTTTTACAAAGAGCGAACATCTGCAGTATCATTTTATTAATACATCAAGACAACTGATTCATCTCTTGCACAAAGGCTAATAAGAGTATTAAAAATTCAGATCTGTTAATGCTTCCTGATCATTTTATCCTATTAATAAATTATTATATTCCCAGTGCCTGAATTTCAGAGTTTAATGTATTACAAGGCTTAGAATTAAGAGCTCACTCCTTAAATTTGAGATGGATTATCACAAGAACATAAATACATTGCATAAATTAATCTGAATTTCCCTGCAGCTTTAATAACTTTTTTAATAAACAGTACTACACCAAGAGTTGCAACTTCTTTCCTTTATAGGTGGATTATGTTTCTTTTACGGGTATATTAATACAAAGGTGGTGAAACTACAGTTTGGCCATAAATCATAGCTAGAGCTATTTTCACACGAGACTAATTTCATTTGTGCAGCTTTTTATGCACAGACTTTAAAATGTTGATTTGAAGATCTATCTTGTGGTATCTTAGAAACCAAATCTGTTTGATGCCTCTCACAGGAGAAAATCTATGACAGTTAGACTGAGATGAAGTTATTAGGAGAAAAGACAACCTCAGTAGTGGAACCTATGGCAGGAATCACGTGTTGTTTCAACCTAGGGGATATGATATCATTTTACAACATTTTTACATAAATGTCAGTAATTATGTGAGGCACAAAGCAGTGGAGAATGAGAGGCACCAGCCTTGCTCGCTTGTTCACAGGATGTGCTACACACATTAGTGCAACTTTCTTTCTCTCCTTCTCCTTTTCTCCATAATGACATGAGTGTCTTTTAAAATACCTCAGATGTCCAGAAGACTTGATAGACACTCTATATGAACATAAAAAAATCCTGATACAAATATAAAAATTTAATCATAGAGCATCATCAACCCTCGCATTACTCAAAGACCACTATTTGAGAATTTAATGAAACTTTAAACTGAAACTGCTCTACAGCCAATATGTCCCTAAGGATTAACCACGAATCACTTAACACAACCTCACAATTTGTAATTGCTCTGGGCACAATTTCTATATAAAAATAATTTTTAAATCTAGACCCTGAGGATTTTCTACAGAGAGCTCATATAACTGAGTTGTAAAAGTAGAGAAAACTGAGACAAAATTTTGAATAGACAACCACTACTTTTCTGTTATTGAGCTGTATTTTCTAAAAACTTGACCTTTTTTTTTTCTTTTTATAATTCACCCAATGAACATTAAAAAAAAAACCTCAAGAGGATTTTGGGAGAGGTTGTTGGGGTTTTTTTCCCTTCAGATTCATGACAACCCCTGTTTTAATACTGCTGTTACAGAATCATTCTCAAAGGAGGTATCATCTCCAAACATACGTGGTTGATATTTCTGAGCTGAAATTCTGCAGTGGTGATGAATTGCTGATAGCAAAGAAGGACAAATCATGTGTCTTTTTCTGCTGCAGCCACCATAACTTTTCAACAGGCATTCAGACTACACCTGTAAATGGGAACTGAGTTCAGGTAGTATCACTATTCCCATTTCAGGGAGATGCCACTTTAAAATAAATCACTAACAAGAGTCTAACTAAGCACTGGCAGACCTTTTAGATCCCCTTACTATAGCAGCTTCTTTCCTAGAAAGTACCTCCAAATCATTTAAATCCCTACCTATATTCTAGATTAAGACTGGAGGTGGGAGAAGCTTCACAGTGGATCAGACTAATATACTAGACACATTATTTTTCAAGCTTTTTTTGCTTTCTTCCTTAAGAAGTTATTATTTCACTTCCATTGCTTGCCTCTACACAGTTAATCTTCTTCAAAGCACTTGAGCTTGCATTTTTCATCTGTAACCCTACTGGTGACTGCCAATTCCTATCATATTCCTGCAGTCCAGAGAAATAACTATAGGATGATGGCAAGCCAGTCTTAAACTGAGAAGGAAGGAAGGCTACACACCTTCCCCCAACACTTCACGGGCCACTAGTTTTGATTCTGTAAGGAGACAGAGAAGAGACTGTGCATAAACTGCGAAGTAAGGAGTCTAGAAAACTCTGAGTGGCTGTCAGGAAAGGGTTTATTTGCTGCAATAGGTGTATGCCACACTTGCTGTGGAGGCTGGCATGAAGCATTCCCTAGTTCCTGTGGGGATTCAGGAGATAGACACCACTCAGGTGTGGGGCAGGCTGCCAGGGAGGAGAGGGGAAGGTCTCTGAGCATGCCTGTCGCCTGGCTGGTGGTGGTTCCTGCAGTGGGGTGCTGAGCTGACCCCTTTGCCTGGTTTGTGCAGTGAAGGTGTGCGACAGACGCGGACAACCTAAAGGGCCGAAGTCCAAAAGGACAGGGTTGAAGCTGCCGGCTGTGCCCCTCTGTCCTCTTAAGAGCGGATACCGGAGCCCACCGGGGAGACCCTTCCCGGCTCTGAGGCGGGGACCGGGGGTTCACGCTTCTCGCGACTCACCCTGTCCCTCCTCACGCCGGCCCCGCCCGCGGAGCCCCCGGGGATGCCGCGGAGGGAAGCCGGGGCCACCAGGGGAGCCCGGGCAGCTCCAGCCGCCGTCCCACCTGGTGCCGGCAGCCGCCGGAGGGGGAAACTTTCTGTCGGGCCAGCTCAGGACAGGGCCCTCGCGGGCGACCTCCGGCTTCGCGCGGGGCCGGGAAGGGACAGCAGCGGTGCCACCGCCCCGTGCGCACCGCGGACCCAGGCGGGTCCCGGTATAGGAGCGGGGTAAACCGTGTTTGGGAATAGAGCCCCGGCACGGCTCGGGAGAGGTGGGGAGAGCCCGCTGTTCTTTCTGGCTGCCCAATATTGTGCAAACTCCAGCAAACGGGACTTCAGCCTTCCAGCCCCAGTGCAGAGAGGAGAGGGGCTGGAGGGAGGCGCGGGGAGCACAGACTTACCAGGCGTGGAACACTGAGAGGAGGAAGAAAACCGGCAGGAGCTTAGCGGACATGGTCCGGACTGCGCTGGCCAGGTGAGAGGTGCGGCAGGACGAAGGAAACGTTGCAGAATGTTCACATGGAAGGGAGAATGAGGCAGTGAGGTGAAGGTCTGAGCCTCTCCTCCTCCGTATTCTCAGCTTTATACCCTGAAGAAAACACTCTCTTCCACAACGCTCCCACAAGGGAAGGGGGAGGCGAGAGTGAAAAGAAAAAAAAGAAGTGGGACGAGGGGGAAATCCCCAGCGGAGAGGCTGCCAAAGCCAGGTATAAATCAGGCTCCGCGGGCTGACAGGTGTTCAGTGGGCACCGAGCTGCGGCGCGTCCCCTTTGCTGGCAGCCACTTGCCGGGTGCAGCGGCGCGGCCTCTCCCGCTGCCCGGGCTGGCGCTGCCCGTGTCCCCGGGCGGTGCACAGCGCGGAGCAGCCCNCGGAGCGCCTGCCCGCAGCCAGCCCCGCAGCGCGGCACCGGAGCGCTGCCGGGGACCGCCCCGCATCGGAGAGCACCTCGTCCCCGCTCCCTGCCCAACAGGTACCCGCCTCGTCGGCAACTGGAGGAGCGGGGAAGTGAACCCTGCCCCCGCCGCAGCGGGCGCACACACACGCACATAAGAGAGGGGGAGCAGCAAACCCGGCAGCCGCAGTCAGCCGGCAGCCGGGACTTCTCCCCGACATCACCAGCCCGATGCCCCATCCTGCTGTTTCGCGGGATGCGCTCACGCCCAAAGCCCACAGTCACTTGCCGAAAGCCCCCCCACCGCCCGGGGCTGAAAGTGCTCTCTTCAGACGGAGGGAGAGGGATCGGATGCTGGTCTCGGGGTGATCGGAGCGACGGACATCCCGATGTACACACAGGCGCCGATCTATGTAATCGATGCGGCTACTTACACGGACAGATAGACAAACGCAACGCAGTGTGTTTCTATATGCCTCTGTATCTAGGTGGATGTATGCAGAAGTTTGCATGCCACTGTACAAATGCATGGATACACATCTAAATGCACAAGGTATGCCAGAAAAATGTATATAGGGAGAAGAGGTCTACACGATCCTGTAGACCAGGTTACATGGACTCACGTCTATATCGTGATCTTTAGAGTAAATGAGGTTTTTCTGCTGTGAGAACTCGGAAACGAGACAACAGTCAGGTGTATTCAGGGCAAAAATAGTTGGGGTTTGGACAACTTTTGTCTTTCTACTCCACTAGGAACAGCACAGATGTGATTTTTAGCGACTCCAATTCTCTTCAAGTGTGAGGAGCCTTGCACTGGGCATCAGGGTAATTGGAATATTCCCCTTTGTTTTCAGAATGGGAAGTGACAAAATTTCACTTATATAGTGGTAATTTGAAAACAAAAAACTCTGTCAGAGGTACAGCGAGTCACCACTTTCCTGGGATCAGAAATCTCGGGAGTATAAATCTCTGTTTCCTTCTCCCTTAGACGTAATTTCCATGCTCTGGGGGAGTAGTTTTTAATTGTGATATTACATTGTAAAAAATTTTGCTGGAAGATGCAGTCTTGCTTTTATAAAAACTCCTACATGATGCCTAGAAGAGTTGGCTGTAGGGAGTTCTGTTCCCGAAGTTAATTTTTGAAGGAACGACCCAGCTTAGGGAAAATCCGTTGTGAGCCAGGGAATTAATTCTCAGTTATTCACTTTAGGGAGTTTTTTTCAACCTTTCGGGTTTTGTTGGCTTTTTTATATCCACCCTAAGTGCCTCTTTACTAGATTGTACATCACTTCGTTGGTGTTTACTTTGGCTAATTGCAGTTACCGCGACTGCTAATAATGAATTGTTACAAGGCTTGTGCTCTTTTCCGCCACCTGCAGAGAAATGCGGGTGGAACCCAGGCCGCCTGCGGCCCTGAGAAAATGAGGAAGGGAATAGACGGTGAAAGCTCGGGGGTTGCCTGGATTTCCCCAGGAATAGCTATGCTGACGGTCAAGCAGCACGCCGATCGGCTGGTGTAAAGTTTGCGGGAACACCGGCGCTGTGGGGAGGGCGGGAGGCGGGACGGGGCGAACAGGGGAGCGGCCGCCTCTCAGCGACCCGAGAAAGTCCCGCCGGCGCCGGTGAGTCCCGGTGGCACGGGGCTCCGGCACCGCCGCTCGGCGACAGCTTGCAGGCACTTGAAGGTTTCCTGAAGGCTGCTGCTTATGCAAACAGCATCTGGGGCTCCGAGGTCGCGGTTCCCACGGCCCAGCTCGCAGTGCCCGTGCGTTTGGAAAGCAAGGACGGGAAGCGCCCGTCATGCAAGGAGGGGTTTCCCCTGCTCTGGCCATATAGTAGATGGGTGTATGCACACGCACACTCAGTTTGAGTAAGTAGAAGCTTAGCTCGGCCCCGGCCATCCTGCCCGGGAGCCCAGCAGTGCGAACAGCTAGGGCGATGCTGCAGCATCGGAGAAGGCTGCGGCGGTCCGGGCCGGGGGAACTCGCTTTGCCGGCAGCGGGAGGAGGCGGCTGGGGTCCGCCGTGCCTCTGCCAGCACCCGGGTGGGCGGCAGGAGTGAGCCAGATGGTAGGTGGCAGAAAGACCCGGCGGCGATTTACGAAGAGAAATGGCGAGCGCAGGTCCAGCTGCGCATCCCTGCTCTCGGCGGCCCTGCTCCGCGGGGACCCCCGGGCAGGAGGGGAGGGGGTCGGGACTGGCTCCCCCGCAGCGGCTGCTCCGTCGGCGCCGCGCCGCCTCTTCCCCGCCCGCCAGCCCCATCCCGCCCTCACCGCATCCTGCCGCGGTGGCGGGATCCTCTGGCGGCGGCGACGGGAAGCGCGGGGGATCGGGCCGGGTCCCCCACCCTGCGCTGCCTCCAGCCGGCGGCAGAGCTCTGGGTTATCCCTGCGCCGAAGCCGTGCGCCGTGACCGGAGCTGTGTGCGGCCATCGAGTCACTCAGACCTCGAGAAAGACCCTCACAAGTGTCCCCTCTTTCCTTACAGAGTGTCGGAAATCCCCAAGGTTCGATCGGAGCAATATGGTTCACTGATTACTGCCTCATTTTCCTCAGGCTGTAAGAAAAAAGAACACGGGATGTTTAAGGTTTTCTTTTTGTTGTCCTCGGTGAGCTATGTGTTAATGCCAAAGGGATACGTTAGCACCACACTTAATTACGCCTCATGCCTCGGTCATTTCTGCTCCTCCTCTTCACAATCAGTTGCTTTTATTTTGCTTTCAAGCACGCTCTCTGCCTTTGCTGAGCCTTTTCAAACTGTGTATTCAGGTAAGGGTCATGATTATCCAGCACGTGTTTAACAAAAGAACATTTTATCATGCCCTGTAACGATAGTAAAATATTTATATTCTTCAGCACAACAAAATGCATCCACATTTTAACTTACCTTTCATTGCGTTTTTACAGAACACGACTATCTTTTCAACCTGTGGGATACCTTTGTGGTATGTCTTGTGCGGTGGGGAAGTATGAGTCTCTGAAAGTAGCTGAGCAGGGAGCTAGTTAGCATAAATAAGAGGGGAAGTGCCGAGGAAGGGAATGGGACTCATGGATCAAATTCCTCACTTGCCAGAACTGGGAGCCCCATCTCTAGTACTGAACAGTTTGGGCACCTGAACTTTTCTGAGATTCAGTGTTGAAGGAAAACCCTACTGGTGATTTTCCTGGCTCCCCTGTGCTACCTATATTCCACGAGAAGCCTGGGAGGGAACTGGGGCTGCTCTGAAACAAGGAAGGAAGGACCTGAAGCCTGGCTCTTCCAGCTGAAGGCTTGTTAGAGATTTTTTAAGAGGCTTGAGATAGTTTATTCTGACTGAAGGTCTCTGTTGCTTCTGCTAGAGCCTCGAGGTAGGAAGTTGAACCTCAGAGGTCCCAACGCTTTCTGTGTGGCCTCAGTTCTGTCCTTCAGCACGGGGCTCTCCATTCTCTGGCTTATGGGCAGGATAGGGAGGATCCCTCCCAGTGCTGCTGTGCTGCAGCTTTTCAGCTGTTCTGCATGGACTTCTGGCAGAAGCATGAGTATCCAGGGCAGGCAGGGCTGCTCCTCTGGGGCCTGACCACCCCTGAGCAGTTGTCTTGAGGTCATCAAAAACACCAGCCCACAGTGAATGAAGAGCCTGGATCCACTGAGGCCAAAACTGCCTTGGGTGGCTGGTTCCAACATTTATTGTCATATATGTGATAAGTTATATGGGGAGGGATTGCCCTCTGTGTAATAATTTTCCTACTACCAATCCAGCCTATCATTGTTGGTCCAGGCCATTGATAGTCCAATCTATCAGTATTTCTGAAAAACTCTCCAAATTCATCTAACTGAAATTAATTGGTATCTTCAATCAGTAGCCTTTCTTTTTACTTTGCTTGGCTAATTTAAGCAGCAACTTTTAAGGCATTATGACTGGGAGAAGTGATAATTGCTTTTGAGGATGACACTGAAAAGGAAGTAATGAATTATGGAATGGGACATTTGCACTTGAGCCTAAATTAGGGGCAATCTTAGGAAGATCCTTCAGAAGTCCTTTGGGCTTCAAAAAATCTAACTTCCGATCTTTCTATCTTCTCAAAATTGAACAAATTGAACTATAACAACATAGTGGAAGATGCAAAATTGGTAAAGTGAGGATGTCATCTGAGAGTCACCATACTTAAGTATTTGTAGGGACATAAAAACATATTAAAGGTCCGAAAAAATTCAAGCAATTTTATCCTTTCAGTGTCAATTCCAATCTGAGAAGCAAGGGTATTGGGGGAAATAACATCCTTATTACAAAGAACTTTGTCTCCAGATTTAAAAAAACAAATAGCTGTGCAAGTGCTACATTTATTATCTCTGCATAGAATGAATAGCAAAGCAGTTTAATTAATTTTTCTTCAAAGTTTAACTTAGACATTGGGCAAGAATTTTTGAAAGATGAGATTATTTCATAAAATCATTACTTCCTAACTTTTGTACAAATATGTTGATATTCCACAGAGGGCATATTCCATTCAGAAAAAAAACAGAACACAACTCCAGATAACAGAAGAGGGTTCAGCTTTAGAAAATACATTGTTGCTTCAATTCATCCTTGAAGTAAGCTGACACAGCTCAAATATCAGAAATTAAAAATCTCTTCCTTTGAATTTGACTTGTTCTTTTATTCTTAATGGGTGCAAGTAAGGAAATTTGGCAG
The DNA here is from genome assembly GCA_013399225.1 of Rhipidura dahli. Classification (NCBI taxonomy): domain Eukaryota; kingdom Metazoa; phylum Chordata; class Aves; order Passeriformes; family Rhipiduridae; genus Rhipidura; species Rhipidura dahli. Next base: position 598,739 of record VXAC01008436.1, on the reverse strand, counting down.
CAGCCTGCACATACTTCTCCCACGGTGCTGACTTGTTATAAGTCACTTCTCAACCCTTTTTTTCATGAAAGTATACACAAAAAACTCAGTGAGAAGCAATTCCTATTTATTACTCCCCTCGGCCATGACTAAGCTGTGAAGTAGCTGTGTCTTGCGTGGTCCCAGTTCACCCATGCTGGGGACACAGCTCACTCCACTCCTGAAAGCCCAAGCTTCTTCCAGAGGATATCAGAGGAGGTTGACACACATCCAGATACCACCCCAGCCTGGGCAGGACAAGGCCAAGGTGTTTTGGTTGAGCCAGGACCTGGGAAATGCTTCCATCTCCCACAGTTCAGATGCCATCTCAGTGAGTACTGATCTCCCTAATGAACAGTTCCACCGACTGTGGAGAGATTTAAATTGTGAGGTAGTGTGTAATGCAAGGCAATAGCATTTAAGTATTCAAGCCTGGAGTCCATTGGCTTATTAAAGCATCTTCCAAATTATGGAACAACACCTAGTGTTCATGCACAAGCCCATGCTGCAGGTAGACCCATATTTGTTGAAGATGACTTTCCATGTAAGTAAAATAGATCAGATTTAGAGATCCTTTCACTGAATCCCACAATGGAGACCAGAAAATAATGCTGTCATACAGAGTAAGAGTCAGAATGGGGTGTAAGCAAATAAAACAAAATACAGAAACTCTCTGGGGCAGACTCCAGAACTGGCCTGAAGATGTTACCCAAAGATGGCTCTGAGTTTCTCATTCACAAAACTCAGTCATGTAATTCTCCAAGTTTCTCACCTGAAAAAAATAGCCAAGGGACTTTATAAAGTTTTGCCTTGCACTAAGCACTGCAATTTTTGACGGGTTTTGATCCCTGAAGGGCCAAAGAGAACCCCCAAGGGGATGATGAATATGGAGGTGTGTGGCTGCTCAAAGACACACAGGAAGCCTACATGAAAACTGAGATCCACCTCCTCACCTTGGCTCAGGCTAGCACTGCATAGATGGGTGTGCCCCCTCCCTTGCTCCTGTTCATCAGCATCCAGTACCTTGCTCATTCCCATGGCTTCTCCACTGCCCTCAAGAATTTGTGAATTTCTCATTCCACAGCATCAAACAAAAAGCTTCAAAAAGGAATAGATGTTTCAGATTTTTTCTTGGTAACGTTTAGGAATGAAAAGGTTGAAGAGAAGACACAAAAGAAGCCAGGCAACTCCCCAGTCCCAGACCAGACCCTCACCTCAAAGTGAAGCATGAACTCTCCACTCTGTCCCCAAAAGATCATGGGACTGTTGCTCCATAGCTAAATAGCACCTAATTCTGCAACAGCTCAATTTACTGTCCTCACTCAGGACATGTCCCTTTCTGGACAACAGAGAGGATATGTCATGTGTGCACACGTGATTGAGTGTGTGCATGTGTGCTTTCCAGTTAATTCTTCAGCTTCTGTGGTGTGATTTTTGGTCTTTCTAAAATGAGAACCAGGATAAGAATGACATTTTGCAATCAAATGTTATATGCATTTTTTATTTAAACATTAAGTTTTAATTACAAAAGCTTCTGGAACAATTAAAGGATGCCAAGGAGGAAAGAGCTGAAAACTCAGACTTGCATTTTCTCATTCATTGTGAAAGCAAAACACATTGTCAGCAGCAAGGCGTTTTATAGAAAAGTTTCAGATGGACAGTACAAAGACCTTTCTGTCAATATTGTCACTGAAACACCTTGCTGTAGTGAAGCACATCTTTTTTTCTGATCACACTTCCTAGTGTTGGCTGATTTTTTTTTGCAGTGGGAAACAAGTAATAATTATTGCAGAATTACTGTAATTCTTTTCTGTTAATCTCTGCTAATATAACACAATCTTCTTCTTGGAAAAATGTCCAAACATAATTTACTTTACCCTGATTAAAAGGTCTACTGCTGTTGTTAGAAGTTTTATTTGCACAAGTATGTTCCTAATCTATGTTAATTTCATGCAATATAATTCTTAAATTTTGGAATAAATACTGAGAATCATTAGAGAGAATTCCTTGGAATGCAAAATCCAAACAAACTTTGTATTTTCATTTAAGGGCAAGATTCCATCATCTTTATTTACACAAGTAACATCCTGCTCCCTAAGTTATTTTGCTGCAAGCTAGAGTCTCAAGCAGTGAAAATCATCATATTGCCATTAGGATTTACTGCATTGTATTAAACTTCGAATGAAAATTGGGCTGAGCAGTTTTGTCTGTGGAGTAATGCACTACCTGTAACTAGTAAAGGTTCTCAAATATAGCCCTACACTTAATAATTTGGCTCATTTACAACTGGCGTTACTCAGTAACTTATCAGATGACAATAGTGGAGCTCTTCTGTAAAATATAGGTTAAGCCCATATTTGTATGACTGTACATCTGAAGTATAAAAACCACGATATGTAGTACACTTGAACAGTTAAAAAATATAACTTATTTTATTTGTAAACTATCAATGCAAGATACTCAGCAGCAAAGAAGCCATGTTCAATGTCTTCTGATCTTTTATAAAGATCTGTTGCTGTAAGTAATATAATCGTCTCCAAAACATCTGAGGTTACATGTAGAAACAATCAAGGCAATATTATTTGTACATATTATTAAACATGCAAAAAACTTCCTGAAGAATATTGCCCAAACGTAGAAAGTCATCTGGATCTCAAATTTTCCTTGGTAGCATCTGCTTTGTAAGTATGGCTCACATGTGGCTCCAGAGTACTTCAGTTTATTTTGGAGAATTGGCACCTTTAATAACAGGCTCCCTATTCAAATACGTGGCCCAGTAAACTAAGTTAAAAGTTCCAAACAGCACTGGAAAAATTATCCGGGACATTTTGTCAATCTTACTGATGCTGTTGTAAGTCTTTTTGCTTTCAGCAGGCTTTTCTTCTGCAGGCTTCACTGGAGCAGATGTAGTGTTTGAGATGACAGATGGGGCTGAGTCCTTTGGCATGTTTGGTGCAGGAGTCAACTTCCCAGCGCTGTAGGTATTAGTTGGTTTATTTCCCAGCAAGTTGCGCTCTTTTTTCTGCAGTGCAAAGAACAAAATGTTATACCCCAAGAACAGAAAGTGGAAACACAGTCTCAAGATACTGACCCAGAAAGCTGAGCACCATAATCAAACATGCTAGTAAATGCCTGTTGGCTATTCTGACTTTGACCACCAAACAGATGTTTCTGCCTTGATTTTGTAGCCCTTACTCAGGTGAGACTTTCCCTGATGGAAGAAACTGAGACTCACTCGTGGGACCCACATCCCACCTGGCATGTGCATTAGCAGCTTCTTTTGTCAGTGAGATGAGGTCTTGCATCTGCAGAGGTTGCTACCCCATGTACAGCTGACAAGATGAGAACCTCATTTTCCCAGCTGCTGCAAAGAGTGTGGGGGAGGGCTCATTGCCGCTGCCAGCCTGCCCTCTTTATAAAGCTCTTTTGGGATGCCTGTGGGTGCAAGCTCTCTCCAGGAGATGATTTACTAAGAGTCAGTCCTATCCTAAAAGTTCATTTCAGCATGAGCCTTACAAGTTTTGTGTTTCCACAGAACCAGTCTTTGGTTCCTTTTCTCACTGCAGAGGAACCCCGACTCACGGGTTCAGTGTGAGCTTTGTTGTTTATTTAGGAGAGCAACACAGGGAGTGCTCTGCAGAGATAAGTTTCATAGCGTACGCCCGCTATTATCAGAAGTCTGATCACTGAAGTCCCATGCCCCATGTACTCAATGCCCAATGTGCTTCTGTAAACAGTCCTCTCCATACAGATGGTACAGACTGCTAGTATATGTCTGTGAAGAGAAGGTACTGTATTTCCTTGCAGATGTTCCTCTACAGGGAGGTGAAAGTATGTCGCGAGGTAATTAAATACCCTTCTCACAAAGAAGCTGAAAATTGACCATTCAGTTATTTCAGCTATGCTGAATACCTGCTTTTTATTTTAGGTATTTAAAAAACATAAGTTGAGCACCTTGATTTTCGCAGCTTCCTGGGCTTTTTTGCCATCCCATGCCCAACTTCTCTTGGTGAAATAGTTGACTGTTGCAAATTCAATCAATGCAGAAAATACAAAGGCATAGCAAACAGCTATAAACCAGTCCATTGCAGTAGCATAGGCCACTTTTGGCAAAGAGTTACGGGCACTGATACTTAAGGTGGTCATGGTGAGGACTGTTGTTACTCCTGCAAAGAAAAAAAATAAAGAGTCAGAGATCAGTTTGCTAACCCTTATGGGATCCCAAATGAGTTATGAGCAGGTCCCAATTCAGCAGGATACCTAAAAAGGACACATGAAGTCAATCAATATTTGCATATCACAGTTTGAAAGAGTAAGAAAAAATGAAAGCCTTCATCCTCAGATTTTTTTTTTTTTTTTTTTAATGGAGTTCTGGTTAGTTCTAGCTCTAGTGTATTTAATAAGTATTTTTAGGGTAACATAAGCCCAGGGTTTGTAACTGTCAGAATGAAGTGGGATTACCTATTTTGTTTTCTTATACAGAGATTGCATTTATGAAATTGCTGACTGCTACTGGTTTCCTTGATTTTACCTCCTCCTTTCCCACATGACAGTAAATGACAAAACAGCCACTGCTTTCATCTGTGGAGAGATTTCCCCAAGAGCAAAAACCTGAACTCTCAGTTACAGCTTTGTAAACCTAGTGTCAGCAAAGTCAGCAAAGTGATGCTACTACCTGTACTCTCCCCATACAGCTTGCTGAGCTGATTTTTGAACAAAGCTGCCAATTGACTTCAGGAGGCTTGTACAGAAAAGTGACTCCTTTAAAACAGCTGAACAATGTCATACTTAATAAACTGTTTCCCCTCCCCTTGTTTTTCACCTAGTAAAAATTTTGTATTTCATCAACCTTCACTTAAGAAAGTGCTTATTTTCTGCAATCTTCTTATGATAAACAAAGTAATTTAATGACGCCCCAAAGGTTTTTTCCATAAGAATTTCTTCAGTAAATATACATTTTCTAAATGTAAAGTCATATTAATTTGTTTTGTGGTAATAGAGATAATTGTCACTAATTAATTTCTATATGGCTTTTCCAGATAAACATCCTACAGCAAAAATAAACAAAATGTTTTGAAGTGATTTCTGCTTCAAATGCTTAGCTAGGGTATACATTAAATATGATAATCCGTATATCTTTTTTCTAAAACATCCAGTATCCATCCAAGTGGAAAAAATCCAACACAAATCACACCAATCTGATTCTTCTATCATCTGTCCCTAACTTTCACATAACTGATTGACCAATTTCTGTCATAACTTTACAAAAACAGCCCAGACAGGGCTTTTAAATTGATTTTGAGTTTAAACCGGAAGAGAATGAGAAAACACACCATCTAAAGCAGAAATAAACAGTAGTGAACTGTGGTTTTGTAACAGCAAATCACTTTCACAAGTCACAAAGATCCTACCTGTGTTCTAGGAGAAAGTGGGATACTCACCAAAGACAGTTCTAGCAGGGACAGACTCTCTGTTTAGCCAAAATGACACTTGTGATAAGATCACAGTCATAATGCAAGGAAGGTACGTTTGGATGACAAAATAACCAATTTTTCTTTTCAGATGAAAATGGGCTGTCATAATAGTATATTCACCTAGAAGAAGAAGAAGAATGTGCATGAGAGTAAAATAAGGAAGGCTTACTGATTTAGGGACTGAACGAGGTCAGCTCCAGCCCCCGTTTGAGGACACCACTCAGCCACTCTTAATTGCATGAAAAATGTCTGGATTTCTTTGCTGTGGAAAACCAAGACTTGAAACAGAGGTGCTGCTAGATCCTCATAGTCTTCACATTCAGTCTCCAAAGCAGAAGACAATGACTGCTATTCCTACTACACTGGAAAGCTGCAGTCTTCCTGTGCACCTGGAATGTTGTGATGTTCACAGGCTTAAAAAATCTGTTGTGCTGGCACTGCCTGAAACACTATCTGGTTTTGATTCAGTCCTACAAATTCCTGTAGCATAGAAACAATTCAAACTCTTGTAGCATAGTAACAATTAAGGCTCTCAACTCTTAGAAAACTGATTTAGCAGCAAGATTTTTACCTCATTAGGGAAACTGTTATGGCCAAGCCATCAGTTTTCAAGAATGAAAATATGTCCATACACTCCTTCTGCACCACACTTTAGGGATTGCCAGTCCCAGCATCTTTCGCAAGAACTGCCACTTTGCACATGGATACTGGGATGTCTTCCTGATCTGAGTACCCAAACCCTTCAGATTGCTGCACCAGGAAAAAAAAATCCCTCTAATGCATGCAGTGTTCCTAGAATTTGGAACACTTTAACCCTTAGAAAGATTATCTGTTTCTGGATAGATATTGTGTCCTGTCTTGTTCACCTGTGCAATGAATATTGTACTGCCCACATGCAGAGTTCCCTCAAAGCTGCCACAGCACTGCTAAATTCCATTTCTTTTTCATATGCCAAATTCACAGCATTACCTTAATATGCCTTTTATCAGCTCTTCTGAATTTCAATAAAAGCCTAAAATGCACTCAAAAATCTACAGACCAGCTGTCACCTTCCCTAATGTTTCAGAAAAAGAATCAAATTTCAACCAGTTCTTTCAGATTGTTCCTGGAAAACCATATAGTTGTTCCTGAGGGCTATTCCTGGTGGTAACTGCTCCCTGGTTCTTTTAGAGTGTTCCTGGAAAATCAGGTAGTTGTTACTGAAGGTTATTCATGATGGCAACTGTTCCCCGAATCCAAAATCTTGCTAGCTAAAAACATGCTACTATTTGCTTAGGAATAATAACAGTAAAAACAAAATGTAAGAATAAAAAAAAAATCCATCCCTTCAAGCCCTAACAGTTCTTCACAGATACCAAAGTAATTTAAAAGCATGCATCATTCAGTTGGGCACTGATGAATCAGAGTAATGCCTGTTTTGAAATATATATTGTCCTCCAAGAATAAAACAACTATAGCTATAATCTCTGCTGCAAGAGTTGACTGTTAGTCTCTATAGAACATCCACAAAAGGAAAGTATCTAATAGACTGATTCTGCTTTAAGTGAACAGCCTGAGCTGAGCTGTGGCCAGCATTACTAAGCTATTAGATTTGGCAGATTACTTCTAAGTGACAATATGGCTAATTAGCAGAGAACAGGTTTACAGTGAACGGGTTTTTGCAGGTATAGCTGCACTGATACACTGTGCTACAGGAGCTCTGCTATTCTCCATCAAGTTTACGGACCTTGCTCAGGCTGAGGATTTTAGACAGAAAGTGAAATAACATGGAAATACCTTAACTGACATCCTGCCTGAATCCTTATGTCTTTCTCTGAAGTCTGATTTTCTGGGGAAATGGTTCCCTGAAGAGTGATGTAGAATGTTGTGAAACTGGGGAGAAAACCCCTGCAAAGCAAAGCCTAATTCCCTTCCATTTAGTGTAATTTTGAACCAGGCTGAACATGCAGTGGTCTCAGGAGGAACCCCCCTTGCTCTTTATTTAGGACTATTTAGTTTGTAGATTACCCATAAAATATGACAGGAGCAGCAGGGTCTGCCTGCCTGTAATCTGTTTCTCAGCTGCTATTGCACGGGGATGTGTTTGAGTCACAGTTTCCCTGCTCTCTACAGAGTGACAATGTGCATTATCAATTTTGACAGTATGGTCTCAGAGCTGGCATAAAATAAAGAATCTACACAGCTTCAGAAGAGCAACAGGACCTTCTTTTTTTTCCATTATTAAAATGCAGAAAATGAATGCTTACATTCTGATGGCCCTCCACAGCTAATTTTTACCTTACCATATTCCTTAACTTAGCAAAGCTCTTATCTCCACTGAAATAATCACAGCACCTTGATTTTGTACTTGCTCTTCTCCCAGCCAATATATTCTTTGATTTCCCATGCTGTCCCTTTCAAATGTGCCTATACTAGGAATACTTCCTCCAGGAGACTTAGGGCTTAAGAAAACCCCACAGCTTGGTTTTTAATGCCTTGGGACCGCTGCTGAAAGTAAAGCTAAAAGCTGCCTGAGTTGGCCTTTTGTTTATAGAAAAAGATACTGGCTCTGTTGGAATGGTAAAGCTCCCTTTTACTTCTGTAAGGCCACTGTTTATCCTTAGACCATAAGCTTTCTTGAGCAAGAGCTAATGTTTGTTATAGGTTTATGTAGCACTTAAAAGAGAATCCTGTTCCCCAGTGATGGGGTCCACTCATAACTGCAGAAAACAAATTATTGTTAGTAAACAAAAACAAATCTAGTTTCTAATGAAAAGCCCTAGAGCAGAAATGCACTCCTTCATGGAGCTGTGCTACTGTGCTGCTGCTGCTCTTAAGGGTTTTTTTATGCTTTAAAAGCTGCTACAGTATTTTTTTGGTATCTAGTTGATGGAGCTGGACATCACGCTTACAGATTTTCCAGGATCTTACACACATTATTCCATTGCCATTATGCTGAGATTCAACTGAGTACTTTACAGAGGCTAGACCAGCGCCCAGGCTTGTTTGTTTACTGGATATACCTGGACTCAGTTCTATCAATGGCTTTTCTGGCCAGATTCTACATTAGGTCTGTCATACCACCTCCCTAACTATGCTGACATCCAGAATATTCTGGCCCATAAAAAATGCATGTTCCCTTTTATAGTGATACTGGGGAAAGATTTGTCTCAAGAAAAAAATCAGAATTATTTTGTTCAAAATGAAGAGCTGAATGATTCTTTTATTATTTAGGCTTTGGATATTACAGAGCTCAGGCTTCAGCTGGCAGTATATAAAAGAGTGGGCTTATGTTTTGTTTCGTGCCACTGCAGATCCTAAGTTAGCTATGAGAGATTCTGGATATGGGGAACAGAACTGGGCAACCATTTGTGGAAAGCAGCAAGATCCACTTGGACTCAAATCTCATATCTGATTGTTTTCAGTACTTTTACCACCAGGACATAACAGATGTTGGTTCTGTTGGAAGCAGTGTGAGTAGTCAAATGTCTTTCTTTCAGGTGAATAACACTTGGGGATGTTAGCGCAAAAAAACAAAAAAAAAACAACAACAACAAAAAAAAATCCAAGCAGCCAAAAAAACAAACAAGTGGCACATGACAAAGCTGTTTTCTGTGGCATGGTTAAAATGCTCCACATTTCAAGATTGGCTAGAGAATTAGGAATGCCAGGGTATTTTTTTCTGAGAAACCAGCCAAACGGCAGCTTGCCTACAAAATCAGCAGAGTCCCAAGGAACTGGTACAGGTCTGGCACTTTCATTAAAAAAAAATAAAAAAGCCTGCTGGAAAGGAGAGCATAAATGACCTATGACATGAACAAACATTTCATCTATGCAACTGCAAGACCTGTGTAGTTTACTTGTGTGTCATAAAAGCCTCAAAAGATCCAAGCACTTGAATTATGCAATAGCTATTTGTTTTTTCTTCTTCACGTTCAACAATTCAATAGAAGGAAGAAATGCCTTTGATGGCCATTCGTAAGTAATGCTGATTACTGGCCTCCTACGAGGTTGATGAAGTCCAGAAAATCCATCGCTGACTGATGCTTTCCCTGTGCAAAATCGGATTTTTGTATTTTGCTAATCCCCGGTTACAATCTGTGTCCTGCTCTTTGTGATCCACCCTGCAATCAGAATCCAGCCAGCCCAGATGTAACCCAGGACATTAATATAAAATCTTGACGTTGGAAACACAGCATTTATTAGCATAAATCTTAAATACGTGAGGGAGGTGTTTACTGTGCAGAAACTTTGGGATTTGTCTGAAGTGTTTCCTTTGGGCTGAGAAGTACAAGGAGCTTTCACAGGCAAAGCAGCAAACTGGAAGTGGCCTGGAGCTGACACGCTGGAGCACTCAGTGCCTGGGCTGGATGGTTTTCTTGCTCTGAGGAGCAGGACGAGGTTGTAGGAGATGCTCCCGTACATCCTTTGGATCTTTTTCTTGGCAACAATGAAGGCGAGAGGGGAGCTGCCATTCATTGCAGAAAACAACGCGGCTATGATGGTGAACTGGTAAGGAAAAAGTGCCTTTACTCTTTAATGGGAGATAGTGTACTCATTCTTTTTCTGCAAAAGTGACCACTCTGTCTATATGTTTCTCTTGACTTTATGAATCTTTGCTTTAGCATCAGCTTTACGTCTCTGAAATGGGCAAGGGGTGGGTGAATGTCTGTAGGATGGAGATGGCAGTCAAATTTAGTGGCTGCCCAAGGCAAGCCTTCCCTCACTTCGTGTCCTTTCTGGAGCACAAAAGGCAAGCACAGATGCTCCCTCTTTATTTTCCTGTTGGAGCACAAAGCTTTATGCATCTTAATGTTTCAGTTCAACTAACTCTGTGTTCAAGCGTCCATGTACCTGTTTTCATGTCTCCTAAATTCCTACAGATAGTAAAAGGTCCCTAATTTAATCTATACTTTGTCCTCTACAACTCTGCCCATCACTTTTCACCGGGGACACAGTACATCACCAGCGGACTCTGCGGGGCTTTGCCTGCAGGAATTGCCCTCAGGCACGTTGCCGCAGGCTTCCCCTTTCCCCAGCCCAAGCCTCTGGCAACCACCAGCGGTGGAAATCCCCCTTTTCCTCATGGCAGGCTGTTTCATTTCCACGTCTTCCCCCTCCCTTCGCTGGATGCCACTAATGCTCTCCAGCCGAGCGCATTGTGTAACCTGGTTAAGCCCCGGTCCTACTGAGCGCACGTGATCCCCTGTCCTGGCCTCGACCCCCCCGGGGGTCCCCCCCACCAATGCACACCCAGGGCTGCCCTTGCGTGGGAGCCTTAAGAAGCAGGGGGGCACGGCTCACGTGGATGCCCGGCCGGGGATTAAAGCTTCTTTGTCTCCCTAATGCTGCCACATCTGGCGCCTCCGCTCGCAGCCCGCCAGGGAATGGGAATCCTCGGGGTTTGCACCTCCTCTCCGGCCATGTGGTGCCCCGGACACGCTGCAGAGCCACGCCATGCCCCAGTCCGGTGTTCGTCCCTCCGTTCCCTCCCCCCCACCCCCGCGGTTTCATCAAGCAATCGTTTTAAAGCGGTGATTGAAACGGATCAAACGCGTGGGCGCTGTTTGCCTCCCGGGTGGTTCCTCCCACGGGGAAATAAGCCAGCAATAGCGCTGGCAGCCTCAGCAAGGGCGATCGCCAAGAAACTGCGTGCAGCTTCTCTGGCGCTCCTGTAAATAGCAGGAACTTGGATGTATCTTCAGCCACAGCCGTGCGATGCACCTTACAGCCAGCACGTAACCCTCTCAGCGTTTAAATGCCTCTGCTAAGTGGCCGTGAATCCGCACGGGATCTCCCTAGCGCTCCGAATCCCACAGGTGCTTCCCTAGCCTTATTACAAAATAAGCAGAGCTTCTGAATCTCTCCTCCTGCTCCAGCTCTCAGTAACCGTGGGATGGGAATATTCCCCCTACCTGTACTGGTACTGATGTTTTCCGTTCCCACGGTTTGTCCCATCAGGTGGTACTGGTTAAGTCGTGAGCCATCTTCGGCCACCACCACAGATGTTGTGGTGCTATTAGTCCACACATAGATCACTTCAGAATTGGGGTAAGCATCTGCCAACAAAGGGGAGAGAAGACAGTAAGGAGTAAAAACCACTGTGTAGTATTTTAGTGGATCCCTAAATGATAATGACAGGGAGAGAGAAGAATGGAGGAGTGAGAGTGAATGGAGAAAAACAAATAAAGATTATATAATCATGTTCCCATATGCCCAGCTCAAAAAATGTTAGGTTGAAGCCTTCTAATGTAAGAGATGCGTGGGATGGTTTGTGAAAGCCTGGAACAGTGGAGGTATAAATATAATCCATCACAACCACTCAATTTGGGAAAGAGCATCTCAGACCTATACTCACCCCAGTAGTGGTTCCTAAACCTCACTAGTGGTTCCTACCTTTTGCAAGCTGCAAAAGGTATTTTGCTGAAGTTCCCCCTCAAAAAGGACTCAGACACCTTGAATGCCAGAACAACAGGGGCCTTCTGTGTCTTGTTCTGTCTCCTGGATAAAATTCTAAGTGATGCCATGTGCAAGTGCAGAGTCTGGTGTGTATGCACTGACCAGAATATGTACATGTGGGTGAGGGCACAGGTCTTGCATGTGGATAAAGGAAGCTGGAATGTACCTGCCTGTGCCTGTGGTGCTGAAGAGCAGACACAGGATGCAGGGGTGAGAATGCATGAAGGAGAGCAGGAATGGGGCAGGGAGCTGCAAGGAGAAGGTAGGTGTTTGTGCATAGCAGAGAAATGGGTGGTGCTGTGGAAACACCTGCACAACTGCAGATGTGTATGTGATTTCATTCACATCCGTTCAGAAGTCACAGGAATTAAATGTGGTTGCAGTACTTCCAATTCATTCCTTCCTCTATAAAGCTTCTGTAACTTCTAATGCCCTAACACCCAGAGTGATGATAGTGTTATAACAGAATCTCAGTTTTCTTTTACACTCAATGCTAGGCTTAGTTTTTAAGCCTTCTCTGCAGATGGTCTCCAAAACCCCAGAAGTTGACTCTATTATTTAATTGCATTTTATTTATATAGCTCTCACACTTTTTAGAATTCCTCTATCATTGAAAGTTTTCAGGTCACATTCCTGCAAGCACGTTACAGTAGGCTAGAGTACATTGTACTAAAATCTCTGGAAAGCAGGCAAGGCCTACTCCCCAAATGGAAGGTGAAAAGCAGATAGGCTTGGAAGTGGTCGGAAGTCAAATACTAATATCTCACCTTCTGCACTTTTTAACTTAGAAGGTGCGAGTGCAGAATGTTTCTTTCTGGAAAAAAACTGACATCCTAGTTCAGAAGACAACATATGGTGGCTTTCTAGATCAGGACTTGAGAATCAAGGACAACAGGCTAGGCTGAAGGACATGTACTCACTCCATCAGACTGTGTTTTGTTTGCTACAGCAAGTGAGCTGTCTTGGAAAGGTGCAGCTCCACGGAGGACTTACAAAAAATTCATAGACATTGGATCATAGGCAGTGGGTCAGCATGAGCTTCTGAGGCACTGCAAGGGCAAGAAATATGCTAAGGTGATCCCTGGATCTATACAACCAGGAATGTCAAGTAGAAAATGGGACACAATCCCAGTTAAGGCTAAGAGCACACGTGTAGCACGATTAACTTGGTATCACTTGAATGCTAGAGCAGGTAGCAGGGAGGAAAGCAGCACCTCCTTTGCACTGTTATTAATGTTACTGTGTCATACATGGAAGGCAGGATGCTGGGCTAGGTACACCTTTGCTCTGACTGTGTTTGGATATTCATCCACACCTCAGAATATACACAGAAATAATGAGGACAGAGAGGGGGAGAGAGTTCAAAAGAAGGATACAAGAAGTATCTCCAGGGACTGAAAAGTAAGTAATGATTTGAAACTTTAACTCAGCTTATTCAGTTCACTGACAAAAAACCAAAACGTAGCTCAAGCCCTGAGTATAGATACTTGCATACAGGAACCTGAAACCAGGGTGAATCTCTTTTGGGTGATTGGACTCATCCCAAAAGTTGCCTGAAAGATGGTTCCAGGCCGGTTGATGAAGAACAGGGCAGAACTTCCTAACTGGGTGGGAGGCAGGTAATTATACAATGGATAAACTTCTGAGAAAAAAAAATTTATGAACTACTGTCACTAGGAAGGCAATGATAATTTGAAATCTTTTTTTTGTCATGTATCTAACAGTTGCTGCTGTATCCAGTGCTGGAGCTGGTCCTGGGTTTGGAAGTTGAGGATCTACAAAATTTTCATCCTTTGTTAGCCATGCAGGACTGCCCACATGCCTTTCTTATGCTTGTATTTGTAGCTCTGCAGTAAAATTACTGTAATTACATGTCATGATCTGCTTTGAAAGGCTAAGAAGGAATGTCTTCCCTATTTCAAAATATTTGCATCACAAAAAGTAATGGAAATTCACCTTCCCTTTAGAGCTGAGATACTTTATTATCTCTGAGATGACTACAAGTTCACAATGTGCTGTAAATAATTTCAAAGCCAGAGAAATGGGAGGAGATGGGTCCATTTTAAAAAATGGTGCAGAAAGCCCTCCTTTTTAAAATTCTTCTGTAGTTTATGTTGTTCATGTGTTGATATCCCCAGAGAAGATGGGATTTGTTTAGGTAGATTTGGGATTGTCAGAGAATTTGATTTTTACCTATGTTAATTCCTATGCAAAAAAAGAAACTCCAAATAACAGCATTGGACTTTTTTTTTTTTTTTCCTGGGATGAGCTAGCTGTATCCCAGCTCAGAACTTTCCTGTCTCTACAATGATCCCAATCAACAGGATAACTGGGTTTGTCCTGTTTCTGATGATGACACATACTAATTCCTCCTGACTAGATGCTTCCCAGTGAGAGTACTGTAACCAAATTCACGCAAATTTCAATCACATGGGAACTTAGGCCTGTAAGGCTTAAAAGCATTCAGATGTTTTGGTTCTCTGCTCTGCCTGGCCTGAGGGGAGAGGGGCCAAAAATAATTCAGCACCTCTGCTGTGAATTGCAGCCTTAACTGGGTGCTAAAACACATGCACTGGAACAGGGCTGGGGGCTCCTACACTGCAGAAGTCCAGCAGCTCTTCTTGTAAAATATCTGCAATTCAGACAGAGGCCACAAGGTGCCAAAACTCCAGATCTCACAGGTATGCCTAAGCAATACTTCACAAGGCTGTTTTCTTTGGAAACTGTGTCAGGGAAGGGGGGTGCCCGTCCCAGGTCATCAGGTGAGAAGAGAGAGCACTCAGGCAGGCAAGAGCACAGCATGAGGCCGGTCCCTGCCTGGGAGGAAGGCTCTTGGCTGTAGGTCCCTTCTCACAGGATCTCTTGTGAGGCTACAAGACAGCTGTGTCACTGCTTGGCCAGGAGCAGAGTATCCATGGGAGAAGGGAGAATAGCCCATCTAGAAAAAACTCTTGGGCAAGGGCAGGATGGTTGTAGCCAGGGCGTTAAGACACAAGAGGATAACAGATGTGCTCCTGTGGAGCCCAACCCAAACCATTGCAACCTGCAGTGATTTCACCTCCTCAGGAGAAGTCTGTCACATTAGGAATAACATGAATTTACCCCAGTCTAGATATATTCTATTGTGATGGATCACATATATGATGTGATCCTCATCTATCTTCCACACAAAAATAATACAAGATGGTGTTTTAAGAAGCTCTACTGTAAGATTTTTAACTTCAAGCCTCCTTTCCTTACTACACATCATGTTCTGACAGGAAAAGGCCACCCCATGCAACTTGGCATGGGAGCTGACCATCTCTTTTCTGGTCATCTAGATAAACCTCCAGAGGGATAAGCCTGTGTACTTTCAGCAGGTGGCTGTATTCCTACTGCAAATCTTGTGCCATATCTTCACAGAAGCCTCAAACTCCAATTATCCCAAACTTGACGACCAGAATCTCCAGCTCTGCGGCTGATAACCCCTGCAGTATAAAATTAGGCATAGTCATATTGAAAGCTGAAACTGTGGGTGTAGTCTAGAATGATGTTATTTTGCTATCAGAGTAAAAGTACTAATGGAGAGATGGCATTATTCACTCTCACACCAAATTTTGTAAAAATACTCATCCACTTTGGTAGGCTGCCTACTAGCCATGCTTGCTGGAGCACTGAAGAACTTCAGGCCTTGTTGTCTAGAGATACGAGAAAGGATTACCAGTAAAAGGAAATATGGAAATATGTAATCTCCTTTACATGACACACCGGGTGAGGATGTCTCCCAAAGGGTGAAAGAAAAATGTAGTAGCAGGTCTGTCATAGCAAACTGAGAAAATGATTCTGGTAGTTTTGCAAAAGCAAACTCAACTTCAAAGCCACTGCAAATTCAAGTGAGACTGCTTGGTGTTTATTCTACTTTAAGCAAGTGCATGTCTTCTGGATTTATGAATCCAAATAATTAATCTCATGTTCTTTACAATCATTTTCTGTCTTGTCAAAGAAAGGAGGAAGCCTCATTAAAGTATCCTTTCTCTTCTAAGCTCACTTTTTTGAAAAATAATAAAAAAAAAAAGGTAGCAGTTGAGATGAACAGCTAAAATTACAAAGAAGTATGATGTTATTAAATGTGAGAAAATGACAACAGACATTTATTTCTACTGGACAGTTGATAAATGGCTACAGGCTACAGAAATAATATCTTCTCTTATATATTTATTGACGAGCAGATCTATTTTTCTACATTCTATCATCCAACATACACCACAATATAAAAAGAGTAAAGATGTGCCTTGCTCTTCTCCCACACTTGTCCTGCTCCTGTATGTCTAGCAAGGAAAGCCTGACATGGTCTTCCTTATGCCAGTGAACAGTGGGCAGGGGAGAGAGCACAACCAGCAAGGAATTACATTAAGAAGTCTAGCAAAGCACAGCAGTTGGTGGGTAAGACCTGGAGGATCCCGGAGGATCCTTGGCATTGAGGACAGCCCTGTTTTCATTTGCAAATGAAACAATGTGAGCAGTGCAGAATCCTCCCTTCCATTCAAAAAAGCAACTCACAACCAGGGAGTTTTCCCCTGCCACTGCTCCCACCTCAGGGTAGTGGTGGCATCTGTGGCTACTGACAGACACTCCGTCTCGCTTTTCTTTCTCCTCCATATCTGAAAGAAACTCCAGGGGAAAAAATAAGTGGTGGTGGGGAAGTGTGTTTCTTGTCACCTTAAGTCAAATAAATCTAAATGTGGATGGATGAACCCAAACTTCGAGTCTATGGAACCCAGATGTATTTCTAGGACTGATTTTTTTCAGCTCTAACCCCTGAAAATAAATCAGCACTGATACCTGCCAATAAGTTTTCATTCCTTCACTACAGGGCATAAAATAATAGAGAAACAAAGAATCTCTCTCCAAAACACCCCTTAAACCCTTTGAGAGACCTCACAGGGAGCATAAAGCAGTGCCTGCATAGTTAAGTTAAGGCAGCCTGTGCAGTGTGTATGGGTGCCCATCCAGCATGCTTGAGGTACATTCCACAATGAAACAGACCATTTATCCACAAGCCATGGCTGGAACTTTCCTTTCAGAATTATGCTAGTTGGATGCTGAATTAACTTAAAGAGATACTGCAGAAAGATGACTTCTGGATTGTTTTCTATTTTATCCATTCCAATTGTGCAGTTACATTCTAAGCCTTTATTATCGTGACTTTTAGTACATGCCACAAGGATTGTCAGACTGCCTAATCTTGGGAGTATTGCTAATCCCTGTCAAAGCCTGTTGATTGGGGAAGATGTGCATAAATTGTCAGCTTTTTTAGAAACTCTAATTACAGTCTGAATACACATACAAATATCTATCTTATCTAACCATTAATGTATTTGACTCACTTAGAGGCTGTTATATAACTCACTAGTGATCCAGATTTACAGCCTCTCAGACTCCTGCAGGCTGCAAAACTGTGCTGCTACTAAGCCATCATGTACCAGCTTGAATTCTAAGAGTCAAGGTGGATTTCTTGTGGTTTGTGCACAAATACTTTGTAGCCCATTACAAAGCATCTGTCAACAGTTGTGCCTATGTGACTCAGGCCAGATTTGAGCTCCATAATTGGAATTTCCCATTAAAATGACTTTATAAGAATGACTTGATGTACAAATGAGATTATTCTATAGGAAGAGCAAATGGAAAATAAATCTACTAAAAATGTACTTTTAAATATAAAAGTAACAAGACATGGTATTAAATATGCATGTCCGAGGTCTTGGGGAAAATAGCTTTTTATAAAAAAAATTCTTAATGTAAAATAGCAATTTAAATACTAAGAGAAATGTGTTCACATATTAAATGATTATGAGCCTAAAATACTTTGCCATAGTGTGATGAATTCTGCCATTCTTGGGAGAATTTTAGAGTCGTGGAAATTACTTTAGGGACCTGAAATCATTAGAATTGAGACTGATCATTTAAACTGGCATGAGTTTATAGCATATGGATAAACAGCATGCATGATTTTAAAAATCCCACAGACAGGAAGTGTAATGTGCACAAATACATGGGACTACAAATCCATGTAACACAGAGGCACAGAATGGCAGGGTCTAGTGAATACCTCTGGTGGTCATCTGTTCCCACACCCTGCTGAAGCAGGGACACCTTAAGCATTTTTTTCAGTACCATGTCCAGTCAGGTTTTTAATAACTCCATGATCTTCAAATATCTCTGGCCAGCTGTCAACCTCTTTAGCCAACCTGTTCCAGTGTTGGGCCACTCCCACAGTAAAACCATGTTTTCTTCTGTTCAGATGGAATTTGATGTTATAATGCCCTCTGGCAGAATAAGGCCCTTATTCTGCCAGTGGGCACTACTGAGCAGTGCCCAGCTCCCTCTTCTTCATCTCTCATTGCCCAGCCCCTGCTATTTATACAGATGGATTAGGACCCTCTGAGTCTTCTCTTCTCCATGCTCACCAGTCCAAGATCTCAGACTCCCCTCACAGTAGAGATGCTCCAGCCCTCCAATGGCCCTTCACTGTGGCCCTGCATCAGACTCTCTCTACTAAGTTTGTATTTTTCTTGCACTGGGCAGCTCAGATTGTACAGGCACTCAGAATGGTTCCAGATGTGAGCAGAAGTTAAATGCTCAGAATGAAACTTTCTTGGAATGACACAGTATCATTGTCTGTGACAACAGAGCACATTCAAGGAGGAAATTATTCATGAAAAATGATGAAACTCATGGGCATATTCATGAAAAATTATAGAACACCACTGGCTGTGAAACAGGCAGTAGAAAACTAAAATGTTTATTTCTGTCCTTCCTGAATTTAAAATAAAAATGATATTTTGTAACATAAGTAGTATTCTATATGTTTTCCTGATACAGTTTTATTCGATCTTCTTGTCACATTCTGCAGGGAATAGTATAGGATGTTCTGAAAAATGTGCCAGACAGGTCTCAAGAGAATTCATTACTAAGCAACACTAACATACTCTACTAATCATTGCTAAAAAATAAAGCTGAAAGTTAGATCAAAATGATTCTCTTCCAGAATATAATTTTTAAGTCACCTCAGGAAAAGGTGGGAATAGAAATGTGGCTTGGAAATGGAATGGAAGCACAGACTGTACCCACAAGGTGGTGAAACACACAGAACTGAAGATGTCTGTCAAATTCATTTTGAGACACACAGTTTTGCGAAAGCCATTTTCTTTGGTTTTTCAAAGCAAGAAATCAGGTGGAAGGTCCTGCATAATTTTAGAAGTTCCAGTTAATGGAAGAAAAGTCTAAATATGACCTGGCTTTGATGTCAAAAATATAAAGCAATGGAAAAAAAAACCAAACTGAAAGCAACTGTGATTTTGGAGGTGGGATTCACGATTAGCATAGGCAAGTCTGCTGACTGCTTCAATACAATAAATTGACTGTTTGCAAGTTGGTACACTAAATCACAGTCATACTGATGATGGATGTAACACAAATACTAATGAACAGTGTTGTCCCAATAATTCAGTCAGGCACAGCACCTTCACAGGACGCTATTGCAGCATTTAAGAAGAGCCCTGAGCTAGGAGCTGTGCAGAGTGACACAGAATGTCTCCTGAGAATGATAACCAGCATCAGCAGCTCTTTCCTGCCCCATCATGCTCAGCTATAGCATGGGGGAGCAATAAAGGGAATGCATCTATTTCCCAAGCACCAGGATTGCAACTGGGAGTGACTACTTGCTGTGAAATCTGACATAAAAGCATTAAAAACCAGGCATGGCACACTGAATTGAGCTGTGTGTTTCGGGATAGCAGGTTCTCAAGGCTCCACTCAGAAAAGGAGAAGAAAAAGAAAAACAGCAAAGAAAATGTTTTTCCATGGTGCAGCCCGGAGCATGCCAAACAGCAAACAGATGTGCAGGTATAGACAACTAAACTCTGCCACACGTGTTGTGGGATGCCTGCCACGAGCCGACTGAAAGAGGTGCCTAAACCAGGTGTGCTGTTACTCATCCAGTGCTCCAAAGTACCAGCAGTATCAGGTCATCCCCCAGAATTCCTACTTCCATCCGAGAGCTGATGTTAGGGAGCATCATGCCGTCCTTCTTTTTCTTATTCCCGTTTCTACCTCTCACTGTGGTCAGCAGTTGTAACACAACCTCTTTCTTTATTTTCAGGTTTAGTGGCAGCTGTCTCAGTCTAGAACAAATCTGAGAATTGATTTTACATGACATTTAATGGTGGCTACACAAATGCTTTTCATATGGAACTTGTCAAAATCTGGTGTGCCAGCCTCTGATGCTTTTTCCCCCCTTTAACGACTGGTATAAATATGCCCTGTAAGAGGACTAGAGCAACAGAACAGTAGGATGTGCTGGGACAATATTTTAAATGCTAAATATCCTAGGAACGTTTCTGATCTTATGTTGGTCTTTCTAGGCCAGGCATGTGGTAATTCCAAACCAGCCAGCCAATTTGAGTGCTGTACTAACATTTAATGAACTTGAATTTACCATCACAATATTCAGCATGTATATTAACTGCTTCATTAGGAAAAACAGCATGGTTATGAGGATGATGTTAAGACATTTAACTTACTTTTTGCAAGGCAAACGAAAGTATCCTCCACAGTGTGGCTGATACCATTACTCACTTTTCATAGTACCTTTACAAAGATTAAGCACCTTTGCTTAATCTTGATTGCAGCAGTGCCTTCCTTTTGCAAGGTGCCACTTAATACCAGCAAATCTAACACAACCAGCTCTGTAGGAGTGTCACTGGAGTTTCTTTTGAGAAATACAGGGTGAATTTTAGAAAACACTCCAATTGATCTTGTTGCAGAGGGTGCCTTCAGAAACATGGTATTTTGGGCCACATGTAACATCATAGAATGAAACTGTGACCTCACTGTAGCCTACAGACATTCTTCTCATCCACTTAAGTGGCATCAGGGACTCAGCTATCGTAGTTAGTGTATCTGCTGAGCTTACCATTCAATGCACCCTCACCTATAAATGTGTATGGCCTGAAACCAGCTGAGAGCGATTGGAACTACTTGCAGAGCTAAATATATACCTCTGTTTCTGAATCCTATCCCTTAATGAAGACATTTAAAAATCTCAGAAGTACTGCTACATTAATAACACTGTGTGAATGTGTAATCAATAGGTATGCAGAGATAGCAGGCTGAATTATTATTATTCAAACACTTTAACACTGCCTTGAAATTGCAATCACAAGAACTTATTCCCTATGCCAAAGGTGCAGTCATCTAAACCTCAGAAGATGGATTATAGACCTCTGCTGTGGGGCACAGTGCAGCCCTGTATTTCAGAGAAGGGGATAAAATCTCCTCAGCCCTGATCAGTGATGGATATGAGGAGGCTCTCAGGAGAGCTGCTGCTGACCAGAGGCACTGCCATCCTGCCTGCTCTCTGCTAGAGTGCTCAAGCACACACCCTCTCTTTGGGAACTGTCATGTCCTAGCCCTTCTGGAGACCCAGATCCAAAGGTGCTCACAATCTCATTTTCCCTGTGCACAAATAAAACATCTTATTTATAGCCATCAGCTGACCTATTTTAGGGGGAGATTAACCTGAGCCTAAAAATATCTACTCCTCTCCCCTAAGACGGTGAGAGCAATCAGCTCAGCTGTATATATTTATCCTACAAAAATAAAAATGTAGGAGGGAGGAATCCCAGCTTTGCTGACATATTTAGCTCTGGGATGTTTTTAAAAAAATGGCTGGCTGCTAGCACAGGCTTGCCATGAGGAGACTTTCAGTGGCAATGATGGGGAAGGGGGGAAAAAAAGAAGGCTTATGAGGCTTTCCTTCTTCCCAGTCCTCTTTCCTTCTTGTTTCTTCATGGGGGAACAACATGAAACATCTGCTTCCTTTGAAGAAGTTTGCTGGGCTGGGACTGCAGCAGCACTAGATGACAGCTTGGACTAGCTTGGCTCTCTGTGAAAGAGAGGAGGCTAATGTGGGATCCAGCAATTTAGGTAGATGACTTCCTGGCCCATCAGAGTCTGAAGTGTCATAAAGGAGCTGCCAGACTAGAAACTGAAATCCAAGTTTGAGCTGTGTCTTGTAGCTTTTTTTTTTCCTCCCCCAAAAACCGTAGGCAAGTAATTTTGTCATTAATGTACTGCAGTAGCACTGGGAAGCTCTAATTGAACCTAGGGACCCATAACGACAGAGGCAATAAAAGCAAGTAATGAACCACTCTATCTTTGCTCAGAAGAGACTGTAATTGCTCTTTGCTTCCTTTATGCCCACCTGCAAAATGCAGGCAGCAGAGACCTACCAACCTCACATGGGGATCATGAGAATGATTCCAGAAATGTTTATGAAATGCTTACAAGCCATGGAAACAGCCACCTTAGAAAATAAGAGACATTAAAAACCTGGCTTGTAAAGCAGTAGAACAGTATCTACCCATTTGTCACATTTACAAATAACATCCCATTTTGCCAGTGGTACAGACCCATGATCCATGGCTGGCAACTGTAAGCCTGGCCCTGCCTTTTGGGACATTGTGAGACCAGCAATGTCTTTGCAGGTTTGCACCCAAAGGCCATTTGAAAGCTTAAGCATATTAACCAGTCTCTGCCTGTTGTTTTCTGTTGCTGACAACTCAAATTGATTCCCTGTAATCAGGCAGTTGTGCGGCCTTTAAATTTAGCCTGTAATCTCCAGAGTGGGAAATGCGTGCTGATGTTTGTACCATCAGCAAAGCACCCCGGATCTCCATGCGGCTCCACCACAATCCTGTCTAGACTGCTTTCATGTGAGATAAAAACACCACTGCTGAGTATCTCCACACCAACTCCTACCCCTGCCTGAACTTCTGTTTCCTTGAGCTCAAAACTCCCACCAGTCAAGATTTTCTTCCCCAAAAAAAGCCCCAAAAAAAAGAATATGTGAGCCACCTCATGATGAGGAGGCTGCTCCCAGGGCAGGTGGAGGGCAGATGGAGTGGAGGCTTTTGGTGCTGGCTGCTCAAGGGGCTCTTTGGAGCTGCTCCAAAAGTGGCTGCTGGCACCCCCAGGAAGCACTCCTAACTGATCCAAAAAGAGGGACTTCATTAAAGATGATCCTGCCTGCATGGAGACTGCTCTGGGCTGGGAGGGAGCCAAGCCTTTGGCCACTGCACGTCAGCAGAGTTTGCAGCCTGGGCTCAATGCTGGCTGCAAGAGAGATGGGGAAGACAACAGCTTTTGTTCTTTCTGACCTCCCTTTTTCCCTCTTGTTATGAAGCTAAGAGGGAAAAACTCACTGGCTTCTAAGCTGTGAGTGACCAGAAGTAGGAAGTGATTCACCCAGAGCTGGGTACTGTTCCACAGGAAAGCCATCACACAGCCAGGGGGCTGGGCTGCCATTTTAATGTATTTTAAAAATTATCTCGGTGCAGACATACAGTAACCATGTATATATGACAAATTCTTTGAAATTTAAATAGTGACAGTGACTGCAAGCGCTTGATAGATATACAAACAGTTTCTTCAGCCTTTTCTAGGAAGTCCTGGATGTGTGTCACTGTAATGGGTGAAGAAAAACTGACTGATCTGATCATTTCAGTGAACCCTTTTCCTTTTTGTCAAACTAAATGCTATACTTCTATGGCAAACCTACCAGACAAGTGATAAGTTATGGTCATACTCATTTGCAAGTTCTGATGCAGACTGTTATGGAGTCCTGTAACAACAGCTGCTGCAGAAACCCACCACATGGTCCAGGCCCAGAAACCTGTGTTTTAATTTCTAAGTAGATTCCTGTTAAGAAACCTTCTTAGATCTCTGGAATGCTTGAATATTACAGTATCTTCTTTTATGCACTACTGCTAATGAATTTCCTGCCCTTTGGGTGTTCTCAGCTGCATTGTTCCAACCGGATTGTGGGACTGAATGCAAGGATGAAGGTACTGGCAGCACTAACTGCCCAAAATGCTGGACTAAACAAGCTGTATTGCTATACATGCACACTTGAAATGACTACAGGCAACACCTGTGAGAAGGCTTAAATATCTGTTGTTACAATCCACTGCACCCAATGCAGGAGAAACAGCACAATTCATACAAGATGCTTGAAGAAATGGTGGGGTTCTCTCTGTACTGAAGAGCTGATTCATTGAGATCCTTTGAAAAATGGGACTTCCAGCAAGAATAGCTAAAATAGTCACTAGGAGAGATACAAAAGCTCACCACCAATATAATGTAACACCTAACTAATCTACAGCAGTGACTGCTTCTTCTGAACAAAACATGGGCTTGTATTTCTGAGCTAGCAGTGGAGAGAAAAATGGACTTCTACGCTTACCTACATCTAAGATAGCACTGCAGAAAAATAGGAACTTCTAAAATATGATTCATCTCGTCCTTAGGCAGGTATCAAAAATAATTCTAATGAACCTCACTGCAGAAGTACTTATTTCCTTTCAAGGGCCACAGAGGGACTCTAGATGACTAACTGGGGCATATTTTTCTATCTGAAATTGTCACAGATCAGTCCCATCCATTCCCTAGAGCTTTGCTGTCAATACAAGGCTTTTGATATTGGCCAAATCCCCGTGCTCATTCTGCACTAAAAGATTTAATTTTTTAAACAACAAGGTCCCACAACAAGTTATCTGTCCCTGATTCCAGGGAAAACAGAGGCAAATAACAGCAATACCTTTAGGTGGCCACCATGCCCTTCGTTCATTCTAAGGGTTATACAGAAAATTAGTTCAGGCTAGATGCCTGTGCTTTAATAGCTAGCTATACTTGAATAAAACTACAGCAATAGTCCAACGTAGATTGCTTTTTCGATGCTGCCACAGGCATGTCTTTCACTGTGTCTGGAGATCTAGCTTCTAAACAGCTAAAAATTAGGGGAAAAGTATGCTGATTGGTAGCTGGGGGTAATAGAGGGTTGAAGGAGAGAGAAGAAATATACATCAAATGTCTTAGAAATATTTAGTTTTAGTATTCATCTAACTTCACATTATTTTAGTCATTCAACACCCATTGCAATGGAGATGTCTAAGGAAGCAGTGATAAACCTTAGGAACAGGTAAGAGGAGATACTACCTTAGTGAGCAGAACACCACCAAACCTATCCATTCCATATTAGCTGACTTCTGCCCTAAATTGCAAAATCAAAACTTAGCCTTGAACTTGGCTGCTCAGCATTTCACAGAGAACCCCCCTGGCTCTCTCCATGTGTCCTTTTAAAAGGAAGGCACTAACACATCCCAGCCAAGTGAACAAGCTGTGCTGACTGTCTCTGCTCTCAGCAATAGATTCAAGGAGTCTCTTCTGTCCGGCTGTAGGGACAAGTAACAGAAAAGGTCTGCCTCTACACATGAGACTGCAGTTCCAGCTGCCCCTGAGAGCAACCTATCAAAAGCTTCATAAGAGCCATTTCCATTTTTCAAAGTCTCTTAAAATTAACATTTGTCTTTATTTATTATTCATTTAATTATATTCTTACACAAGACTTTTACATGCAGGTTTTGAGAGGCCAAATACATTCTTTATCACATTTTACTAAACTAGAATTAAAGTCTGTTTAGAAGGACACTGTTTTCAAGTTCTCCCTTCATACTTGCAGTTTTCCTGCAGCTCTTACAGGTGCTAATGGGGAAAAGTACAAAATCAAGAAAAACCCTGTAGGAGTCTTCACCTCAGTGCCTTCTCTGCATTGTAAGGAAATATCAGGGAATTTTTCTTAAAATAGCTATTTTGTGGAGAAATTTCTCTATGGCTACAAGTGAATGGATAGTTTGTGAACAGTAAGTGCCTTAATGTTCATTGTTGCAATAAAATCCTGGGATATTGGTGAAGTTACTGTCTCCTCATTACTCTGACTTCACCACACTTATTAGAGGAAAATAATTTGAGCGTATCTCCTCTGCTACAAAAATGACCTGTGCACTTTCCTTCATCAAAATTCATACTGTGACTTAGTTTGAGGTGTTAAAAAGGAAGATGTACATAAGCTATGTTAGCTCCTATCTCCAGACACTACAGATTGTTTCCTTACCAACAGTGGCAAACTCACTTGTTGATCAACAGTGATCAGCCTTCGCCATCTTCGTGGCTGACTTAGAATTCATCAGGAATAAACACAAGACCTCTTTTTCCTGTGCTCATGAGCTTGGGGATCTAATTATTTTCAGAATATTCATTAAACTCTCTACTTTAAAAATAGTATGGGGTGGTGTTTTTTGCTGCTGAGTGACTAGTGGGCAGCTGCTGCATGTATTTATCCATTCCACTACACAAGATCTGCTAACTCCATGTACTCAGGTGATGCCTTAAACACAGGTACTGTGTCTTCAAGAGACAGCTGTCATAAATAGACTCCACGTTACAGTATTTGACATTGTCAAAATGCCAGTTAACAGCAATTAACTAATTCATCCTCAGGGCAACTCCGTGAGCTAGGTAACACTGATATAATTAACACGAGTAAAATGGGATTTAGGAGTTAAGTCAGTTGCCTGGGCAGAGGCCTTCATGGTCTAGTGGATTAGACATCTGCCTCTCCAACCAAAGAAGTTGAGTCTGATCCTTTTTCTGACATTGATTTGTCGCATGACCTTATGGACAGTCAATTAACTTCTCTGTTTCAGCTGCCCTAGAGATAATGATGCTTACCTACCTGGTGACACATGGGCATTTGGAAACTCTGCTAAATTATACTCTTAATGTATTCTTAGGGACTCTCAGTGGAAGAGGAGAAACATTAAAGCTAGGAAGCTTTAATGTCCTTGCTATTTTATCTTATTCTTCCTCCTCACACCAGAAAAAGCCTGGGGGTAAGATAGAATTTCTTGGGTTAAGTGCTTGCTCCTAGTGAAACTGCTTCTGGCATCAGGAATCTTCATCACATCCTGTTTGACCAACGAAGTTATTTAGAGTACAGATCAGCACTAGAACTGCAATGGAAAGCTATTTTAAATTTGGGCATGGAAGAGAACAGCACCCTTCCCATGCTACCAGGAGGTAGTGAACAGACTGTCACGGCCACCCCCATCAAGCACCCTGGATTCAGAGGGAGCAGAGCCTGCTGCAGAGACCCTTGAGCCTGTGCTCATGCATCATCCCCAGTTCCCTCTAAATGAGACTTCTGCAGGATAACTTCTAGAGGTGTCCTGACCCCTAGCAGGGATGCACAGGAAAATTACCTGCCTACATGTAGCTCTGGGAGAAGACCCACCTGATCTTGCCACCGTGGAGCAGTGGGGAGCGGTACTTAAGAACAACAAAAACCTGCTTTGTTCAGTTTATTAGGAGCCATCCCTGAACTTCTGTCCTTTTCATGATGTGGCATAGAGTGCTAAAAAACACCACCTCTGTAGAGGGCATTTGAGCTGCCCAGCAGGTACCTAGGCTGCTGTCAAGCACAGGTAACTTTATATCACATTTTGTGTATTTAACTGGGATTTTAATTATTTCTACAAAATAGTCTGTTGCTACATATCATGCTTCCTCGGCCCATAAAATCTCCCACAATTCTAATGTAGCAAGAAACCAGTCAAATGGGACATTAGAATTCAACATTTACCTTTGCTTCTGTGAGCAAGATTAATTCTCCTTCTCTTTAATAATGAAGGAAACATCAGGCACTTTTTGCCTTTTGCTTGCTGAATTATAGCAAACATAGTGAACACTATGATGCAGCCAGAAAATTAATAACCTGCTCCTGCCTCTGCTGCAACACTGATCATTTCTCAGCATCCTTTCTGCTGCATCCTTTCTGCCATGCACCAGCTCTTTCATTGCACTGCCCTGCTCTCTTCATCCTCAGACAGGTTAGCACCAGTTTCTTCTCCACCGTCCCAGCTCCATTGATAATGTGTTTAACATTTACTTTGATGCTATTCCTTGAGGCTTTTCAAAAAAAAAAAAAAATAAAAACCTCTTTTTGGAAAGAAGACTGTTAAAAAAGAAACCCTTTGGGGAAAGACAGTGAGGAAAGCTAAAGCAGAAAGGGTATGTGCTTAATGCATCATATTCCCCTGTAGGCTTTGTCTTGCTGCAAGCCTGGAGATGACTCAATGCAAACCTATACTGATGTAAATAGGGAATAGATACTGTCTTCTCCTAAAATACACCTGGACTAGTTCAGTAAACCCTGATTTGCTGGCTGCTACTTGTACAAACATATGCATATTAAATCCCAATAAATTACTAGGGAGCTGTAAGATCAGTAATACAGATATTCCCCAGGCTGAAAGACTGTTTATAGCTTGTCCCTATATATTTACTTTTTGCAGAAGTCAGTGGTGTGGCTAGCACAGACCAAATGGTTCCATGTCCACACACTGTGAAAGAACTTAAAGGTGACTTGTAATACCTTACAAAAGTATTCTCGGATTTTATTCCAAGCATGGCAAGGAGCATAAACTAAAACTCTGTTCACCCCTCACAGGCATAAAACGTAAGTCCTTAGTGTTGGCTTTGACACAGATTGAAATTACCTGTGTGCTAAGAGGTGATTAACATGTAACACATTTGGCACTAGCAGGACAAGTAATTGCATTGAGACAGATTACTGGGCACTCCTTCTAAGCATTTGTAGCTTGTAATGTTATCTCATGCACTCACATGCTTGATTGGGATGCTTAGGGTTTTTTTGTCTTACTAGGTGGAGAGTTAGAACCTGTACCTTACTGCATCTAATCTACTAATAGATGGAAACATCCATTTAACTTTAAAGTTGAGCTGCAGATCTCTGCTGCATCAGGCTCTTTGTTTAAATAGGTATCTTTTAGTATTATATTGCATATTTTGCAAGATTTCATGAAACCATGCAACATACCAGTTCTGTAGTCTAGACTAGAGATCAACAGATGTAACTTCATCTATTGATAAAGGATACATAATACCAGGATGGATAACTTCTTTTTCTTTGTCTTATTAATTCTTTCCAGTGTTTGTTTAACCCTGTATATAAACAATTACAGTTTTCTGAGAGATCTTTTCCTATTTTCAAGTCTGGAATTAAATGGGTGATTTGCATATGCGTTTCTTTAAGTGGAGTGTAAAGGTGTACAGACCTTCAGCTTTATATTGGCTTTGCTGTAAATTAATGCTGCTGAAGACAATAAACACAGGTGGACCTGCAGTGACCTTGTAAAATACTGGTGGCTATTTGGATGAAACAGAATCTATCTGGATTGGAAGAGGGAAAGGAAATCAGTTCATCTTAAGTTTGGTAATGTGGTAATAATTACTGCAAACAGTGTTTTTACTTCTTAGTATGATCACTAGAAGACAATGTATAGTCAGTATTAATTCAGGGCAGATCCGCACGATAAAGGCAAAGCTTAATCTCGCTAGGATTAGTGACTCTAAATTGATACGGCTGAAAAACATTGCAAAATGCTGAAGTTAGGTAGCTTCAGGGGCTAGCAGAATGCCTTGCCTGGTAATTATCAAAAGTCTTCGGAGACAATGATTGCACCTGGAAACTCTGATTTGATTACCAAAGGAAAAAAAAGTCTACCGTAGTAGCCTCATTTGTACTTTAATTAAGAGCTTTGTTTTTAAATATAACCATCTGATTCCCTGGGGTTATTTTTAAAGTAAGCTTCTGGCAAGGCAGCAGTGTGGTGGATTAGAGTCTTGGAATTGAGGAAAAATCATCCTTCAGCATACAGTTTAGAATAATGTGTGCATATATACAAATACATGTGTATGAGACATCATGTAACAGGATACAGGACTGGATTTATTAAAGCCAAATGGAAAGATATTTCCTCTTTTAATATTCTAGAGCTCTCTTAATATATGTGATGCAGATATTGCACTGCAGTTTGATTCATGTAAATACCATAATAATTGCACATCAATCTGATCAGTCCACTGAAAGCTCTGTTTTACTACAAATGTGAAACCAAGTTATCAATTCAGCTATCTGCATCTAGAACTCCATCTAACAGTGGCTGTTACGCTTGATGTGGATATATAAGACATATCACCCATCAACTCACCGTTTATCATGGAGTATGCAGGCATGAGTTGAAAAGCAGTAGGTCCAGATAAAGCAGCCATGGAAAAGGAGCAGCAGGGTAGCAGCAAGGGGGGCAGAATGGGGATGCTAAAGAACCATAATAAAAGGGGAGGGCTGGGGGGGACGGTGAAAGATCTGTACAAGACGTGTCTGAACATGAGAAGCCAAAAACCAGTATTTTTCTAGTTCTTATTCCAGAAGAGAACTTACAGCTTCCAAATTTTAATGGGCAAGCATGTGCATCCATGGGGAAATCTTCAAGCTGCATGGGACATTCAGCAGAGATGGTCAGTCTGTGGGGGAGTAAAAAGAAAACACATCATTTTTTTTCCCTTTGCTTTCCCTTTAGGCCCCTCACTGCAATACATGAATGCTGACACAAGCACGCTTTTCCTGACAGCTCCTTGCTTCTGCTGAAATCACAGCAACCCCCTGCTAAACTGAATGTGAGATAAGCCAGGTGGACTACTCTGTGTGCATGCCTGAGGCCTTATCTAGTAACCCTGGGACACATGAAATTATTTTATTTGTGTAAGCTGTCCTCATAAGATCATTCTTTCTTATTAGTACGTGAAGAAACTCCTGTGATGGAGCTTCTGCCATGTACCTTATACTTAACTGCTCTCTGTACATACTACAGCTGGACTAGGAATTTGACTCCTGGGTAAAGCACTGTTACAGACATAAAGAGTCATTGACTTTATATGTGGATGTAACTATTTCAATCCATAAAACAGATATTTATAGATAAAAGTATATAATATAACTAATTACAGCTATATATAAAGTTATTTATAATCAAAGACATATATGCATCACTTTCTTCAGCACTATATTTGATTTCTGTGGAAATCACATGGTATTGGGGTAGTCCATTTCAGTTCAACACACTGTTAATTACCTGGGCATCTTGTCAGGCAGAAACAACAGGGTCATATTCCCCAGCATACTGCCTAGAGAAGCAATTCTACCCTGGATTCCCCAGCCACTGTGTGGAAGTACTTCATCTAGACTGGACATAGGGGTAGGGAAGGAAAAGCCCGCAGGCAAATATAGATGTGTCCCGTGGATGTTCTGCGTGACTGACAGATCAAGCTGAAGACTAAGAAAAGTCTGAGGTAAATTTCTGACCAGTGCAATATCAGTTATATTGATATCAGAGGGATCAAACATATCAAATATCTCAAGAGAGCCAAAACTTGCTTCTGGCACAAGGAGAATCTGTTTTGTTTGTGCCATTTTGATATTTGCATAATACAGATAGTTTGCTTAGGATACTGAGGATGAAAATGTCATTTTACAGTATGAATATATTTATGGCTTTCTCATTTTATGCTGTTATTCCACCTTAGAGGCAACAAAACAGAGACATCCAAAGCTTGGTGCTGGGGTGACACAGGGCTCTGCTGGAGGTCAGCCTGGTTCCTTACCAAACAGCTGCCTGGGGAGTGAAAACCTCCAAAGAAATTCACACCACCCTCCTACCAGAATGCAAAAGTACACTTTCCTATCACTACAGCAACATGGAGCCATATATACTCTCTATATATAGTCACCACTTCCTATGAGCAACCCAGAATGCCAAAAGAGCTTCTATCCAAAGGGATCGTAAGGGGTAACAATCTGTCTGTGTACAGATGTCACAGTGCTCAGCCAATCTAGTTCAATACAACACAGTGATGCCTTGCCAGGGCACTACAGCTACACAGACAATAAACTGGGGGAAACACCTCCACTCTGCTGACACACAGAAATTCTGGAGCTGCATCAATAGCAGAAAATGGCAAAATAAGCACAGAAAATGCAATAATATCACTGGCTGAATATCATATTCTGAGGAGGAGCTGCAAAACAGGAAGAGAAAAAGGGAAACTGCACACAGTAATAGAAAATGTAAAGATAATATGCCACAGAAATAAAAAGAAAAAAGAAATCCAGTTCAGAACTGAGATAATTTACCATTTGGTAAGGACAGGAGGCTACAATATAGAAAAGAAATTGCTGAGACCTGAGATACCTGCACTTAAACAAAACTGTTCTTCGGTTTTATTTTTGTAAAAGGTATTTTAAGATCACTCAGATATGGAGCTGTCTGCAGTGGAGATTGCCCTTGGGCACCAAAGCCAGCAAAGTCAGAGTTACCAAGAGTGGTGTGTATATGAATTTGCAAGCTGGTTCTAGTATTATGCTGCCCAGAACTTCCACCTTTTTCACAAAAATCACACTAGTGAGGATTTGAAAGCAAGGTTGCCATCCCTCCAATGCATCATTATGTTTTTCGTGTTAAGCACTGCAAATTTAAATTTCTTAATAAATTCAGAAACCTTGCTCCAAGAGCCCATAAGAAAGTGGCGTGTTTTGCTGCACTCCATCTCCTTTTTGTCTACCAACAGTTTAAGCATGTCATTTCAGAGCTTGACAACATTTTAATATACACACTTGTCATCTGCAAACATCAAAGGAGGGGATGCCTGTATCCATCTTACAGGGACAACAGGTGTAGAATCAGGAAGTGAAGGAATATTCAATGCAGAATTATGCATAAGACCTTCTGTTTCATCTTGCTGTCTTATGAATTGTATCCTGCTGCCTGCATCTCTGGAAATAACCCTTGTGTGTAGTGAGGAAGGTCATAGACATTCATCAACTATAAATGTGGAAGAGGAGTTGCACAGAGACTGTGACCTAGTGGAATTTAATTAAGTCCCTCCAGAAATTATTTTTGCCTGTCTTAAATAAAAGGGTAGCAGATAAGGCTGGAGGGCATCTGGCTGCCACTACCTGACTCTTAAGCCACAGAGACTATTGTGGTGCCAGGGCTACTCCTCTGTCCCCTCTGAATTGCTCCTCCAGCAAAAGGCAGAATATCCTTTAAAAGGGTGATGCCTGCTGTGGTCTTCTGGGTCTAGCCTGGGGTACAATCAAGTTTAGGAGCTGTTAATATGCTTGGGGACAGCCTTGCCTTTCATTAACACGAATTCTTCAGATAAAAAAGTTCCTTTTGCTCTCTATCAATGACACCTGCACACTTCTTTCCTTTTCCCATGCCTCTATCCTAGGACCACTCCTAGTCTGGCCATCTTGAACAAATTAACTAGCTCTACCTATTTGTTATGCTATTCAGAGCTACGTAGATGAGTGCCTTTGGTGATTTCAAAGTGCTCAGTGAACACTTTCCTAGAAACCTCTTACAAAAGTGTGCATTACCCGAGGCTTTTGAAGTGTCTTGTAAGGGCCAATGTGGCAAAAAACTTGACAGAAACCTGGTAAGAAAACTTGACTGTGGGTTCTGATTCATAGCACAAATGTTAGTACCCTGAATTTCTGTAGGTGCTCTGTGCCCAACAGGAATTGGTTTTTATAACTGTGTGAGGACCTGAAAAACAAAGCCACGCAACTGACTCCTGGTTCAAAGTGACTGGATTTTCTGCTGCATATAGAAATAAAAGCAATACGGCAGACATCTACAAAATGGGGGCTGGAAGCATGGGTCATTGCATACAGATTTGCTCTGAGATGGAGAGTACAAACTATATATTCAGATCATAGCTTCAGGTGTCACAAGGAAATTGGTATCTGGGTCTACTCCTTCAAATATCACAGTGATGTTTGCACACTTTGGCTTTTAACATTGTGATAAAGCTTAGGTACCCTTTGTATACTCTAGTTTACACAGCTGATAATTACACAGTCCTTGGTCACAGCCAGCTTCATGGCTTCATACTTATCAAACCTGATTTTCTTTAATGACAAGGTAACCCATCTAGTTGATCACGGGAAGCCAGCTGATGTAATATTTTTGGATTTCAGTGAAGCTTTTGCTGCTGTCTCTCACAGTATCCTTCTGCACAGAATGTCCAGCACACAGCTGGATAAACACATCATGGGATGGGTGAGCAACTGGCACACAGGTCAGGCACAAAGGGTTACAGTGAATACAGACATCAGACTGGAGACCTGTCACTAGTGGGGTTCTGCAGGGCTCTACCTTAGGTCCTGTGCTCTTCGACATCTTCATAAAGGGCTTAGATGCAGGACTGGAAGGGATACTAAGCAAATTCACAGGCAATACAAAACTGGGAGCAGCTGTTGCCTCCCGCAAAGAGAGGGAGACCCTGCAGAGAGACTTAAGAAATCAGAGGGCAGAGCAATCACCAACAGCATGAAGTTCAACAAGGGAAAGTGCCAGATTCTGCAGCTGGGATGGGGCAGAATGAACAGACAGACTGAGGTGTGAGATGCTGGAAAGCAGCACAACAGAAAGGGGCATGGGGGTCCTGATCAAGTTGGACATAAGCCAGCAGTGCCCTGGCAGCCAGGAGGGCCAACCATATCCTGGGGGGAATCAGGCACAGCATCACCAGCCGGGCAAGGGAGGGGACTGTCCCGCTCTGCTCTGCACTGGAGCGGCTCCACCTTCAGTATTCTCCGTGGTTTTGGGTGCCTCACTATAAGAAAGATATTAAACTATTAGAGAACATCCAAAGAAGGGCTGTGGAAATGGTGAAGGGCCTTGAGGGGATGCCATATGAGGAGTGGCTGAGGGGAGACCTCATTGCAGCCTACACTTTCCTTGTGAGGGGAAGAGGAGGGGCAGGCATTGATCTCTGCTCTGTGGTGACCAGTGACAGGACCCAGGGAATGGCCTGAAGTGGTGTCAGGGGAGGTTCAGGTTGGATGTTAGAAAAAGGTTCTTCACCCAGAGGGTGGTTAGGCACTGGAACAGCTCCCCAGGGCAGTGGTCACAGCACCAGCCTGACAGAGCTCAAGAAGTGTTTGGACAGATGGTGTGATTCTTGGGGATGGTTCCATGCAGGGACTGGGAGTTGGACTTGATGATCCTTGTGGGTCCGTTTCAACCTAGCATATTCTGTGATTACAACAAAATTACTCCCAGTTTGCATTTATGTAAAGAAGAGAAAGAAGGCCTGGGCATGCATACATGAAAGAGTCTTTGCCTAATCTTTTTAATATGATGACTCCAAAATGATCTTGCTGTGCCTAGTGCAGCAGTTATCTCAGCTAGAGACAGTCCCAAAACCAGGATTTTTCAGTCACAGGACACACATTCCTCAAAAGGCAGTTCTTTCCAACAGAAGCATTTAAAAGCTTCCCTCCTCCACCATCATTCTGTCTTAATAAAAGCCCTATGGGATTAGTTTCACTCAAAAAGAGTCTATGACAAGATTATAAGCAGCTGTTAAAGGTCCTTTGCAATAGGAGGATGAAATTCTGATTTTATTGAAAATAATGGTAAAATTCTCCCTGACTTGACTGGGGCCACTATTCACCCAAAATATGTAACAAACCTTTATTATAGTTGCCAATTTATTAATGACAGAATTTCATTTTCATAATGCTCCCAATACTCACACTGCTATCCAAGTGTTAATCAAACAACAAAATGCTATTGTGCACCTTAACTATCTGAAAAAAAAATGTTAAATCTACAAATTATTTAATCTATCCCCTATAATTGTACATGAAAGCTTTATCAAAGCTTCATTAGGTATAGCCTTTACTTTAAGAACATAAAGTGATTACTGACATTCTGTTTCAAGACACATAAGCCAATATCCATCTAAGAAAAGCACAATTCAAGCAGCAGATTTCTTCACTTCAGAAAGTCACCTTCAACCATTTCCACTGGGAAATTAAGCATGACAATGCTTTCAAGAGATTGTTCCTTTTTAGCAAGAAGGAAAAGAAGGAGGTGTTAAAGTCAAAATGTAGCAAGGAAATAAATTCAGATATTAGGGAGGCAGACATTTGCAGTAAGTGTGCTTCACGGTGAGGTGAGAAACCCTCAATAGAAGTCCCTGAGACTGAAGACACCCTGTCCTCAAGACCCTGTTTTAGGGTGCTGCAGGGACCCTCCAGGTGTTCCCATGATCTCCTTAATGCAAGGAACATCTTACTTGTGCCTTACTTACATCTTACTCTGCTCTTACTTGCGGGAAAAGAGAGAAGGGACTGAGCATCTTTCTCCTACCCTGTAAGTGCAGAAAACACTGACATATTATCTGCAGCTGCCAGGCAGGAGGTGAGGGCAGTCACCTGCCTGAGGAGCCCACAGACAGCTGAAAAACTTGCTTTTACTTATCAGCTACTAACTTTAATATGAAAACAAATTAAAACAGAGAGCTCTAGAATGAGAGGGGAGCAGAAAGGCAGAGTCACCAGTGGCTTTTGGGAGAACTTAATTCAAGATAATGTTGAATAATAAAAGTTACAAATGAAAGGGACACAGGGAAACTTTTATTGGTGCTAAGGTACTGTGGCCAGAGAGATAAAAAGCTTTTCTGCCTATTTGTCCTAATTCCCAAACCAGCTCCATCTTCTTAGTTGTTTGTGTTGTTTGTGCACTACCCTTACCCCTGCTTAAAGGGAGCATTTAAAAATGCTGTGCTTTGACCCCACCTGTGCTGGCAAACAATACCTCCTACGGGGCCCAGGTGAGCCCAAGTATCCTTCCCAGCATGAGACCAGCCATTTTCCTTAATAAAAGGCAAAATATTTGCTTGAAACTCACCTTAAACCTACCTCAGCCTATCTCCCCAACATGCCAGAAAAGAGTTAAGTGGATGCAGCCTTCACCCAGGCTGTATCCCACTCCAGTGGGCTTGCTGACTCCCTGAGAAGGGAGACTTCAGGGTTGGGTCAGACCCTTTTCAGAAGCCAGCTCCAGGAGAAGCTTCCCTGGGTACCTGCTCCAGCAGGACCTTAGCAGAATGATTTGAGCCCTTCTGGTACCTCCAGTATGCACACTGACACACATGGGGCCAGGAGAATTACAGAGTTGATGGTTTGGGTTGTTTTTTTCAAACTGTGAACACATGGTTAGGTTTGTGAAATTACTCATTTGACCTTGACTGATGACACAACTGTTCAGCTGTTCTCCCACTGTGATGTCTTGGAAACACTTCAATAACCAAACTTCTCTTTCTTTCAAAGGGCTTTAAGGCAGACTTGTTTCAGGCCCCAGCACAGTAAGCATATAGTCCGGGGAACTGATGTCTGCCTTAAGTAAATATCACATGTGCCAATATAAGCATATATATTGCATATATATATATTGCACATATAAGCATATGTATACACATACATATTTTTATATATATATATATGTATATATATATATGTATATATGTATATAAATGAAAACCTTTCTTGGCTCGGAAGCACTTGCCATACAGTGCTAACAAACCTGTTGGTGGCAGTGGGTTACAGAACACCACAGAGAAGTATTAGAATGGGGACAGATGTTCACTCATGGTAACACAATGGCTGTAAGAGTCACCCTGAAATGTGCCCCTGGCTGGGTGATTGTCTGCAACCTGGCTCAGGGAGAGAGAAGTGATTATTCTTAGTAATTCAAACACTGCTTTGCTCATGAATTTCCCTCACTTTCTTGGAAAAAAGGCCAAAATACAGATTCAGGGCCTTGATCTGCATGTCCACATGGAATGTGAAAGCAGTTCACCACTGCTTCCTACTTATAAACACTCATTTCTTTGAAATACACCATACAAAGTGAACAGAGAACAGAAAGTAAAGCCAAAACTAGAGTGAGGTGGACTGCAGAAATTTCTGTCTTAGCCAGTTTTCCTTCATAACCACTCTGCCAAGAATACTACCATGTCCCAACTTTCCTATGATGCTGAGATGTGCTATCTTTATGGGACACCAAAATGTCCTTTAAAATGCTACAGGAAAGGGCCTGTGGAAGACTAAGAGCTCCAGTGTTTGCTACTTCTGGGAGCTGTGAATACATAATTCAGATGCATACTGTACTTGACAGCTAAACTCTCATTTTAAGCAAACAAAATCCTCAGCACAGCTTCTGCTGAAGTGTGAAACAAGACTTTGATTGCCTAGATTAACTGTGCTGAACTAAGTTTTTGAGAGTTGATCTGAGGTGGACAGGATTGACCTCAAAAGCTGTGCCACTACAGTGATGACCTCCCTCCATGTGTAGTACCTTGAGATACGCAAAGCATACTCTTAGACAGAGGCAGGGGAGATGTTCAGCCTCCAGACCCAGGAAAACCAGAAAAAGGCAATGAAATAACCAATGGGACACACAAATTATGTGATATGGATTTGGGGGGTTACAGAAAGAATCGCAAAGTAGACGTTTATAGTAGAAGTAATACCTTTCATTCTACAGTACTTGGTTTAAATGCATAAAACCAATGGATGAAGCAGTAAGTTTATGCTTATCCAACCTTGCCATGCAAGTTATCTAATGAAGTCCACAAGCAAGGTACAACTTGCTGGAAAAACCTCTGGGTTTACTGCACTGATTCAGTGGTGCAGTAAAAAACCTCAGTCTTGTTGACAGACAATTCATTCTTTAGGTTCTCTTCCTACAAGCTTTATTTTCCTAAAGAAACTTTAGATCAAAATGGCTATGCCGATCTGAAAGCCCTTATACAATATCACACCCATCTACTCAATAGTTTCACTTAAAAAACTCTCCAAGCTTTCTCTTCTTTACAGTCCCTTATCCACAATGAATTCTCTTTTGGCACCCCATGAGGAAGGCTTCCAAACTTCTCCTCTGCAGAAGCTTCCTTTTACAGTGAATTCTTGAATGAAAACCGGAAAATCTAACTAGCTCTAGCAATGCTGAGAAGCTGATGCAGTTGTTGATGCAGGTGAAGTGGGAAACAACATCTCAACCAGCCCACACTTCATTTTGCCATGCCACACATTCCCCAAGTCTGCATGTGCTACACGTTTTGACTATGATCTCCTTATCTGTGCAGCTTCTTGACAGCATGTTCAACGAGGAGCTAACTGCAGTAAGTACAGTTGCTCTTGAAGGGCTGTGTAAGCTGCTTTTTGGCTCTCAAGAGAGGCCAGTCCCAGTTACTGGCAGAACCAGCCAGCAACAGCCATACCTGGTGCCAGTCAACTGCTCATCCGATCTTTGCTTTCAGTGAGAGAAAACCCAAGTGCAGGAAAAAGAAGGGAGCACAGAAAGCACCCTAAATCATGAAGGCTAAGGACTGTGATGGACACAGTGCAGTCATGCTCCAATCTTGATATCACCTGCTAGGCAATTTGATCAGTGCAGATTTTCTGACTGGCCAAAAGGGCATTTGTTTTTCCATTTCTGCCTGTCAGTATGGGATGTGTTCCTCTGTGGATGAAGGCTACCTCACTGCACAGACATCCTTTTGCTTCCTCCCAGTTCACACACCCTTAATATTTCTATGGACAGGCACAAACTACATGCAGTATTTTCTACTGAGAAAAATCAGCTGGATTTAGAAAGTAAGGGGGAAGAGGGATGAAGAAGAGAAGCAGACACCAGATGAGCAGTACCAGCCCACTTGGGCTCTCTCACATCTAGACTGGGATGCACAGACATGGCAGGGTAGGTAGGAAGGATTATGATCTGGCAACCCAAAATACAGACCTGAAATCTTTGGTTATTCTCAACAGTTCAGATCCAGAGCTGAAAAACATCACAGTTTCTATTCAGCCACTTGCATTTAACCCCAGCCTCCTCTTACCCATCTCAGATCCACCCCCAAGGTCAGTCCTCATCATAATCTCCTGCCTTTTGTGTAGCATTAATGCTTCCCACACCTCTGCAAAAGAGGGAAGCAGCAGATTGGGATGAGAGGGTCTTTCACAGGGAAGCATGCACATCCCTATGTGTACATACCTTATCTGTACCTGAAGAAGGTTGTTTATCCACCCAAGCAGGACATTATTATCTGGGGTTTTGCCTCATTTTTGAAATGCTACATGCTCCTGATCAATACAACCATGAAGGGCCAAGTAGAAGGTCAGACTTTGGGTGTCTACTGCTCCAGGAAAAGAGCCCTATGATTCCTCAGCTGTTTAACACCATAAATAGCCATAAAACAGGCCTCAATTTACCATCTGTTTGCTATTTATACCACCATCACTGCTAGCATCTGCTACAGCATAATCACCTGTTTTTTACATTTCAGCCTCAGAGGAGGAAGGGCCGAATTTCCTAGTGACATTTGTTTCTTGAGCTCCTCCTAAGGTGCACTACATTCCCTCTTATATCCACCTAGACAAAAGCAGAGGACAGAACCCAATTTGTGTGTGTCCAGATGTGCTATGCTTGCACAACCTAGGACTTTCTGTTACACAGAGAAGAAACTGTGTGAATCCTCCACAAAACAGTCACAGGACCAGCTGCTGGCCAGAACATCCCATAGCTTTAGGTTGCTGGCACACAACCCGTTTCCAGGCTACATGAGTCTGGAGGTGGAAACACTAAAGGAAATAACTAAGATTGGACTCATGTGACTAAACAAAGATGTCGGTTACGCTGTACTCCTTTGTCTGCTACTGTGAAAAAAAACCAACAAGGACCCCCTAAAGTGTGAGTGGAGAGAAATAAGCCTTTTTTCACTTCACTATTAAACTAGACATCTGCAATAATGTAGAATTCTAACTCTGTAGGAAATTCTCTCTCCTGCTTAGGGGACAAATCTGAGCCAAGAGGCTCGGCTACAGTCACCAACACTACAGATGAATAGAATTAGGTGAATCCCACCCATCCTGCCTGGTGCATTACACCACAGTGTATTCTAGGTTACTCACTGGCAGCTGGACGTTTCAGCACAAATATAATGTACTTCAGAGGATGGTATTTCTGG
Organism: Rhipidura dahli; assembly: GCA_013399225.1. Classification (NCBI taxonomy): domain Eukaryota; kingdom Metazoa; phylum Chordata; class Aves; order Passeriformes; family Rhipiduridae; genus Rhipidura; species Rhipidura dahli. The sequence continues at coordinate 558,189 of VXAC01008436.1, read as the reverse complement.
TAAGCAGATGATGATTTTAATTTCTGTCTAAGTGAAATGACCAGGGAGTCCACTGTGATATTACTGATAGTAAAATAAGACAGCAGAGCTGCAACAATTCTTCAGCATCTACCAGGTACTTTCAAAGCCCCCAGATTCAGAAGCAGATTGGGCAAAGACAGAGTCACCAAAGCAGCTGTGCTTTCCCTGGGTGCTTGGGGGGCACCTGTCAGGGCACTGCTTCCCTCCAGGTTCTGTTCAGTCACCCCATCCAGGCATACCAGCCCTGCTGGTTCATGCCTATAAAGCACCAACACAAAGAGAAACACAAAGGAATCTGTCAGAAATTGTGCCAGCTAACCCCAAAAGGAAGTTGGGGCTGCCTCTGAGCTCAGAACGGACCTGGAACTAAAGTTGTACCTTCTGTAGTCCCTCAAAGTCCAAGGACAGGCCAGTTCTGGTTTGGGTTTCATCTTTTAATCAATTCTGCTCTTGCTGTGAGAGTTCCCATCTCTGTGATGGAGATCTCTGCAGGGCTCTGCCCACTTTTATTACCAGCAGAATAGGCCATTGTCACACACTCTACATAGGGACTATATTTGGACAGGTCATAATTGCCCGTTTTGAATGTATTACACCACAGTCTCCTCTGATGCCTTTCTCTCCCCTGTGGGTAATTCCTGCCCTGGATTTTTCAAAACAACAAATCTTGTTTCCTTGAAGGACAACTTTTGAGAAATGGGGCTATGTGCAACCAAAACAGAGTGATGGGAACCAAGAATCTTGGTGTTTAAACAAGAATCCTGCTGCTATCCTCAGGGAAGGGCCCTTCATGTCATATATTCCTAAGTTCTCTCGCTCTGTCAAGATCTGAATTGATGAAAAGCAGCTGAGAGTCCTTGCCACCACGGCAGTTTTTCATCACTCTACAAGACTCAGCCCAATGTAAAGAAATTACTTTTTTTTTTTTCCAGCTTCAGGCAGTTTGAAGCTTGAATACAAAAGAAAATGCAGCAAGTCTAACACAGGGAAAGGAAATGCGTATTTGTATGTCTTCGTAGCTTCTAATTAGTTTTGTAATATTTATACAATGCCTAAAAAGCATTGACAGATCCTTTCTGTAAATACAAATGGATGTACAAATGAAATCTTTCCTGAAAAACAAGAAATAAAGCATTCAAATTGAACAGAAATGCTCCCATCTAGACATCTGGCTGATGGAAAGCTAAGGATTAATTTTAAATCATAGCCTTGCTGGTCACTTGTCGCTCAGGGGCACAGTAGCAAACCTACATCTGGCAAAGCCAGAGCTTGAGAACCCACACATTTCTCTGAGAATAATTTTCCCTTAAAAATAAACAAACAAGCAAACAAGTAAACAAACAAAACCTAGCTTTCCCATTAGAAGTCTTGAAAGCAGCACCATGTCTTCTAAATTTATGATCAATAGCTCTACAGCATAAAATGGTTCAGTTGCTAATACACGTCCTTCATGGAAGAGCAGACTTTATGCTAACAGGCGCCCGGGACATGTGTTCACTCGCACATACAATTTTAACGCTGATGCTAATGTAAGAATCAGTATTTTCAGCCTAGAAGAGCCTGTGTGTGCACCGCAGCAGAGCAAGCAGCGTGGTTATGCTGCCATCAAGTGGACACACATTGCTGAGTTGTAAATATCTTTCTGGAGCTGTGAAGATAACGGTGTTTCAGGGCTGTACTAAAAATTTTGGAGTTTTTTAACACCATGCTGCAAAAGGTCTGCATTCTCCAGCTGGTAAATTGTTCATATGCAAATTATGGGGACAGATTTTACTGTAAACTCTCCCAGGTTCTCTGGCAACTTTCAGTTGCCATAATAAAATGGGAAAAATCTGTTTGGGCACTCCTCAGTTATATAAAATATATGACTATGTCCTATTTAAAATCCCAGATTATATCCGATGTGTGGAAGCCCCAGTGGTTAAAAAAAGGGGGAAGGGGCCGTTTCAAATTAACAGTCATAATGAGGCTCTAAGGAGTGCCCTTGTGATGCCACAAGAAAGATTTTTCATTATCTGCAAGCTGATAGAAAACCATTAAAAAATGCCTAAAAGCCTCCGGCGAAAAAATAAATAATGGTCCAAAGGTTTAGCTCTAGTGAGCACACTCTTCTCCATACAATTTTTGGCTTCTTCACAGCATTTTTTTCTGGCATTTTACAGCAAAGTTTATCAAAGCTTCTGTCTTCACAGCCAAGTCGCACTGAGAAAAAAAATAAATGCAGCTCACTGAAACATGATGGTTCTCTTCTTAGCCTGAAAATGTTGCTTAAATCACTGCTCCAATTTTTCAGAATAGCTTCATGGAAAAAAAGGACTTTATACTTTTTACAGTAATTATTTCTCAGATAAGATAAACGAAATATATTTTAAGTTTTTTAAAGAAAAGAATCTAATTTTTGCCTCCATTCAGAAAGACTCTTTTTATACATATTATTGAAATATGAAGTATATTTTCCAGCACTTTTTATAACCGCGCTCTTACTAAAAAAAAA
>VXAC01008436.1:541601-555639 GCA_013399225.1 Rhipidura dahli | reverse complement strand
AAAAAAAAAAAGTAAAAAATTTAAAAGCAGAGCTACGGACAATACTCCCCTCTAGGGGCAGAAACGGAATTTGCAGCATTCCATTCAGCAGCGCTCCATTTGTAAATCCCATTAGCAAAATAAAACTAATAGGTCCTCCCAAGTGAAAGACAAGCAGAATTATTAAGTCATTCCCCACAGAGAACACTGCTGTGTGTGAAATCTGTCCAGAGGACATGCTGTGTTCCTGTACTCACGCAGAAGGGCTTTAATGCCACACACATACAGAAGCCCATTTATCAGATTCCCCTGGCAACACACATCAACTTCTGACCCAGACAATGTATCACCAAATGCAATATGCGAGGAGTACATTTTTCTTTATAAGTAAACACGTGTGTCATGGAAACGTATGTCCTGACAAGTGCTAAAGCTGGGAGCTTGCTCAGCTGATCATTCTCGGTATATTTGGAAGTGAAATAGGATGGAAGGTCAGCATCGGCTCGGCTGCTTTCCTCCCCTCCATTCAGGCAGCCAGATGCAAGGTTGCAAAAGCAATTCAGGCATCTCTGTCAATGACAGAGGGTCCAATCCTCCCCACACAGAATACTCCTACGTACAGTCTGGGAAGCTCGCAATTCCTCCTTGGAAACGAGGAGAATGCAGAGCTAACAGAGGGCTGTCTACACATCCCCAGATCCTGAGAACTGAGTAAGCCTCATGGCAGCTACAGGAACTGGGGCTGAAGCCTCAGTTGAAACTCAGCACCTTCGCAAGGCACTACCCCTGAGACAAGCAGCTCTCCCCCAGAAAAGCCCAGTGCTGTCTGTCTTCTCAAGGAAAGCCATCCTAGGTAACTCTGCTCGCTGTTACCTCTGTTAGGACACTCGAGGAAGCTGAAGGGGCTGGCTGCTTGTCACAATCACCTCTGAACAGGTTGGGATGGGATCCTCAAGCCACCCTGTGGCACGGTATGGCTCTGCTTCTAAAAGAGCACAGCTCCATGCATGTTAAAAAAGGAGGCTCCTGACTCATGTTTCAGCACAATAGCACAGACACTTTAAAGTTATTACTTGCAATAGTGGAAGGCAAGCTGATTTAAAAGCTTGCATTCTATTTCTTATCACATATACCATGGTTAGTAGAAATTCTATTTCCACAGACAATATTGTAACAAAAAAATAGTTACGTTGCATGTTTTTTTAAGTTACAAAAGCATTGTTTCTTTCTGTAGTCTACTAAATCATCAATCTCAAAAAATCAGGGGAAAAGGAGCTGAGTGGGATGATGAGAAAGTCTGTGTCAAATCTGTATTTTTCTCCAGCTGCATATGCTGAGTGTTTCCTCAGTAGGGTATCTGTGGCACCTGACAATACTGTGCCATTTTCACCAGAGAGGCACCTTGACACAGTAACTCAGGTTCACTGATGAGCTCACCTAGTTCTAGTTCACCAACTCTGCCAGCTGTTGTGGCTCCTCACCTCATGAATCAGGGCTTCACTGCATTTCTTCAACACTGCAAAAACCAGTGCTTGCACAGAAATTGTGCAATCCGCCCCACAACATAATGTTTTGCTCCAGGCTGAATGTGAGTCTGACCTGGACTTCACTTACACAAGTAATTTACACAGATAATTGGGAATTGGCACTACAGCAATCTTTAGAGTGGTATTTAGGAGGTCCATGCAGCAGTGAGACTGGTTTTAAGGCTGGCATTACTAACTTCTTTGTGAAAAGAAGTTTCTCTGATAGCTATTTGGACTTTTAAGCGTGTCCATGTATCCTCACATTTTTTGGTTTATTACTGCCATGATCACACAAGATCACCAATGTAATTGTAAGAACAGCAACACACATAGTAGAAAATTAGGATGGTTTTTTCTTCTTTTAAACATGACTTGTATCATGTCTAAGTCTTTTTAGTGCTACTGCAGTTACAATTGGGGTGGTCTAAAGCTGTAAGGACATGCTTAAGGATACCTTTTCCTTCCAGAAGTAGGGATTTAAGACTGGAGCCAAAAAAATAAAACATCTCTAAATAAAACCTGGGAAGCTCTGGGTCTCTGTGTACAGAAGCATAACCCACTTGAGCCTCAACAAGTCTTAACCACTGGGCCTGTGAGCGAGCTTGGGGCTCGCCCTCCCAGCGTGCAGGACTGTGTGGCCCCACAGCAGGACACAGCCCTGGCCAGAGCTCAGCTTCCCACACGTGGCTGGGGGTTGCCTGCTGACACCCCAGTCACTTCAGTGCCCAACTTCAGGCTCCTGAGGACTTTGCTGGGGCTCAGGCACCACTCTGGGCTTGTATAAGGAAAGCCTCAGAACAACCCTTTGTTGCTCAGTAGGTTTTTCCTTTTATCTCTCTTTCAATTTGTCCATATGACTCTGGTCTTAGAGAAAACCCTGCTGAAGATACATGGCAGCCTTAATTATTACAGGCTAATTAGCTTTAATGAGCAAACTGCCATACACTGATGTGGGATTTGTCCTGAAAAGAATTTCAGACACCTAAAATCACTGATATTATATCTTCTATCTATGTTTTGCAATGATGATGCTTGGCAGTATACTCAAATCAGATGAGGAATGCAACTCTGAAGATCTGAGACACCAAATTGTTTCTCTGTAATATAATGTCCCAGCTTTGTTTGCAGGACTGTACTTGCTAAAGCCGCTTCACAGTGCTGCTAGCTTGTCATTTATCCCTATGATCATTTGCCTTTTAGCACTATTAGTCAAATTAATTTAAAAAAAAATACAACAAAAGCTCCAAGGGTTCAAGATGTACTGCCCCAGAACAAAGTCTCAGTTTCTGATCTTGGATACTGTTCTCCTGCAGTCTGCACCACAGCTGCAAATACAAACAGTAGGAGAGAACAGATCATCATAAAAAAAGCTGAACTGAATCATCAAATCTGTTGAGAATATGCTTTCCACTTAATCAAAAGAAATATTTAAGCACTAGCAGTATTCAGAAGCTACAAATTAATTTGTACTGGTAGGCAGCAATTATGCTTTCCATTTTTCTTGATATTCACATAAATATGTGTGAAAGATTGGTTCCCTGGCTTTGCCAGGAGTGGAGAAAGTGATACTCCCCACAAGTCATTGCAGTTATCTGGGAATCAGCATCAGAAGAAAACAATCCTGGCTATTACCTCATGGTGTACAGGAGCGTGCCATCATCCTCCAGGCGCAGAAGTTTGTTTGGGGTTGTCATGTTGTGAGCAATAGACTTCTTGCCGTTGTGGAAAAAAGTGTCCGGGGTCCAAATCTTGCTGGCGAGCAAGTTGTTGAGAGGGAGGCGCTGCATAGGTCCTTTGAACCGCAGCCTTTCATCTTTCCAGCTTTGTCGGAAAAAAACATCAATGGTGTATTCCTGGCACAAAGAAACACTCAAGGTATTGCAGGATCTGAATAGAAACAATGTTTCCAAAAATGACTTCAGCAAAATAAACACAACCGAGTTGGCAGACGCATGCTAACTTACCATTTCAGTGTCTGACACAGGACCAAAACTGGTAACATAGATGTCTGTTTTCACCTGAGTTATTCTCTCTGTAATAAACATAGGCTCCACATGAGTAATTGCTTTAAAATGCAAATATGTACTTGCAATGCATTTTTCTATTAATTCCCAAATCACTCAAAGATCCCCAAATTATTGAAATTAAGAGCATGCTTCAGAAGGCATTTTATCCCGGATCAAATGCAGATGTTGACCTTTGGGAGTCCAGGCTCCGTTCTTACAATCAGAAAGAAACCATCCCTTCAAGGGTACATTTCCTCTGAGTGACAGGTTTTGATCATAAAAACACAGAATGGTTTGGGTTGGAAGGGACCTTAAAGATCATCTATTCCCGACCCACTGTCATGGGCAGGGACACCTCAGACTAGATCAGGTTGCTCAAAGCCCCCTCCCACCTGGCCTTGAATACTTCAGGGATGGGGTCCCCACAGCTTCTCTGGGAAACCTGTTCCAGTGCCTCACAACCCTCAAAGTAAAGAATTTCTTCCTAATACCTAATTTAAATCTACCCTCTTCCAGTCTAAAACCATTACCCCTCATCTTATCCCTGCACTCCCTGATAAAGGGTCTCTCCCCATCTTTCCTCTAAGCACCTTTAGGCAATGGACTGTTTCTAGAAGGTTTCCCCAGAGCTTTCTCTTCTCCAGGCTGAAGAACCCCAACTCTCCCATCACGTCTTCACAGGACAGGTACTCCAGCCTTCTTATTACCTTGGTAGCCTCCCAGGGACTCACTCCAACAGGATCATGTCTTTCTTATGCTGGGGCTCCAGAGCTGGACACAGTACTCACAAAAGCAGGTGGGAAGAATCTCCTTCCTCAACCTGCTGGCCCCGCTTTTGATGCATCCCAGGACGCACTTGGCTTTCTGGGCCATCAGTGCACATTACCAGCACTTACGCAATGCCTACCATAGGATGAGATGAAGCGTATCTTGGAAGCACCTACTCCCCTCGGCTGGCCTGGGTGATCTGCCTGATTTCAGACATCTATCAGAGATGTCCGAAGTTAGGTAAAATTATTTCTACCCTCAAGTCTCTAAGTCCTTCTGGCATCTTTTCAAATCCAGGTCTAATTTAATTTAAGGGTAGAAATTTCAGAAGTTCGTTATGTAAGATAAAAGCATCGAGCCCTATTTTCAAGCATCTCTGTTTAAAGTGAGAGGAGAAGGAGAGAAAGGGATGAAAGCAATGTGTTGGTCTCACAAGAGGAAGGGGTGGGGGTAGCCAGATTAAAAAAGGCCAGGAAGAAACATAACAGATGGTTTACACATGGGTAGAAAATGAGAGAAATCTGAGGGAAAGAGAGCTGAAGGAGGGCTCAACAAGGTTAGGATGGCAACCACTATTCACATGTTACAGTTTTAAAATAGCTGCTGTAGAGGTTATCAAAAAGATGTATCAATAGAGATTTGATGTACTTGTCTAAATATGGATGGTTTGGGGATCTGTTTTTAAAAGAGATACGCATTACCAACATAATTTTATACAGGCTGACCAGTAAGGGAACCTTGCAGGAACCTGCTAGCATAATGTCTTGCTCACTTTAGAAGTACCAGGAAAAAGAACCCAAACTATATCCAATTACAGAAAAAAAAGTATCACAGATGCTCTCCTAACCCAGCCTCAGATGACCTGAGTGACTGAAAGAACACGACTTTCAGTAATCTTTTTCCTGTGCTCCATTTGCTAGGAGACAAATCTACTTTCTGGACTTAGTTTCGTTAATCAAACACAAGTCCCTTGTCAAGGCCAAGAGCCCTTGAGAGGGCATCATGTAGACGACAGTCCCGCCTAGAGGGGGGACCGGCTGAGCCAACGCACCACCCTACCTCCCAGCCCTGGGCGCAGCCTGTTGTCGTAGCCGTCCAGCAGACCGTCCAAGATCCTGGTGAATATAGTGATGTTGTCATTGGCCTCCTCTTTTACTGATGGTGTTGGCGTTTGTGAGAAGCTGTTTTACACAAACAGAAACATGTCAGAAGTCACATTGGTTTCATGGGGCTTCAGTCTCAAGGGAACTTTGTGATGGAGCCTCCAAGCCTCTGTCCTCTCCTGCTGCTCCTGAACAGCACAGGGAGCTGCAGTCATTTATTTAATCACTACTATAAACTCATAAATAGTTGTCCCTGGAGGAGGACCCAAAGAAGGACCCATACCATGGAGGTAAAACGCTGGGATGCAGGATCAGGGGACACCTGAGCCCTTTGGTCTTTGTCCATAATGCACAGGTAGATCCCTGTCCCCTGTGCTACCCTGTCCCACATCAACCCCACCACCTCCCCAGTGCTGGCATGGCTCCATCCATGGCAGGGAGCCAGGTCAGCTCACAGCGCTTGCAGGAACTGTTACTGGTTTTCCCCAGGTTAGGTCTCCATTCTTTGGGAAATGTATCAGCTGGCAGGGGAGCTGCACCAGCAGCATAAGTTCGCCTGGGGATGCACCTTCACTTCTGCCTGAAGGTGCTGTTCAATCTTTAAATGCCAAACGACCTCTAATTTTCAAAGTTTCTGTATTTGTTGCCAGAACAAAGGATGAGCTCTAACCATTTTTGAGGATAACAAACTCCCACTACATTCAAAAATCCCACTGGGGTATCACTGGGGTATCTGAAAAACATACTGCTGTACAGAAAACACGGTTCTTCACTCCTCCTCTCTCTTTTGCATAATTTAGTTCTCCCTTGTAGTATGCAAATAACAGCAATGTGTAGTGGGCCTCATTCCATATCTTTTGGGCCAGATTTGTTTTTATTCTGAACTCTTTTTTATTTCATCATTTTATCCATGGCTCAGACCTAGGAAGCTGCTCACAGCACAGCTAACAACTTGCATTTTTAAATCTGTTTGATTTTCATTTAAAGATGCTTAGGAGAATCCCCTGCTTATAAATGCTTTTGCTTACCTAAAGAATAGACATGGAGATTATCCATAAGCACGCTTCACCTGCAGCAAGCAATGAGCATCTCTTAAGACAGCTCACACTAGGTGCTTATTCAAGATTCAGCCTCTGCTGAGATCACCAGCAAATGCTCCAGCTGTGACAGGGCCCCGCGAGGAACTGTACCCTGCCTCATGCATCCTGCCAGCAGGCAGGGATAGCTGACACTCAGCAACCTGAACTCCATGGGAGACAGTCATCCAGAGATAAAAAACTAAATAAGTAAAAAGAACCCATGTTTACTTACTACCAGTCCCCAGGGAAATAAATCAGTAAAGAGAGAAGCTCAGAATATCTCTCCAAATAGCTTTCCTTGCGGAATGCTTGTAACATATATGTTTGCCTTACCTAACAGAGTAGGATTCGTAGAAGTAAAGACAAAAAGACTTCAACCTGGTTTTATCTACATAAGATTTCCACTAATGAGACCTCACTAACACCTCTGTAATGCATCTGGAAGTTTCAGTGACACCAGACCTAGCCCAGAACAAGCTGCTCTCAGCCATGCATCCCCTCACAGACACGGGGACCCTCAGTCCTGCGCTCATTCCCCTTACAGTTTGTATGCCTCTGCTGAAAAGGAAAGGATTGCAAAGCCTGTCAGGACATGGGAGTGAGGCACGTGGAGGGAGCATAGGTCTGATTCCCTGAAACACAGAAGCCCTTGAAAATGCCTGGCTGGAGAGGTTTCTTATAGCCTAAGTGCAGCTGGCACTGCTGCAATCCTCAGCGAGCTCCACACTGCAGAGTCCAAGGCCACCAAGGATCTCCCCTCACTGCAGGTGGAGGCATAGCCAGAAATCTTGCCTATTTTTCATCTCCATGGTCAAAAGACCAAATTAATTCTGTTTTCTATGCTGTGACCACAACCTCTAGTGAGCAACTGAGGCAGGTAAGGTTACAGACATGTATGACTATAGTAAAAGACAGTTAATCCAGCAAACTGATTACAGAAACATTAGTCTTCTTTTCAGGCTGGACCATTCCAGAAGAAAGACTATACACTCTTTTATCAATTGTAATTTAAGGGATACACCATTTAAAAGTGAATATTCACAAGTAGCAGCCTAACAAATGCAAACAGGAGACAGAGACTTTCTTCCACGTAGCAGCCACGACTAATGCTTTGATAAATCCTCATATAAAGCGTGAAAATCCAGTACACCTAGAATACTATTTTCAACTTTTCTCATCTACTTTATCTTCTTTTTTTTTCATAAGAAAGTGATACGCATCATGCTGTCTGCCTGCTACACCATATCAACGTAGGAACCCATTTTCATTTTCCACTGCATCTGACAAAGAAGCAGAGAGATCAAACTTCATTTCATTCCTACTAGTTTCATGAGAAGCTGTGACTAGACAAGGGGAGAGCAATCTAAATTAGTGCCTCATTAAGTAAAAATGTGAGGTTAGCAGTCATCTATTCCCTCTGGCTCACTGACTGGGCCACTCAGTATGCATGTAGCTCAGAAACAGCCTCAGCAAGACCAGCCCCCCTCCTCTCTGATAATTAAGAGATATGGAGGAGACTTACAGGGTCATTATGAAAGATCTTGGGAGAAAAGGACAGTAGAAGTAAAATGTAGGTGTTGCAGTGGGAGATGGGAACAAGGGATATCAAACGTGGAGCTGGGATTATTGCAAAGATATAATGCTGGGGGCACAGGACACAAAAGGCTTTGCTAGTTTCTCTGCTCTTGAAAAAGCTTGTTATTTTTAGTGCTTATGGCTGAATTCAAAGTCAATTGAACTCTGAGGGAGGATTGCCATTGAACTATTTTTGTGGGGATGGGACAAAATATACTTACTTCTCGTAACTGTTCCTCCCAATCTAACAAGTAATTGATGCTGCTGCCTTCTATCTCAGCTATGTACATCTTTCACAGGAATAGTACACACACCCCACATACTGAAATACTTTTATCTCTCCACAACAAAAGCTAATTAATAGAGGGAAAAGATGGAGAAACAACTATGGTGAATACTAGTAAAAAGTCACTTCTGCAAAACTGCAATCTAATTTAGATTTGGCAGATCACTTCACCCGAAAAAGAAGGCATCTGATTCTGAGTTTCAGTGAAATGCCAGTATTATGTGAAGTTGCATTTGTAAATGGATTTCTGTTTGCTCTTATGTAAGTGTTACTTTTTCTTTCTTAACAGAAAGTTAAGAGTTTCATTTCTGTTACTGAGATTGCTGGTGACATGCGTGTTTTGGAGTAAGGGATGAGGTTGTGACAAAAGAGATGTAAACTCTACTTGCAAAGTTATGTGAACATATTAGATACTATATAGCTCAATGAGTAGAGAGAAATAGATGCTACCTGCCCTAAACTAATTATTTCCACACAGCTAAGGATTAGGTTTTATCAACATATTAGTAGGTAAGCACATTATTGCCTCTGTGCAGTGAAAAATGTTTTTATAGCAGAAATTTTCAGTTAGGGATAAAAATAAACCTAGAAAAGAATCTTAGGGAAATGCTAAGAAAATTTAGAGATAATTGCATTTAAAGCTCATTACTGAACATAAACTAAACCAACCAGGAATACTTCTCATCACATTTATTTAATATTGCAGTTTCAGGGTAACTGGAAAAATCAGAAGCCACAGAAGGGGCTCATCTGTGTAAAATATAATAACTCTCTAAAGATGCTCAGCTACCTCTTCCAATTACTTCATCATTTACCATTTTAAACATCATTGTCCTTTTTGCCATCTAGTTAAAATCATGGCAGGTACTATTCATAACTTAGTTGTAATGGGAGGAAAATGTATGGTAGATATTTAATGATTTTTCCAAAACTTCTTTTAAAAAAATGGTAAGTTTTTCTGGAAAAACTGAAGATTATCTTGCTACAGAAAGATGTTTTAAGAGAAGTGTTTCCAATAACTTGCTTTAATAGGATTGCAATTATATCTGAACTTCAGACAAATGAACAGTTTGTGGAAAAGACAGTGGAGAACACAAACTTTTGGATAAAGCCAGCTGGCCAGACATCAAAGGAAATAGATTTACTTTTTCTAAGCTAGCTTCTTGCCACCCCTTCTGTATGGATCCTTGAGATCTGAAAGTGTTGATTTTGTGAATTTGTGCACTGAAGACTCAATTCTTTCATATCAGCTTAGAACAGAGGACTAAAATGATGAAACTTTAATGCTATTTTCAGATGCTTAAAAAATAATTTAATTCATTTATTTAGCAAGAGCAGTATTTTACTACCTTCTGGGAAGGAGCAACTTGTGAGCAGTGCAGTAAAAGCCTGTTTTTCATACAGTGACATCTCACAGTCCTCTCCCCCAGCACCCTAATGCCCTTTTCAATGTCCTGAACTGCATTCCAGGGTCATTAAACACCTCCCAATACTGTCTGCTCCCCAGGTCACTGAGCTGCAGCTTCACTGGGAGGCACTGCATGCCAGGGCTTCTCCTGCACCAAGTATGAGCCGGAGGGCCTGAGAGATGCTCCTGCTCCTTGGCCAGCTGGCAGCCCAGAGATTCTGGAGCTGCTCGGCTGTTCAGCAGTGGGCTTGGTTGATAACTGTCTGCCTCCTGCAAGCAGTTCTAGACATCAATTTAGTTTTCCAGTTATTAAAATTGTCTAATGGGTTCAAAAAGCTATCTGGAGATATGGAGAACGAAAGGAAGACAGAATAAAAAAATAAACAGACAAGCATGACTGCATAAGGACACAATAATTCTTACAAAATTAGTCTTTAAAAATATGAGAAAGAACTGCCTAGCATCACAAGTACTTGGAATGAGGTATCCCAGCAGAACTAACTGCTTAGGGCTGCAGAGACTAACTTGAAATAACAGCCTGAAGGAGAGGTATGTTTTGCCTAAATAGCAGGATTATGGTCTTAGTGATAAGGGCCGTGAGCTGCAGAAGTATGTGAAACTACAGACATACCATGGACTGAATTCTTCAGAGTGTACAGAGCAATACTGGGTTGGCTACACATAATTGGGAACTTCTGTTCTCCATGTTGCTGCTATTATAAATATTATTAGCAGATGGCAACTATACTGCGGGTACACGAACAACGTCCACCCCTGTTGGTTTTGGCTCTCAGACAGATTTCTGAAACTGCATGTCCAAAATGCAAACACACCAGGACTGTGCATCACCAGTGTGACCCCATGGATGTCCTGGGACTTGCAAAGAGCTGGGAAACTTGGAGCCACCCATGGGCTACCTCATCTCAGGGAGATCTGTGTGCAAGCAGCCACACATGGCACCCACCTTCACAGGGCTGCCACTACCTGGACATCCCAAGGGCCCACAGGCAGTGTTTTATCTCACCTGAAAATACTCTTCATGCATGTATTTGACTTTTAATCATTCTGCAGCTTTATAATCAATGTTTACTTTTGAGACAATTGCGAGCTGCCTTGAAATGCTTAAGTAAAATACCTGAACTTGTTAGAGCTTGTATACAAGTCAAGGCTGAATTTAAGAAGGTTTGGAAGAGCTTTGACTCGTGCTGCACTGTTTCTGCAGAGGTAGATTCTTAAAACTGTTAAACCTAAAACAAGGGGGGAGGAGACTTCACAATTGGTCTATATCTTCAAATTTTAATTCTGTGATTTTTCTTTAGATAGCTGCTACCAATTATGTCTACAGTCCTCCTCTACTGCTTACTAATGTGGATAATTCTCGATAGTCATTACACATTTATGTTAAACATTAATCACAGTCTTTTGCTGAGATTTCTCAAGCAGCCTACTAGATTGAGATACATAATTTCTGTTTATTTTACCACGCATTGTGCATCAAAATCCCCCAAGGTGGCTTTGGCTATCTCAGCAAAAACCGTATTTATGATTTAATATAAATATGGAATGACTATGGAGAACTGTAGAAAAATCTCTGCCTTCATCTGTAATGTCCTACAGTACTTTGTTTTTTAATTTGTGCTCCTTTGACCAATCACTTTCATCTGGCACATTGCAAAACACACTGCAATATAACAGCGCAGTGAAAACATGGATGAAGCTAATAAAGAAGAACCTGGTAGCAACAGTGTTATCAGTATTAGATTCCTGCAGTTAATACAGCAGCCTACATGTTAATTGTACCTCTCTGTCCTGAAGAGTCAGTCCCAAAGCACTTAGCAAATTACACTCTGAAACTGCTTCTGCCTCTGAAGAAGAAGAGCTGGAGCATTCTCTGTCTTTTGAGCAGGGTCAAAATTCAGCCCTAAGGCAATGTGTGAATGGTGCAGTGAATTGGAGCTGCTTATCTCTGCAGGCCTAAAATTACTAGATCAGAAATGGGGGGTGAGGGGGGTGAAGTGGGGGGAATTTGTGGGAAGATCTCATTTTAGTGCACAGAAGCTTTTCGAGTAACTTGCAGAAAACAAGTGTCCTAGTTTCCTCTAACTGTCCTATTCTGGTTATCTGCCAGGTTACAGGTCACACTGATTTCTACCTGGGACTTTGATTCAGTATTTGCTTTGGGGTTGAAAGGGAGTTAAACCTTCTGGGTTTTGGGTCATTTGGTTTGGGTTTTTTTGCATCCTTGTCTATCTATTCTTCTGTTAGAGGAGAAACACACATAGAAAACCCACACACCAAGCAGGTCACACTCAACTATTGCAATGTGCTGCCTTCTGCAGGAATGACAAACAACCAAGAAGGACTTAAGGTTATAGTCACCAAGATTTTCTCGATGTGGAAATACTTTGTCAAACTTCAATAATGTAAAGACAAGTTTAAAGCCAGTCCCACTCTATCTCTGTCTTCTTAAATTCTGTCACAAAATCCTGGGCAACTTTAGCCTTAAACCATGGTGAAAGAAGGACCAGGTTTTTCCAAGGTAAATAAACGAGTGTGCAACTCTTTGCATCCTTTGTAGAGTGCAGTCCTACAACTGTTCATATAAACCTCCCAGGTCACAGGCTTCTGCCTACCTACACAGGACACATGCTGGATACCAGGCTAAGCTTTCTTTGCTTACAGCATAGACAGTCATCACTCAAAGTTTGGTCTTTCTCCTAGTTCCAATCTGGAACAAATCAGTTAGCCTGAAATCAGAAACTGATTTGCATCTCCATTTTGTATCTTCTTATAGCAAGGAATTGATGGGTGTGCTTGTGAATCAGCATGTTGGGAGGATTCATTTTCTTCTGGTGAAATCATAAATAATTATTCTCCTCCACAAAGAAGAATCAACCTACGTTTCCCAAGCACTTGCAAAATGCTTTTTCCAGATTCCATTGTATAGCTCATATTCAGAAAGTTCTTAAGATCTCTGGGTTTGGAAAAAACATATAAACAGAGGGTTTCTGACTTTATTTTTCATTTTCTGAGAGCTACAGTCGGAGCATCTCTTTGATACAGTTTTCAGAATATCACCGTCAGGAAAGCATCCAAAGCAAAAAAAAGGAAACAGGATTCTTTGCTATATGCTTTGGGGAAACACGATTTCTAATTATTCTAACAAGTTTCAAACTCAGACATCCTTCTAAGCAGTCACTATCTTAGGTCACTCAGGAGGAAAGCCTGTACCAGCCAGTAACATGCATCAAGACCCACTGTTGCAGTCTTGGGGTTTTTTTTTTTTGCACTACTGCCTATAACCAGCACCCATCAGGTGAGCAGGAAGGTGCAAGACCCTCACATCACAGACACAGGGGCAGAGGACACTGCAGACCCTGCCTGTGCTAAACCCAGGTCAGAGCACTCAGCAGCTGTGGGCCTGGTCAGAGCTCCTTGAGCCCCACAAGCCTTTCCACAACAGCGCTGCAGGCATAAAGAACTGATACAGGAGAGCAAATTTGAACAGGAGATCAAATCACTCCTCCCTGACACCAGCACCTTAAGATGAAATGCAAACCGCGCTTGTTTTGTTCAGCTGCTCCATACCACACGGAGCCAAGGTTTCTCATTTCCTTAAAAAACCCACAGCAGAAATTCAAATGCAACTGGCAACTCACCCAAAGTGGCTGGCTAAACTCATGGAAACACAGAAGAGGAAGAAGTTTTTGATCATGATAAAGTCAGAGACCATCCCATTGTCCATTCCAGAGGAGATGAGGAACGCAGGTGGTTGGTTTGGTGAAGGTGCAGCTGTTCACTTTGTTCTTACACTGCAACAATACAAAAAATTGATAAATTATTGCATGGACAGAGAGCAGGATAGCAGAGTTCAGCTAACACCGCATCTTTTGCTATCTGCGTTTTTCACAAACTTATCTAGGCTTATGTAAACATCAGCTGTTTATGTAAAATTGTGTATCTTCAAGGACATGTTTTACCTTCTGCTGACAGCAAACTGCAAAACAGACAAAATTCTTTGTGGCCCAGCTTTCCCCTGTATTCGTCTGTGGTATAAGTAACTAAAGAAATAGCCACCATTTTCCAAATGCCAATTTCAACCCTTTACCTATTTCAACAACTTCCACATGCCTGTAAACCCAGGGCTGTGTGCAGCCTCCGCATCCTTTCCTTCCATCGCAATTTTTTCCCATTAAATACCCGGCTTCCCTTTCCAAAATCCCAGTTGAAATGCCAAGAAACACCTACTGCTTCTTGGAATTCATGCTGCTGATGCACGGCTTAGCAAAAGGAGGGTGGGTTGTTGGG
>VXAC01008436.1:507664-540971 GCA_013399225.1 Rhipidura dahli | reverse complement strand
CCGCCCCCGCGCGGAGCCCGCGGCCGGGAGCGCGGGGCGCTGTGCGGGGCGCGCCCGACCCTCGGCACCCCGGCGGGGACCTCCCGGCAAGGGGCCGCTGCCGGACCCGTCACAGCCCCGGGAGGCTTCAGCAGCTCCCGGAGCTCCCCGCACTGGTCTCCCGCGAGCAGCCCCCACCGAGCGCCCCCCGGGGCAGGGTCCCGGGCGAGCCCGGCCGGCACCGAGCGTCCTTGGGGAGAGGGAGCCTCTGACACTGCCCGGGCGTGCAGGTGTCGTGTGACCGTGGGGCAGGGGCGCAGCGGAGGCTTGCCGGTATATTGGCTCGTTGCACCACACGTGTATAAGCGTACACACATCCCTACATAGCCAGATCTCAGCTCTACTCCTCTTACAGTGGATCTGACTTAAACCATCATAGCCCTTAAATGCTGAAGTGGTAGGTTTATATCCACAACATAAACTCTCTTTTTACATCCTCATTATTAGACATCCATAGTTTATATATCAGTATTGCAATTTCCAGGAGACCTGCAATAACTTCGAGGTTTCCTTGTGATTGTGTGTGGTGCTATTCCTGAAAAATGGATGCACTGTTTCACAGCTTCAATGATAGGAGCATTACATTTGCTCCATGTTCAAGTCACGTATATAATGTGCTTGCAGGTGCATTTTTAACTACATGAAAGATGAAATGAGTATTGTACAGTCCCAGTTCCTGGGGATTCCTTGAGATGAATGCAACGTTTTGCAGCATGTGCATGTTACACCTGATAATATATGATTTCTGTATATACTGCTGTGACTGTATTTCAAACACTCCAAACTCAGTTATTAAATTATCAGATCTAATGAGGTAGTGCACATCTTTCAGGCAACGTTATGGATCAATGAAGCACTTGTTTTTTTCCTATATCTGTATAAAAGCTCTATGAAATTAAACCCTCCACTGAAATCAATATTGGTTCTTTAGCTCATTGCCACAGTGGGTGCTGCTCTATGTGTGCCTAGTTCCCACAGTTCTCTGCACCATCTGAGTTGAAAAGTGGTCCTTAGAAATTTCAGTTTACATTTTTTCCCACCTAGCAAAGCCAGAAATGTTGCCCCAGGGAGAATTTTCTATGTAAACAATGAATCATTTGTCTAATATCAATTGAGTAGCATTTTCTCGGGCAGTTCTTTGTAATTTCCCTCTTTAGCATTCCCTTGAGACTCATCAGGGATTGAACTAGATGATCTTTAAAGGTCCCTTACAACCCAAACCAGTCTATGGTTCAATGGCTCTATCTGGTGCTTAGCTGTGTTCGAGTTTTATAGCAATGATTTATGATCTTGAATACAGAGCCAATGACATACGTTGTTCCTCGTTGTTCCTTAGTGACTTCAATAAATATGAAGTTGTGAATGAATGTTGCTATCAGAACAGCTTTCCCAGTGCTTAAAAATATCTGAGTTAAGTAGTATGAAGTGCCAGTAGTTTCTCATGATTATGTTCTTGCCTAGGAGTGTTTAAATCACTTTTTTTTTTACAGTGCTTTGATTTATAGTACAAACTATTTATATCTCTATATAGGCGATGTTGTAAAAATACGTGATCTTTAAATAATTTTACAAAAGAGGTGTGTGGGAATATTGGCCTAGACTTTGGTGCAAGTGGGTGACAGCTGTGTGCTTCGGCCTCTCGCTCCAGCTCCTTGGCGAGCAGAACTGAGTCTCCGTTCCTCCGACTCCCTGCATCTTCTCCACGAAGCCATATGCTGTGGATCCGCTTCTCAACACCAAAGAGAGAAAGCGTTTAGGAACTGGGGGATCAGAATAGCAAGAAAAGGTTTAAGGAAAGCTTAAAGAAAAAGAAAAGATAAAAGAGAATGATAGAATCACAGAACCGTTTAGGTTGGAAAGGGGTCTTAGACATCACCTAGTTCAGGAAAGGACACCACGAAAACGAAGCACCGAGCTGAGAAGTGCCGGTGTCCCGCATCGCTGTGCCCCCGCGCCGCGCCGAGCCCGCTCGCTCCTCCGCCGTGTCGCTGTCCCCGCGCGGGGGCCTCGGCCAGCGGCTGCTGTTGGAGCCGCGGCCGCCGGAGGGCAGCACAGCTCCACGCAAGCGGCAGCCGGCGGCGGGCACGGGCAGCGGGGAAGCCGGCCCCGCTCGCTCGGTGGGACACGGAGCGGGCTGGGCAAACACTGATTGCACGGGTCTGCGGGCTGGATCCCGGCGGACAGCGGCTTTAGCCTGCGATCGGGTTATTGCCGGCAACAGAGAGGTCGCTGCTATGAAGGCAACGGTACTGCACGTCCTCCGCTGTGTGTTTCTTCAGGCACTCCCTTATGATTCACACCCTGATTGTACCCTCAGCCTCCTTGTCACGTTTTAAAGGATACGTTGACTTCAGTATGTGAATCAAATGCTTTCTATTAGGGTCATGGAAATGTTTTGTTTTGTCGATTGTTCTCTGTGTGGGTGTGTAGCAAAATACCAACATGGCCATTCCATACAGCGATTTCCTTTCAAATCTGGGAGAAGTTTGCGTGGTCCCTCTCTGACAGTTCTCCTCCCTGTTTCGCTAAGTAATGTTGCTTATTTGCAGAGTTGAATGCATTTGAGGTCGATCATCCTCTACATGGGACTGAAACAATAGTGCAGGCAAATTGGACTGTGGTTTTTACCATGGCACATGCTCGGGAGCTCACTGGGAAACACACACCAACCCCTCACTGTGACACTCTGTCAGAAAATAGCGTGTATTGCCAGCAGCCAAAGGTGTCTCTGTAATTGATCAAGTCATTCCTTCTTCCAGGAGAGTTACAGAGAATTTATGAAGTTGCACGCATGTGTGACATGCTGTGGGAATTGCTGCAAGTGGGCTCTTCAGAGGCATTCTCTTCTACCAAAACAATTAATCATCTAGGTGGGGAGGACTGCCTGTTCTCTGGAAATATTTTGCCTTTGGCCTCCTAGCTAAAATTCCACAAAAGGCAGCTCTTGGAACAGTGACTTTGGTGATACAAATCCTTTTCCAATAGAGAGCAGTCTGAATTCATCAATCATTGAAGGAACCCCTAATCACCAGATAATACAGACTCAGCCACTCTCAGTGCAGAGACTGGATCTGACCAAAGGGTGAAAGTCTTGTTTTCACTCCCTTCCTTACTAGTGTCTGTAAAGACTGGAGTCAAGACTCTGTTGAGCCCAGGTGAGACACACCAGAGTTCCCCAGTATAAGAGAGACATGCACATGGTGGAAAAAGTTGAGCAAAGGACCAAGAAAATTATTAAAGGACTGGAGTGTCTCTCCTTTGAAGGCGAGGCAGAGAGAGCTGGGGTTGTCTGGACAGGAGAAGAAAAGTCTGAGGGATCCTTATCCACGGGTGGAAATACCTGAGGGCAGGTGGCTGAAGAAGAAGGAGACAGACTTTGCTTAGTGCTACTGACTGACAGTAAGTCCTAAGAGGAGCAGCTGAGGGAGCTGGGATTGTTCAGCCTGGGGAAAAGGAGGCTCAGGGGTGATTTTATCACTCTCTACAATCACCTGAAAGGAGGCTGTAGTCGGGCAGGGGTCGGCCTCTTCTCCTAGGAAACCAATGACAGGATGAGCAGAATGGCTTCAAACTGCACCAGGAAAGGTTCAGGTTGGACATCAGGAAGAATTTCTTCACACGAAGAGTGGTTAAGTACTGGAATGGGCTGCCCTGGAAAGTGGTGGAGTCATCATCCCTGGAGGTGTTCAAGAAACAACTGGATGTGGCATTTAGTGCCATGGTCTAATTGACAAGGTGGTGATCAGTCAAAGGTTCGACTTGATGGTCTTGGAGGTCTTTTCCAACCTAAATGATTCTGTGACAGGAAAAGGCATAGCAGGCACAAATTAAAAAACTCAACATTCCACCTAAATACAAGAAAACATGTTTTTACTTTGAGGTTGGTCAAACATAGGAACAGGTTGCCAGAGGAGTTCTCTGTCTGTGGAGACAAAACTTGAAGGTAAATGATTTTGGGAAATCCACTGTAACTGACCCTGTTTGAGCAGGAGGGGGGCCTCGGTAATCTCCAGAGGTGCCTTCCAGCCTCAGCCATCCTATGATCCTGTAAGCTCTGAAAACTGTGCCATTCTGTGAAACTCTCTGTTAATTTCTCTGAATCATTTCACAACTGTGTCTGGTAGTGAAATGATACAAACAGCCTTGCTGATATGAGAAGTATTAGAGTCTGATAGATTTTGAAGCATTTGGTACATTTCTGAATGATAAGGAGGGATATTGATAGCCTTTTTTTCCCTCATGTATGCCCACTCTGGACATGGACACTATAAAACATGACCAGTGTGCTGCATTTCACTTGTCTGCTGGGCCATGCTGCAGACAAAGCTGCATTTAGGACCTGATGTTTTGGTGGTGTGTTCTGTGCATCCCAGTGGCAATAGGGAACTACTTTAACTGAGTTTTGTGAAGTGTGGCTGGGGGCAGAGTAACACTGGGAAGGACTGCTCAGAGATAGAGTTGGTCCCTTTCGGTATAGCGCAGAAGACATCAGTGGAGCCACTGGGAGAGAGAGGCAGATGCCTGCCTGCTGTGTTCCAGCAAAATTCCAGCTGGTTGTAAGAAGCAACACATTTAGCAAGGGACACTGATGCTTCTGTGTGCTATTTGTTGTGATTCCCCAATCTGCAGGTTCAAAGGTGTTAAAAACTTCATCTGAATCTAATCCTGAGCAGGGTGCTTTCTCCACGGATTTGGTTTAGAAATGAATGAAAGGCTGCATTTTCTCTTTGGCAGTTCATCCTGTCTGCTATGGGCAGCCTTCAGTCCATTTCCACATATTAGACTAACACCTGAGCAAATGTTCAGGGTGTGCCTGAATGCTGTTGTCATGGATTTGTAGAATGTCCTAAGATTCACTGTTTCTGAAAACCACTCTAGGCACCTTACAGAGGTCCCTGCTCCAAGAGTAGAACCCCAGATGCTGGCAGCCTTATTTCTCAAAAGTGTTTGTCAAGCAGTGTAATATTTTTGTATTAGAGACTTCACTGCATTAGACCAGCAAAATGTTTCCTAAAGATACCTCCCATGCCCAAAGGAGTGGAGAACATTTCTAACATTTTTCAGCCCATTTTAATGTTTTAATGCTCTGAGTCTTGGGATGGAGCATTAAAGCAAAGATTGTTCATTAAAATTACATCCCTGTCTTTCTGTACCCATAGAAAGGGGTTCTTTTTTCTCCAAACACACTTTGTTGGTTGACTCCTTACAGTTCCTTTGTCCCTGACCCATTCTCTCCTCCCTACAGGTTAACCCAGCTGGGGGGCTGATGGTGAGGTTCATGTGGCCTGCACTGCCCTTGCAGTGCCTTTGCAGGGAAATGTTGCACACATTTTGACCATTTGTTTGTATCAGTTCAGCTTGCCACTGAGATGGGCCCTTTTCGCCTCTGCCCTGGAAAAGAGAGAATTTCCTCCACACCAGTGGGTAGCAATGAAAACTCAGAGTGAAGGGTCAAACCTCCTTACAAATATTTTTCCTGTGGAAGAACTGTGTTTTTATTCACAACCTTGCTAGGTTCAGATGTGAAATCTACTCCCTATTCCAGCAGCCTACCTAGTCTGCCCTTGAAACACAAATAAAGAAAACCAAAGGGATTTACAGTACATCCTGGTTCATGGTCTTAGATTTTGAAGGCAGAGGGGCTACCTAACAAAAATCCCTCCTGCATCACACAGCCCAGAAATTTCCATAGTACTATAAACTGTGACTTTCTGGTTTGCTTTCCTCTTGTGTTGTAAGAATAAAGGCTCTTTTTTTTCTGGATAAACTGCAGCAAGTCACCTCTTCCATGAGTGTTATATCCCATAAAAAAGGGCCTTCTGTTATCTCACCTTGACTCTTCCCCTGGTTTCTTCTCTTGTTGGCACTGTGCTTTTATCAAAGATAAGTTTGTAGACACAAGATTTTTGCACACAAGTGAGCATCAACTCAGAAAACCTGTGAACCAGAAGTTTATGACCCTATCTTACATAAAATATCTTTAGTTAATTTCTTCAAAATGGTTAAATTTACTGGTTAGTATTTTATCTGGGTAGAGTAGCAGTTATATCTATACCTGAAAAATAATGGGTCATTAGGGTAGCATTGTACATAATCTGGTGATTTGGGTGCAAATTTACTGTAAGACATTGCATGGTGCACTCCTTGTGAGGATAGAACACACCTTTAATGATACAGTGGAGCAAAAACCATCTAATTAAGAAAGTGCTTTGTGGAGAATAACCACAACAATTCAGCTTCATACATATGATTCCTAGAGAAATCTTAATCAGGCTTAAACTGGAGCATGAGAGCTCTGCATCAATATTCAAGGCTTTATGCATATGCTACTGTACATCTAATTCCTTCGTAAGAGGAAGGAGAGAACAAATCTTAGAAGGAACACCACAGAAATTCATTGAACTAAAAGGAAAGGATCAATGTTGATAAATTCTTTATTAAGCATGTATTTAAATATTCATGATGGATGGAAGGTGAGTATGCTAATGGACAATGTAGGACTATAGCAAAACAATGTATTTACTGATGTTAAGAACAGAGTATTTGAAGTTCAGAAATAAGTTAAATACAGAAAAGAGGTACCAAAATCTATTTGACATTCAGAGTAAATCTGTGAATGCCATTATGCATACATATGCATGTATATATCTCTCTCATATTTAGGTTATAAGCTCTACATAATTGTGCCTATTGATACATGTATGTACATATCAACTGTCAGCTGGCTTTTGGCTGTGTAAATACTAAGATGAGATTGGATTAGCATGTTTTAAGTTGTTGTGATGAGCTCAGGTCTTTTTTTGTCTGCTGTAGTTTCTGTATTTACTGCATTTCCCTGTGTTGTTTATATGAGTGCTGGGTGCGCTGACAGAACTCATTATTTCTGTTTCTGATCAATATAGGTAACTGTCAAAGATGCCAACAAATATAAGTATCCACTTTTGTAAAATTTCACATAAGCTTTCAAGTCGCCCTGTTCATGATTCATTACAATAATTAGCTCTTGCTACAGGAAAATACATTAATGCATACCATTTGGAAAGCTGTAGACACTACTTACATTTATTTTGGGATTTTAAATATACTGATTTTCAGGCTGAATTTATCGGCAAAGGTTAGGTGGGAATAAATGTTCTCAGCAGCTCCAAATCCCATTAAATATGACTTCTGTTGTATAGATTCAAGTACTATAATTAATAAAATTTCAAGAAAAAAGAGTTTTTAAATAGTTTTGTCTAGAATTAACTTTTGAAATTGAACAGAGCTGGTAAGAAAAAAAAAAAAAAGGAAATGACCTGACAGTGCCTTGTTTTAGAAAAGATATTGATTTCAAAATATTTACAGGATGTTAAATATTAATGATTGAACTATAGCAACCTCTATAATACACCACATGAATGCAGGTGATGCCAGTCCTACAGCTTTGTAGGAAAATATTTTCTCAGTCCCAGTGCAGTAGAATTCAGAAAAATAAAAATAGTAACGTGTATTACGTATATCAGTCAATAAGCCAGATTTTCATGCAGTATAAATTGGCCAGGTGAAGGGCAGCAGAACTACACACATACTGAGGTTATGCCTGGAGTGTGACCCAGTAATTATGACTCAGTCAATGAGTGTCTGTTTGAATCTGAAGAATGAGATTTGGCACAAATATTAAATAGAGGCTTTTTTTTTTTTTCATTTTATCACAAATTTATTAAATGAAAAATGCAGGTGGCTTGCTCACAAAACAACTGGAGTGCAGGCTCAAATTTGCCAATTTGTATTAGTCAATAGAAAAAAGTAGACTAAAACACCAGAGTTAATCAGCATTTTGGTTTTAATATTTCTGAAAACATCAGTGGGATGGAAAAGGAAGCTATAATTGCAGAAAGACTTAAGAACAGCTGTGAAGAGCCATCATATAACCCATGCTCTGGATATTCTCTTGCACTGTGAGAAAGTCAACCCTTTGCTATGGGCAATCATTTTCTTTTTGGGTGTTGGGAATTTTTTATGGGTTTTCCTTGTTCTCTCCTCTTAGACTGTTCCAGTTTTACAGAGGTGATTGAGTATTCAGCATATTTAGGATATAGCAGATTCAAGTTCATTCCTAGGTGCAGAGTGCTTTTCTTGACCAGCTTGTGCTGTCAAGAAAAGCTTGTGTTTTTGAAGGAAGAAAACAGGTATATGAACTGGAGGGACAGGGCTGCACATCTGTGGTGTCTGGTCCTTCTTTAAGATCCACAACAACTCCATTGGCTGCATGTTTTTGAGAAAGACTGTTTGCTTAAGTAACATAAACTGGATTTGCCTCCATGCCTTTCACCTTCAGCAGCTGAAAACTAGTGGATTAGTTTGGGGCTATATACTTTGAATGGATCACAGACTGCTGGTAAATTTCTACAAGAAAGTTTACCTGCTTATCTCAACAGATCACTTGTGGATGCAAGGAGCTAACACCCATGTTAATTTTAGCAGCCAAAAAATGGGAATGGTCAATGAGCACAGCAACTCAGTTGCACAGGAGAGGATCAAAAGAGTAGCTTCAAAGAGAAAACAGTGACTTAAATAAAACATGACCACTAGAATGACTGCAGTTTGATCTACTGGTGTTTTCCCAGTTTACTAAAAAGAACAAAACAAGAGCTGTCAAATGTTAATCAGATGCTTTTTGTGTTGAGAGTTCTGGGGCAGCATCCTGGATATGTCCAAGACAGCAGGAGGGAATGAGTTTCAGGTGAAGAATCAAAAAAAGAGAAATAAGCCTGTGTCATGTTTCTTTTAAAACACTCTGGTTGGATCTGCCCTTATGTGAGGCCCTTTGTGCCTCACAGTGGGTGTCAAAAAGACCTGTCATGATTTAAGCCCTCTTCCCAAGCCCAGGTCAGCCCCCCTTAGGGTAACTCCCATAGTTTATATGCCAGGCATGACATTCTGTGGTGTGGAATATCCCTTTGGTCAGTTTGGGCCATCTGTACCAGCTATGCTCCCTTCCAGTTTCGTTTGTGTACCTCATCACTGGCAGAGACAAGGAAAATGTCCCTGACTTAGCATAAAAACAACTTAGCAAAAAACCAAAGCATCAGAGTATTATCAACACCATTCTCATTCCACATACACAGCACAGCACTGTAACAGCTACTGAGAAGAAATTCTACCTTTGCTGAAACCAGGAGAGCCTGTCAGTTAGTTTTCCACTCTTAACTGTGTTTTATCATAAAGTGACATTTTTTGGAAATCAGATTATGGTGCTTTTATCAAAGCTTTTTGAGTTCCAGCATCTACATTATGGAAAAACAAATTTACCCACCCTGGAACCACCAGCAGCCTGGTAGCTGAGGCATTCACCCAGGCTTGGGTGAGCCCTTTTGGAAGCACTGGACTGAAGTATTAGTCTCAATGCGAAGATAACTCCAAAATTCTGGCAGCTGACCTTTAACTGTATGTCTTATTTTATGGATGACCAGCTTGGGCTGCCCAAGGCTTATAGAGCACTTGAAATGGTAGACAAAGTTGGTGAGAGCCGTGGTTTCTCAGCACCTCTGACTGCAAGGCAGTGCAATCTCCAATAAAGTGCTCAGGGTTGCAAGCCATGAATTTTAATCCTTACTCTGCCACTAATTCACTGTGTAGCTCCAGGCAAGTCCCTATCTCTTCAGCTGTAAAATGGGAATAATAATGGTTTCCTATCTTTTGGCAGCGATAAATTCATCTGTGTTCTTGAGGCATGCAAATACTACAGTGATGAGTGGCCCAGAAAAGACCATGAAAAAATGAATAATTCTGTATTTACAGCAGGCTTTGGGTGTGCAGTAAATAAGGCACTGCTAACTGGCTGGTGAAGATTACTTTTCTAAGTAGCTGCTTATTCAGTAGGTACTGTGTAATCAGTACCTACTTATCCTGTGTAATGAATGATAAAGGGTTCCTTGGGGAAAAAAAGGGAGGTAAAGACAGATTTCAAGAAAATCTTCATACTGTTTTACAGGAAAGTACAGTTAGGATTTCATCATCCATTTAGGTTCTAGTGTTCTACAGTTTCAATGCTCTTGATTTTGGCAGACATTATAATGTTCTTCTGAGACAATTGTCTTCTGTGTAGGTACGTGTTTAGGTGTAGTAACCTGCCCCCTGCCATAAGAGAGCAAGGATGCATTGCTCAAAAAATAACATGGTGGCTGTGCACATGTATCATTCTTCATGTGCAATTATTTCTGTCTGAAAAACAGGAAAAACTAATCTAACGTGGGTTTTTTTGGTTTTTTGTTGGTTTTTTTCAATAGCTGTTTTGTTCTCACCATTATATTCCTGTTCTTATATTGCATTTTTCTGAGTTCTCAGATTTGTTTCAAGGTAGGTGACCTGTACAATACAGTGCCTTTCTCTTTGTATACAAATAAAATTCCCCTGAAGGGCTCCTCTCCTAACAAATACATTTCTGCTGTTGAAAGTAGCAAGAAAAACAATGAAGGCCACTGTATCTGGTGGAATGCTAACACTTCAAACTTTGTTAGAGTAGTCTGAGCATGTTTATCCTGCAGTTTACTGCTTATTAGACCATTGCTATCACATCTGTTAAAAGCATGTGCAATCTGCAAAACAAGCTGCTAAACGTCCCTTTACAATTACATTGTTCACAGAGGTCTGTGTTATCTTTCTGGCTGGGTAGATGAGAGGGAAGAAGTGCCTGTTGTCTCCCTTATCTTTAGCAAGGCTTTTGATGCTGTCTCCCATAAGAACCTCACAGGTAAGCTCAGAAAGTGTGGGTTAGGTGATGGTGAGAATGAGCACACAGATTGAGAACTGGATGAAAGGCAGAGCTCAGAGGGTTGTGAACAGTGGCACAGAGTCTGTGTGTAGACCTGCACAAGCAGCGTTCCCCAAGGGTCAGCACTGGGAGCAGTCTTGTTCTACTGATTCATCAATGACCTGGATGAAGGGATGGAGTGTGCCCTCAGCAAGTTTGCTGATGATACAAGATGGGGAGGAATGATTGACACACCAGAAGGCTCTGCTGCCTCTCAGTGAGACTTGGACAGGCTGAAAAGTTGGGCAGAGAGGAACCTAATGAAGTCCAACAAAGGCAAATGAAGGGTCCTGGACTCAGGGAGGAACAGCCCAGGTTGGGGACTGACCTTCTGCAGAGAAGGACCTGGGGGTCCTGGTGGACAACAAGCTGCCCATGAGCCAGCAGTGGGGCCAAGAAGGCCAATGGTGCATTAAGAATTGCGAGGCCAGCAGGTCAAGAAAGGTGATCCTCACTCTCTATTCAGTCCCAGTGAGGAAGCATCAGTACTACTGTGTCCAGTTCTGGACTTCCCCATTCAAGAAATGTAAGGAACTACTTGACACAGTCCAGTGAAGGGCTGAGAAAATGGTTAGGGAATAGATCATGTCTCTCTTATGAGGAAAGGCTGAGGGGTAGGGGACTGTTTGACCTGCAGAAAAATGAGAGGATATCTTTCATCTTACTGATGAAAACTAATTGATATTTGTGTTGATGAATAGAAGTATCTTAAAGATGGGTGCCAAGAGGATGGGTTCAGACACTTGCCAGTGGTGCCCAGCAACATGACAAGAGTTATCGGGCCCAAATGGAAACACAGGAAATTCCCTCTGGGTATGAGAAAAAAGTCTTTACTTTGAGGGTAACAGAATACTAGAAGAGATTGCCTAGATTGTAGAGTCTCCTTCTGAGGAGCTATTCAAAACCTGCCTGGATGCAATCTTGTGCAAAGGGCACTAGGTGGACCTGCTTCAGCAGGGGGCTTAGACTATACAATTTCCAGAGGTACTTTCCAACCACAGCTGTTCTGTGGTTCTGCAGTTCTCTGTTTTGTACTTGTGTGTATGATGTGTTAGTGCAGCTCTCCCCCAATGGGTCTTGTTTGAGTATAGTTTTGAGTCATGCTTACTTTTCCATACAGAAGAGAATCTATTCTCTGCCAAGACAGAGTGTGCATAGATTTGTTAGTCTGCTCTGCACCCCATTTGGTGGTGCTATATTTAAAATTAGAATATATCAAATTAGAATCGTGATATTTGCAGTAGTCTTGATATAACAGGAAATCATCCACTGCATAACATTTACAGCCCTTCAATGTATCTAATAAAGGAGAATGTTTTATTGTAATCTAGCTCTACACATTTCTAGACATTTACTTGATGTTTTATCTGTGATATATAAGATCTATTTGAAATAATAAGAATACACTGCATAAAGGAATGTACTATATGTCCTCAAAGGATATTTAAATTTATATCTTAAAATACTTTTTTTCTTGGTACTTATACTGAAAACCTTCACAAGCAAATATTTTGGAGAAAATTATTTCCATAAGTGTTTCTTTGTAGGCCCTGATCTTATGACGCACACATATAATTCACTCTAGGCATATGAATTTTTGGCAGCCCAATCCACGTGGAAAATTAAAGTGGTGATTAACTCAGTGGAAACATATTTGCAACACTTTGTCCCTTAGGTTTTAACTTTTCACTTAATGAGGGGTGCTACCAGCTATGAGCAGGATACAAACAATAGGCACAGAATTATTGTTAGGGATGGCTGTTACCTCTGGTCACTTACAAATTAAACATCTGCTGTCTCACATTGAAAAAGTTTTAAATATAGTTTGCATATAAAAAGGAAGACTGAAAAAGAGACTTCAGTGAAGAAATCTCCGGCATGTTGTGAGCATGGCAGCCTTGCTGCTCAGTATAACTTTGCCAAAAGTACATCACCCTTTGTATTGTTCTCTGACAGAATCCGACGGCCTAAATTTCATTTAGTATCTTTTGCATAGTGTTTGCTGTTGGGTATGTCTACATCTTCAGAGACACCTAGATATTAGGAAGCATGGCAAAATAAATGGAATGTGGATTATTTTGAATGTGAATTTTCACGTGGGTTCACACATGAAAGAGAAGCCAGAAATGTCCTTTTTCTTTAGCTGCTGATGAGGTCATTGGAAAAAGTCTCCTACCATGATCTCCCATGTATCACTGAAATAATTCTTCTATTGAAAAGTATGAGATGAGCACAATTGCAACAAGCAGAATTACAGCAGGGACTGTGCTAAATGCAAAGAATTCAGTCTAGAGAATTATTGTAACCTGGCTGTACTTGGAATTAAACATAAAACTCTTGTCTTCCTGGAACAGCACCCTGATGCTTGTAATCAAAACCAAATTGAAACACTGATGTCTGTTTCTTGGTGTCAGGGAAGGAGATTAAGGGGAAGGAGAGATCACTGTCGTCTGTCATATCACAGAACGTACTTTGAAAAGGTCAGAGTGATACCGGGGAAAAAACCTGAATGATAAAGAACGTACCATCTACCAGTACTTCAGCACCAGATGTAATGTAGAGCTGCGAGCAGCACCACAAGCAAGGTTATAATAAAAAAGATGCCTTCACTTAACAGGACCTGTGGTGGCCAGCAGCAACTATGCAATTGTGGCTTATTTAACCAGTTATGACTGCACACAGGTTTACATTTTAAAGACAAGAATTAAGTGTGAAAAGGAGCTTGGTGCTGTAAGTTTTGCTGTGTTTTCTTTGAGATGCATGGAGCCATTTGAGTGTGTTTGGAAGGCCAGACCTGGGTGACACCATGAAAACCTGAGCAATGCTCCATCTTATGTAAATAGCCTGAATCATTCAGGAGATTTCCTATCTTTAAACAAACAAACAAACAAGAAAGCAGACATGGCTCCTACTACATTGCTGTTAGGCCTTCAGATGCCTACATAAATAATGACAGCCTTCCCTGTCATTCTCTCTCCTGCATGTAGGCACTCCATGGTATTGGTAACTTTACTCATGTGGGTAGTTTCATTTCAGTCTTATTTTTAATTGTTATCATCCTTCCATTTTTTCCTTACATGTATTTCCCCAGTGACTAAAAGATTAATGATTACTCTCCCATTAGGGAGGAACAAAAAGACAGCTTCAGCATTATTTATTTATTATTCTTTTTCTTAGCTGGAAATTGAATTATCTACTCCCTATTTAAGATCCTTCTAGTGAAAATGTCACTTGCCATGGACTAAATGTTCTTTAATAGCAGCATTACATATGTTCTTTAATAGTAACAGGACATAGCTAGCTAGCAGAGCAGAATAAGAGGAGAGCACAAAAAGCAAGCTTGGGTGTAGAACTGTGTACATCTACACGTGGCAATAGATAAGAACCTTACCTCTGTGCTCAGCAATATGGTCAAGTCTTTCTCAGTGGCACTCCTAAAGGATGGGATGCCATCCAGTGGGACCTGGACAAGCTCCAGGAGTGGGTCCATGGGAACCTAATGAACTTGAACTAGACCAAGTGTAAGGTGATGGGTTGTAGGCCCTGGTCAGGGCAACCCCTGGTTACAATATGAGCTGTGGGATGAAAGGATCAAGAGCAGCCTTGATTCTCCAACCCTGACAGGAAGAACTTGTGGATGTTGGTGGATGACAGGCTGGACATGAGTCAAGCAGTGTTCAAAAGCAGTGTGGCCAGCAGGGTGAGGGAGGAGAATCTACCCCTCTACTCTGCTCTGATGAGACCTCAGATGGAGTGCTGTGTCCAGTTCTGGGGTCCTCAGTACAGGAAAGGCATGGGCTTATTGGAGCAGATTGGGAGGAGGCTACAAAAATGATCAGAGGGCTGGAGTCCCTCTCCTATGAAAATGGGCTGGGAGAGTTGGGACTCTTCAGCTTGAAGAAGAGAAGGCTCCAGGGAGAACTCACTGTGGCCTTTAGGAGTGTCACTGAGAAAGATGTGACCACATTGCTGTGGGTGCACTGAGGATGAACCCATCTGTTCTTGTAAGGTTGTCTGTCCTAGATGTTAGATGAATACTTTTTTCAGTAAAATCTTCTGACTTCTGCTAACGAATATATGAAATAACCCCCCTAAAATATCCCATGCTGTCCATGTTATAAAGCTTTCCTCTTATCTAACTCTAGGGAACATTATCCAGAATTATCAGAATATTCTAAGGAAAATTACTCCCGTTATCAGATGGTACATCAAGATCCAAAGATTATTGGAGTTCCCCAGAGTGCAGGCTAACCAAATTATTTATGGTGGTTGCTAGATGCTGCTATCCAGTACCACAGTATGGTGGGAGTCTTTCCAAAGAAAAAACAGAATAAATTTGTCAATCCATTGAATTTATTAGCAAAATGACTCCTGAACTCATGCTATGCCATCATACAGTCTCCTCCATGTTGTCTTTCCTGAAGTTTGGATTTATGCAAGTATTTTAGCTCTTTCCATCTCTCTAAGCTGCACATATGAAACCAAGATTGCACCAAATTTTCTGTAGCTTGGGATACTACCAATGCTCCCTATGTTTTCTCATTCTGGCTGCCTATGCAGAAATGGCCAAGAGTGCTCAAGCAATTCCCTTCCTCCACACTGCAATTTTCTGTATCTTCATATTTCAGCATGCTTCTGATCACTGAAGTGTTAGGCAGAAATTCAGGGCTAAGTGACAGCTCAGAGGCTGGAGTTGTGCTCTGGCATTTAATACTTTATAGAGAACAGCAAGAGAAGATTTGAGGCCTGGCATGCCCCCAGATTCAGCAATGTGCCCTATGACATTGTCTAGGCTCCACCTTTCTGGGCTTAGGGGAGCAGTGTTAAGGAAAATTCCCACTTTAATCTGGGGTGTTCTTTGACTACCAACAGATGAAGTCACATCAGATTTAAAAATGGTTCCACTCTCATGTGGATAAAACCATAAACACTCTGGTTTTATCACAGTTTAAAGCTAATGGGAATCTCAAGCATTTTTATTCATTCATAAGCATCCACAAGAGATATTTCCCAAGGAAAGGTTTGGCCTAATGCTAGGCAGCCCTTGGGACAAAGAAGGAGGGTGACTACAACATGTGAGGTGTGTGTGTGCATGTGGGGGCACAGGCACTCCTGTGCGTCTGCTCCCACACTCTTTCAAGGCGGTCGTGTGTGTTACTGAGGATGGTGTCAGCATTGCACTCCCATTCCTGGCTTATCAACAGTCCTTCAAGGTGGGAAAATTAAAACTAGACATCTTCCACAGTGGCCAAACCCCTAGAAAAGGGCATGGTGCCTGCCTGAGAAAGGTGCAGCATCTGGCACGTCTGCCATGTCTGAGGGAGCTCCAGAGCTCCCAGTGGGCTGTGCAGCTTGCCATAACCTCCAGAGTATGCATGTTTGTGTGAGGCACAATCTGGCCCATCATTTCATATATTCCCCTTAATTTAGCAGAAAAATAGTGAGTTGTTACTTAGAAAAATATTATATCATTTTCTAAGTATTATTGCTTTTTACTTATTTTTCACAGTAGAATGTGTGCATAAGTGTCAATTAAAACAGATTGGAAAGAAATTACTAAAATAAAAATTATTTCTGTTACAAGAGCTAGATTATTTTTTCCAGAAGGGGAATTGGAAAATATGCTAGAAACAGAGAAGCTGTCAGCTCCATCATTTCCTCTTTCAGTCTAGTTTTGATTACAGTGGACTTGTAACAATTTCACTTAATACTGAAGGGATCATAATAAGGAGGGAATAAAGGCTGACAAAGTATGTGTTTTGTTCAATTTGCTACTGTTCTAAAGAGTGAGGTCTTAAACTTTCTGCAAGTTATTAGATTGAGTAATTGAAGAAAAAGCACAGAAATTTTTAAAGGGTGATATGACATTGACTTCTATAGCAAAATGGAAATTTGGTCTGAAGTTCAGAGAACTACAGCTTATTTCCATTACAGATATTTCTTTTGAGAGATTCTGTTCAGATTTAAAACTGCTGCTAAATGTACCCAGTGAAATGGAAAATGTCTGTACAGTTCTGCACATAAGAATTGGAACACTGGAACAGACCAAAATATCCTATTCAGTGATTCCCCCTGAACTTACAGAAAATGAGTGAGAAGAAGAGGACAAGTACTGAACCACCGAAAGAGAGAGGAGTCCCCTTGTGCTGAGCAGCAAAGAAGGCCTGGACAGGCTGTGAGAGGGTCCAGCCTCTCATTCCCTCCTGCTATGGTCCCACTCTGCTCTGGGTCTCAGTCAGAGGCCCAGCTCTGCCTGAGGTCCACATGACAAAATTTCAAGGGATTTAGGAAGGTAAAAGAGAATAAAAATAAATCCAGGCTGGTAGTTTGGGAGCAATGAGAAACTTTGTGGTGATAAAGGAATTAGTATCCCATTGACTGAAGGGCACCCAGCATTCCAGGGAAAGCCAACTTCTCCAGAACTCTCAAGTTCTAGCAATCTGCAGCTTAGAGTTAAATGTTAATTGATATTTAATCATATATAATAAATGTAGGTATAAGAGTTATGCATGCCAACTTAAGGGTGTCTGAAATACTGTAAAATAGATGTCTAATTGATTTTTTTTTCCTAAAGCACTGTTAAATGTAGAATTGCTTTGTATATGGGAAAATGTAATTTATGTTTCCTAGAAGTTACAACAAAGTATTAGGCATTAGGAGAGTAATATTCTCTTCCCTATCTTCCAGGGAAACCTTATAACCAGGACTCACAGCCTGACATTGATAAATGATTTAATTCTGTAGTGTTTGCCCCATATTCCTCAAGTGGGATTTTTAAATGGAGATTAATAACTGCTCTCCTCTCTGAGGTTTCCGATGTCCCAGTTTTACAATGTCTAATACATATGTACACAAAGCATTTGAGAAATTTGGGAGAAAAAGACCAAATAGAGTTGAAAATTATATTAAGGCCTTTTAGCCAGCTTCCATGCATGGTACAATTTATAAAGATGATGATGAACAAAGCCAGGCAATTTGGAGATTCTAGTGGATGACTAAACACTGATTGAATATGAATAAAGGAGTATGAATATGAATTTTTTTATTGTTGCTTACAGGCAATAGAGAAGTATTTCAGGCATATCCAAAACTGTTTATAAAACTCTTGATAAACTGAGGTGTTGAAATGTGTGCTATGCATTTCATAAGTGTTTTTTCAGGCTCACTTACTTCACAGTTTCTTCAAATAAAGATGGAGGGAATTTTGAAACACAATTTTAATAAAAACACATAAATAATTTCATCCTTAAAAAGCTTTTCGGTATTTTTTTAATACATTTATCAAGATCAAGATGAGCTCTGAGAGCATTCCAGTGTCACTGGATGTTTATTTTGCATTTAAAGAAAATAAAAGTTTTAGCTGCTAAAGGTCAGCCAAGCTCCCTTAGAATAAAGTAGTACTGCAACAGATAGGGGGGTGTGCCAGTATATTCAGGATAGTTTAAGTGTTCATATTCACATCTCAAAATCCTGCACAACAAAAACAGTGTTAGTTCTTCTGATTCATTTTTAAAGCAAAGAACATTTCCATGTTTTCGAATTCATAGAACATTTCCAATCTTTCATGGACTGCCACAACTATTTAACTACACTTTACAGTTCTCTCACCCTCACACTTGATGTGAAGTAGGGAAAATGCAAAGATGCATAGGCTCCTTTACCAGCTTGTTTCTCTTTTAAATCAAAACTTCTGATGATTAAAGAAGAGCAGATAAAAGAAAGTACAGCTCGAGGCTATGATATAATGCACTTAGAGGTCCCAAAGGCAATATTCTTAACATCTACAACCAACCCTGAAGCATAACAGAGGAATGTAAATGTTAGGGCTGGGCTCTTAAATTCAAGTTTCCTGACACACTGTGGCTGACAGCCTTTGAATTTATAAAGACCTCCTATCTAAACAACCAAAAGAGCTAAAGATCATTTAGAATAATTATTTTGATCAGTACTTGCAAAGCATAGCAACCTATGAGAAAGTATTACCATGTAAATATCCACGTGATAACTTCATCTGATCATATGTTGTTTCATCATCTTACAACTGTTCTGTGCATAGATGGAGACTAGTTTCATCTGTAAAGTGTGTGTCAGGGGATTCATAACCCATTTTAAGTATTTGTGTATAACTACATGCACTTAACATGGTTTAGAATGGATCAAGAAATTATTCTCCCTCATGATATTTTTTCAAATGACTGAAATACTCGAGTCTTTCATGGAAATGCCTGTTCTTAGTTCAGGGTTTTTTCCATAGCATTATTAAAAGAAAAAAAAAGAAAAACAACAGAAGAAAGTATTTTTGGTTTTCTGTGGATGCCTAAGAAATCCAAGGAATGAGCCACAGAAATTTCTTTGGAGACCAAGGGCACCTTAAATTTTTGCAGCAAAAGTACCTGAGGAGTATCTAATAGGCCCTGTCAAATAGATGTGCTCATTGGCATGGCTGCTGCACAGCAGCTCTGAGTTCAGCACAGAGCATGTTAGCAACACCTGCTTTCAGTCACAACTGTCATAATGCTTGGCCAAGGTGACCTCTTAATTTTGTAATATGGGTCATTGAAAAACATGCACAATGTCCTCTAGGATGCCTGAATGAGAACTTGGGGCTCTCTTCTGCCTCCGTGTACTTTGCATGGAAAACTCAATCCCTCTGTGGGGAGATGCCCTTCACAGTCATGAGGCTTTCAAGAATGGCATCAGCTATTCTTAATGAATTAATTTTTATTTTTCCCAGACTATTGACTTTCATTCTGAAAATTAAAAAAAACAACAACAAAAAAAAACCAAACAAAAAAACCCCAACAACAACAAAAACCCCAAAACAACTAAACAAAACACTTATAAGGAATTGAAGAGCTTGAGAGAGTAGGCTTTGTTAAAAATCATAAATGCTTCTGCAACCAAAATTACATTACATTAATATACATTAAAATACATTATACATTAAAATAAAATGTACATCACATCTATTAAAATAGGGATATGCTTATTGAACATATATTCTGGTCTGTGAAATGTAAAGAGGTTTATTTCTAAAGGATTGTATGAGTACTAGCTGTGTCTGAAATTTTTTCTTTCTGAGAAAATCCTCGCTTTACAACAGCCCTCTATTACTTCAGGAGGGTTAGAAAGGACACTGGCAAACGTTTTATCACCCTGGGATGTGTGCAAGTGTTTCAAAGGATCAAAGTATAAAAATCAAAAATATGCAACTGAATGAATTTCTGAAGTAAAACAAGTAAAATCAGTGGTTTATTTGTGGAGAGTGTAGTAATGAAACTAACAGATGTTTTAAGGTGTTGAAGTTGTTTAACTGTGGGCTCACATTAAACCAGAAACATGTATTTCTGATTGCATTGAAGATAATCATTCCCATACTGAATCAAACCAAAGTTGTGTTAGTTTGCTGTCATCTGACAATGGGCAGTGGCACTTTGGGAAAGACATACAAAACAGAACAGATGAAGCCAAATTCCTTCCCAGGTATTAACTTCCATTTTCAAGCAGTCTGATGTTTATGGACTTCCTCAGGCAGAGGGTGCATTCACAACATTGATCTTAATATCTATTGATGGAGCTCCTTCTCATGCATTTGTCTAATGGATTCTTGAGCCCATTTATATCGTTGACCTCCACGGTTTCCTCTGGCAATGAGCCCCACAATTTAATTATGCACTGGGTGATAAAGGACTTCATATTGTTTGCTTTGAACTGACCGCCTGATCATCTGAGTGCTTCTCTGGTTTTTATAATATGCATGATAGCAAATAATCATTTAGGCAGACTATGGCTTCATATACACCCATCATCTCTCTCCTCCCTCAAATGCCTTCCAGACTTAAGTGTCTCAGCCTAAATCTTTTTCTTCCTACCAATGCCATTCCATACTTCTAGTCATCCCTGTAGCTCTCTCCTGTACATTTATTGAGCTCTCAAGCTCTTTGAGATGTAAGAGAACAGCACAAAGCTTCGAGGGTGTGGGTAGAACACAGATTTCTACAATACTGTGCTGATCCTATGTTGTTCTATTAATTCCCTCATTGTTCTTAGCACTTGTTTACTTTTTTGAGCTCTGCTGAGTACAGAGCTGGAACCTTTACTAAACTATCTGCAATGACACTGAGCTCTTTACTCTAGGGATAATGGCAAATTTATCCACTGGTCTTGTGTGTATTTTCCATGGCTTTCCCTATGCCTGTTATTTTTATATTTGGAAATAGAATGTGTTAAAATAAAAGAGAAAATAAATTCTGTGGACTAAAATAATGCTATAGAAACTAAATAATTTGAACTAGAACTAGACACATTCAAAAATATCAGTAGTTAAATGTGAGTAAACAGGAGTCCACAACTTGACGTATTCTCACTTCATCCTTCTGATCTTGCTCTGAAATGCCAGCAAACAGGTTTGTAAACTTGCTAATTCGTTGGCATGTTTCTGAGCAGTGCTAAACTTCCCATCTCTGGCTGATGTCAAAAGGAGTCATGACAGGCTAGCCCTCATAGAATTGGACCTGAAGAGTATTGTTCTGGTAACTGTTTATACTATGTGACATTGTCACTTCCATACTATTTGGGGAGCTTGATGCTGGGAAAATGAATTTCTAGAGAGGTTATGAAAGATCAATGAAGCTATAATGTCATCATAATTACATGTAACTTGGGCATCAGTATTGCATAAAAGCATATTGAATGCTTACTTAACATAACATTTGAATAAATCATGTTTAAAATCATGTTCACTGAAACATTTATTTCAGCTGGAGCTACATAGTTTAAGCTCCTCATACATAAACATTTTCGGCATTATTTATGAAAACATGGCTTGCATCACCTTAATTTATATTTTAAAAAAGATAGCTATGTGAATCTTATATTTATAGTGAAAACCTCCATCGTCTACTGCTTACTGAAGTTTCAGCAGATCTACAATGGTAATTCAATAACTGTGTCTACAATATCCTGGGAGTTTTAAACACAGTTTCCCATTTTTGCATTTGACATTTCAGTCTGTACTTTCTTACTTTTCTTGATAGGCTTCTAGGTACTAAAAATAATTAGTTAGTGCCTATCACGCTATGTGACAGTGATGCCTTTGAATACCTAACATGGTTAGCAAGGGTTGAACCTCCTAGGAAAAGAGAATTTTATTGACTCATTGGAGCAGTTGCATTACTGCTTCTGAAGTTTCTGGAAGGAGAGTTTGCAAAGTGGGTTAAATAATCTTGAGGTAGAAGCCCAGAATCAGGTGTTCTAGGGGGGAAGATTTACAGTTGGGTTTTGCTGTTGAAATCAATAGTCACTGCACCAAAGCCACGTAGAATGAGGTTCATTTGGCCTCCATTGTGTATGCTGGGTCAACCAACAACTCTATTTTCTTCATTTCACTGTGAATAAGGCTCAAACAAAATGAGGTGTACATTTCCTGAGACAATGGAGAGTGAGTTAAGCATAATATTTATTTTTCTTCCTGTTTGTAAATAGCTTGTGTGAGATGTACAGAATTCTTCCCAGAGTAGAAAAAGCAAGTATTTTTTTTCTCAGTAGTGGCCTTCCACATTCAGATGTTTTTAAATTTGAAGCTAAAATATCTCACTTCCTTACTGTTAGCATTGTCTTACAAGCTATAAAATTAGCCTTTGTATCTATATTTTCACACTGAATCATTTTGTTAGATACAAAAGGTCAAGAGCACTTGTTAAGCATCCTGTGATTCATCAGCATTGAAGTATAAAATTATAGAATTGTTTGGGTTGGAAGGGACCTTAAAGATCATCTTGTTCCAATCCCCCTGCCATAGGCAGAGACACCTTCCACTAAACCAGGTTGCTCAGAGCCCCATCCAACCTGGCCTTCAACACTTCTGGGGCTGGGGCATCCACAACATCCCTTGGCAACCTGTTTCAGTGCCTCACCACCATCATAGTAAGAATTTTTTTCCTAATATCCAATCTATATGAACTCTCTTTTAGTTAGAATCCATTTCTCTTTGTCCTGTCACTATATCCTCTTGTAAAAAGCCCCTCTCCATCTTTCTTATAGGTTCTCTTCAGGTACTGGAAGGTCACAATTATGTCATCCCAAAGCCTTCTCTTCTCAAGACGGAACAAACCCCAATTGTCTCAGCTTTTCCTCATAGGAGAAGTGCTCCATCCCTCTAATCATCTTGGTGCCCCTCCTCTGGACTTGCTCCAACAGGTCCATCTCCATCCTGTGCTGGTGACCCCAAAGGTGAATGCACTGCTACAGGTGGGGTCTCACCTTGCCCTGCTGCCCACACTGCTTTGCATGCAGCCCAGGACACGTTTGGCTTTCTGGGCTCCATTGCTGGGTCATGTCCAGCCTCTCATCCACCAGCACTGCCTTCATCCAGAAGGGATGATCCTTGTTTAAAATTTTGCTTACATTCGGATAAAGGACTTCAGCAATTCCAGAAATACTTAACTTAGCAGCTTTTCTGTTTCTTTGTTGCTCACTTAACATTAGCAGGGATATTCTTCATGGAGCTCCAACCTAAAGACATCTTGGTCTAATAAACTTTTGTAGGGCAATATGCTCAGTGTACTGAAACAAATCTCGCCTTCATTCCCATTAAATCACATGAATGGAATATATCTTAGGCAATACTACCTACCCAAAAGTTAGATATCTTGCTAGCTATGGGCTATATGTTCATAATTATTAGATACTTCTGGAGGGTGATTAATTTGCACTATTTTAGTCTATTTCAGCCTCTGGAGTTTCTTTCAGTCTTTGGACTTGCTTTTGCTGTCCTCACTGATTATTAAAGTAGTCCATGGTAACTGGCTCAGACTTACCCATTTAATCACTGATGCTTACATCAGCAAGCAGGAATCCCAACCAGAGGCATTCTGAGTCATGGTACTATCCAGAAATTGTGTGGTCTTTAAAAAAAACACACAAGGTTCTAAGTTTGCAATTCAGGGAAGTTCTAACATTCCAGCATAGGTTGTTCATAGCATGTTTTTCTGTATTATATTGAGTAGGCCTTCAAGAGAGCTGGAGAGGAAAAGGGGGGGAAGGATAAGCTACTATTTCTGTTACTTTAATAATTCTAAATGCAAAATATTAGCTCTTTCTAGCAACAATACTGAAACCATATGCCCTCCATTTGATTTACCATCAACAACTGCCTGGCTGCACACAGAGCCCCTCTGCTTAATAGTGGCTCTAGGCAACTGTATGTATAATATTCAAAGCAGTTTTGTTCTTTTATTAAAGTTGTGATAAGGATGCAAAGCATTTTAATGGGAACAATCAATTAAATAATGATATTCATATACAACAAAGTCCTTTTAATATAAGTACTTTTAATGTGCTGCTTTTGTGACAGGGGAATTACTTTTGTAATACTTTCAGAAGCGTGTCTTCTATTGGTGCCAGGCAGACAGAGCCGCGCTAAGAGACTCCTGAACTCCATTTGCTCCTCATTCATAAGAAAGCATTTTTCAATGCAGAGATCACATGATTTTACCACTCTGCTGAATAAGACAATTTCAACATTACGATGTGTCTACATTTTTTGCAAGAG
Source organism: Rhipidura dahli (assembly GCA_013399225.1). NCBI lineage: Eukaryota > Metazoa > Chordata > Aves > Passeriformes > Rhipiduridae > Rhipidura > Rhipidura dahli. The sequence continues at coordinate 516,588 of VXAC01008436.1, read as the reverse complement.
AACAAAAAAAAGGAGTGCATTATCAGTTTGAATAAAAGCTGATTGTGAATCTTCAATACTTAAAAGATTAAACTTGATTCCTTCCTGTTACATTTGCCTAATGGTTTTCCTGATCTCCCTTTGCTGTCACCTCTCTACCAATAAGGAAACTAAGTCAGTTCTATCCTGGCAGTGGCATTTTTGATGATGGTTGTCAGAAGTTACAAACACAGGGTAGCCACACATGATGTTTTGCACAGTTCTGAAAATTTTCACAAATCTATTAATTAAAGAAAACTCTTATTATATTATAATTTCTTTTTATCTTATGGGTATGGATATATTTAGATAATGATATGGAAACCAGATACTTATTCCATCTATACTGCAGATTTTCATTTAGAAGTAGTGCCCTCTTCCACCCATAGCTAATTTGCCATAAGTCCCATGCCAGTTGTCATGGTTACAGGTTGAGCTGTATCTGTCTCCCAGGTGTCACTGGCTGTTTGGGAGCATAGTCCTAAAGGATGATGACAGCTGAGCATGCTCCCTGACTCTCTGTATCCAGCCTCTGCAAATGCAGAGTGGTTGCTCCAGTACCTTGCAGCAGGTTGCAGTGTGCACTTTAGAAAAGAGCCCAGCATTGTCTCAGCATTGACCATGACTCTACCAATATGAGATCCTTAACTATAATCAGGATTTATACTGGGGCAGTATTCAGGCTTCAGATGCTACTTCTCTGCTCTTCCTCCCCTTCTCTTACCTTTGCTGAGCTCAAGAAATTACCCAATGGGGGTCATGAAGGAACAGACAGCTAAGAATTGTGGAGAATAAATGAAACTGCACTTGAGAATATCAATCAAACCCCAACAGAGCATGCCCAGGTATGGTTGTAGGCAGACAAAACTATGATCTTTAAATCCAGAGCAACGTGGTTTGTGAATCTTGATGCCAGAACAATCAAAAGAACATAAGATATTGTGAAATTTGGAGTAGGATAAATCTGAAGATTAGACGTAGGTGTCTACACAAGACCTGGGTGTTCCCATTATGTCAACAGAGATCTAGTCAACTCTGTTAATGTAACTTTTGTACAGAGAGCTGGGGATCCTTCTCTAGGGCGGGACCTGACCCGAGAGTTTCAGCCCAGCTCATACACACAAGCATTCTGAGCCATTGGAACTCTCCAAAGTGTTCCCCTGGAACTCCAAATCTCTCCAGTAGAGTGCGGGTCTCGTGTAGGTCCTGTGTGGACTGGCAACTCTATGCAGTGACTCAGGGAACTCAGGGCACCTTAAATGGACCAGATGTTGGCCTCCAAGCTGAGGCCAGCCCAGCACTGCCAGTTGGGTTTTACATGGCTGGCTATTTCAAGGAGATCCAAGACATGAGAGAGGCCCCACATCTCCTTACCCAATGCCCAGGAGAGTTGAGCATTCACAAAATTCATCTGTTAATATCCTTTAGCCAGTGCATATTTAATGTAAAAGGCATAACCACTCCAGGAACAGGGACCAAACCCAAACCTTTCCCATGTAAGTGGAGCTTAATGCATCCAAACTCAGGATCATTTACCCCATGCTTTTAGTTGCTTCTCTTTAACTTCTCTAAGCAGACAGGTAAAGTAATGCACAGAGACATAAATCAAATTTTAAGATACAAATCAATACTTATTATGGAGTGCCTCTTAGATTCATCACGCTTTCTCAGAAACTACTTAGCTAAAACTTATGTTTTATTGCTGATGCCAGCAAAGCCAACACATTTCAGACAACATTTCTTGCTCTACCTCCAATCAGTAGCACTATTTCAGAAGAGTACAGTACCGCATGTCCAGAAACAGTCCAACAAAAAAGTTCAGGGAAAAAAAAGCCTCTTTTTTCCTACTTAAAGAATGCAAAATGTGTTCTACAAAGTCTCATGAATTTCAGTAGAAATAGCTCCAAAATATAGACTCCAGGTTCGAATTTTAAAAATGTCTTTTTTCATATAAGCCTCAATGTTTAATCACACATAAAAGTATTCAAAATATCAGAGGAAAATTATTTACTCACATTGAATAAATTGCATTAGACTTCAATGTATATTTTTAGTTTTATTTATTAAAAATAATGAAATCACTGAGTGGGATAATGTTCCTCTGGATCAGCTGGGAAGCATTGCTGAAAATTATTCACATAGCTCTATCAAAAACATATCTTTTCATTGTGTTTTTCACAAAAGCAGTTACTATTTTTTTCTTTTTTCATTTCTTGGCAACAGAGTCATGGATCTATAATTAAAACCCACTTAGGCAATTTCCAAAGGATTATTACAATATTGTCATGTGAGGGGTTGAACAAGTCAATTTATAGGTTATTTTTTTTTCCCATTTCTAGATTCTACAATGATGGTCTGAAAACGTTTAGGGCCATCAGCATGGGGGCTTTTTGCAATGGACACAAGGCATGCAACTAATATTCTCTTTTTCTCTCTTTTTAGGAATGCAGTGGAAGAAAACAAAAAATTATATGCAATTTATGACACAAGGTAAGCTACTAAAAGTACTTTAAGTGTGCAATTATTATCTGTAATAGAATGTATATCCTTCAAAATATTAAAAGTTATTTTTAACATTTTTTTTCCTGAGCCTCAAAGTAGTCTTTAAGGCAAAATGAAAAATATTTTAACCCATCATACACAATTCTGTGTATAAGTTATAATGACTCCCCTTTAAATATAGTGATTTCCCCTCTGTGTACAGTGCATATGACAAAGAAATGCAGTTACACAACCAGCTTAATTTACATGTTATTTCACAGATGGAATATGGCTCACGATCCTGATCTGACTATTAGGAGCTTAACTGTGTCTGCTCCTGATGCCAGTGTTTGGGGAATGAGAGAGAAGGGCTTGCTGGCACAGCCTTGGGAAAAGAGGATGCATTTGGAGAGACCAGCAGAGCGCTGTGTCTTGGCAGGGGAAGGCTGTGGATGCAGCCTCTGTATAAACACACCTCCGCATTCTGAAGCCTTTCCTTCCCCCTCATCCTTCATGGACTGGTTCCTCTTAAGGGCACTCCTCAGTGTAAGCAAAGAAGGATTTGTTTTCTTCTCAAAGCATAAGAGCAAGACATACTTCAGATTTTCACTTTATTTTACCCATAGTTTTTTCTTTGTTACCCTGGATTTTCACTTCCACAACTGTGTCTAGAAAATGAAATAATTTCACTTCACTTCCTTCTCATTGCTTATTCGGTTTCATGTGGAAGTGGTTGCACTTCCTTCCCCTTGGTGTTTTTTTTCTTTGTCTTTCCTCTTTTCCTCTGTTAAAATTCAAAGGGACATCTGGATGAAAATGCCAGTAACCAATATCTTTTGTTTTAGCTAGTCCAAATACAGTTGCATCAGTTAGGATCCTGACTTGGTCTTCCTTTAAATATATATAATATTAAATATAAGCAATTCAAACAACCGATGCTTGTCTTCTTCACTCTGTATAATCTCCTGCAAAAGGAGGCTGGGATCTTAACTTGGAATTCTGGCTGTTGTTAGCAAAAAATTGCATAAACAATAATTATCACAAATGAGATACATAAAGGTATTAATAAATATGAAAACATAAATATATGGGCTATAACCTTCTGGTTTTAACTAACCTTAAAGAAAAAAGGTAACTGCTGCATACTGTTTTTTTAAGAATAATGTGCTCCTGACAAAGGGATTTAGATTAATCCACTCAAGTAGAAACTTAATAAAGAAGTCCTATATAGAATAGCCCTTCCTTAACTTTAGTTACATTAAAAAAAGAAAATGTTGTAACTCAGTTACTTGTCTGTTTTTCTCAAAACTCTGTTTTCATCAGGACAGACTTAAAAGAATAGTACTTCTAATGCATCACAGGCTTCTCTAATGTATTTGTGTTATTTCAGTGCATAATCATTAATCTTCATGATGAAAAAATGTGAGTTATAAAGAGCCATGATTATTTCTTCCTCTGCCAAACTGTCAATGGATTTTTATTTTGATGTGTCTGACTCACTATGTGCATAATCCAGAGGTTTTGCCGCATAAGGAATGAAATGTTGCAGGAATACTCTTTTAAATTCATTCAGATAAATCAAATTTTTATTCTATTTTCTTGAATATGAAGAAAAAATACCCATCTGAAATTTAAACAACAGTTCAAGACAATTTGGGTCATGCCTCTTATTAAAGGTAAATTTTCCCCATTATTCATATGGATTAATAACTTATTCTTTGTGTGGCCCATTGAAACATTCAGATCTCCACTACATCAGAACTGTTGACATAACACCATTAATATTTCTGTATAATTAAATGTAAACCAGCAAATTATGTAATGAAGGCAAATGGATTCATGCAATGCTGCTTTCAATCTGCCTGACAGAAATGGGGACAATGAGTATAAACTCACTGTCAGTTAAATAAACTCTTGAGTATTACCCAACATCAGCAAATATTACATTGGATTTCTGATAAATATATATAGTAAATGAACATAATCTTGTTTTTCTCACAAAGTATATCCAACAACCACTGCTCATTATCTGAACAGGCAAAACACAGTGTAAAAAACTGCCAAAGTGCAGAGTATTCCCTAAGCCCTAATGTTTCCCAGCATCCTCCTGTCACTCTAAAGCTCTGTTCAGCTGAGATACTGTAGGGCAGAAAATAAGAAAGTTGAGCTTTCTGAAGGAAATACTAATTTCTATTGTATGGTATTTTGACAAAAATTATCCTCAACTTTTGATTTCATAAAGTGAAAAAGAAGTCAGGCTTAGGAAAAAAAAAAAAAAAAGAAAAAAAAAGAGTTTAAAATTTTCTTGTGGATTTTTTCCCAGCCAGTTTTATTAATTACATCTTCTCAGCAGGTTAAACCAGCAGGCTATTAAAATTGCTGCAAGGCAGAGTAGGTAAGCAGTAGCATGGGTCTCAGCCTAGTAAGATTAATGCCCTGTGTTCCTGTGAAGACAACATTTCAGCTGTAGCAACAATTCTGTCCACTTTCTTTTAGTTTCCGTCTCTCTTTTGTATCTCTGAACCCTTTGTGATTGCAGTTTGCTTCAGGATAAGATGCTTGTCAGAATCAGTAAAATGACAGACAAGCCAGTAAGGAAAATGAAAAAGAAAATATTTGATAAGTGATTCTGATCTCAGTTTGTAAGTGGAGTTAAGTTCATTTAGTCAGGTAAATCCCCAGTACCACTTTCCAGCACAGGAGTTCAGTGATGTATTGCATGGTGTGATCAAATACTTCTTCCCTGATTCCCAAGCCAGGCGTTCTCTGACAATCTGGTGACTGATAGTGGTAGTACTGCAAATGCATCCATTGTGAGCAGACCTCTCCTCTTCTCTAGCCTCCCTGTCATTGCCTCCTCTTCTGTATCTCCATTAGTACTGACAATGATGAAGAAAACTGGAATTTGTTCCAAAACTTTGAGCTGCTTCTCATTCCAATCCCACTGCCTTCAACCATTTCTGTCCTTTGACAGGGGCTGAGTGTGCTCTGTTCCAGCTCCTTCTGAAATGAGAGGATGGATGCATCTACAGAGCATTTTACTGCAGACCAGGACTGCGCTTGCAAAGTGAATCATTTGATCATTCCCACTTACTGTGCTTTGGTTCACATCTCAGAGCAGTCTCAGAATACATGAACATGACTTCTTTCAAAATAAGTTGAAAAATGTACCCCAGCAGCACATTGCTCTAACTGCCAATGAGCATTTAGTCTAGTGGACCAGATTTCCCAACTTTTCCTAATGGGATTAAAAAAAAAAAAAATCAAACCCAAACCAAATGTGTATGGCATGAGTATCAGATCCTCAGCAAGGCTTCTGCTCTAGAGACCAGCCCCTGTAACTGCTAACCCAGATTTAGTTGATGAGTCCATTATAATCCAACTTACCCCAAGGACTTTTTCATGTGTAGGCCTGGCAGCTGTATTCTTCCACAAGTATTTGCACTGGACGAAAGACAGTCCTTTTGCTCCCTCACATGTAACACTCGCCTTTGCAGCTTAGACTTATCCATTGTTGAAGTGGCCTTTACAGTATTGGCAATACCGAGGAAGTAAAGAACATTCGCTGTGCTTACCTTATTGAACAAAACTTGATCAGGAGCATAGATCTTAACTGTCTGGTGGCCCAGAGGCTGGAACATTCACCAAAGTTGTAGAAAATGTGATGCATTTTAGTCTCTGAACTACAATGTTCAAAGTCTTGTATTTTACAGGGATAGTTTTACTGGGACGGAAAGACTATACATTAAAAAAAGAGCAAAAGTGAGAATGAGCAATTATGAAGGCACCCAAAAGGGGGAGAGCATTGGGTTCTGTTCCTTATACCACTGAACATTGAATTACTTTATCCAGTAATTAATTCATGAATTGCTGGATTATTTATGAAATAACAGTACTTCCCAGGCAACAGCCAAACCACTAGGCCACAGATTTATGTTAACTCCTTCCCTCTCCCCTACTTAACTACTTGCTGAGAAGTGGAACATTGCAAAAAACAAAAGTGTACCCTGAGGTCCTGCAGTCTGGGCTAATCTCAGGAGATACATCCTTGGGATTTTCTTGGATGAACAATCTACAGGTTGTGACTGGATGCTTTGTTTTGCTTTAGTGAATAAAAGTGCCCAGACTCCTTCCAGCCATTCCTTGAAATAACCTGCTTGCCTTTTGAAAGGAGATGCTTGGGAGTCTAATTCCAGAAGCAAAGTCAAGGTGGTGAATTCTGAGGCAGGACAAGGAGTCTATTTCTGTGCCCACTTTTTCCTTATTGGCCACATTACACAGACTCCCAAAAGTCTGGGCTTCCACTGTTTTCTTGAATACTCTGCCCGGTGCAGGTCTTGGCTGTGTCTTACCTCCAGTCCATGGCCACAGAAGCTTTGTTCTGAGCCATTCCTCCAGACAAAACCCACAATGCTATCTTCACTGCAAATGCCATGTCACAGAGAAGTTGAGATGATTTTTACCTTTCATGACATTTGTTGATTGGTTATAATTTTTAACATCCTTTGGTTATTACTAAGCCCAATTGAATCCAGAGTCCCAAGGAACAAATGCCTCATAACCCACTAAATACTTCCTTGTTGCATGAGTTCCAGCCTAGATTATGCTGTTCCCAAGTGAATGGAAATGGTTGCTCTGTAAGATCAAGAAGACAAATACTTAAATGAAGTGTGATAAAATATGGCAGACTCTACAGCACTGTTGATTCATTCCTACCTCAGATGTTTCCAAAGTACCAGGATAGCACATTAATCAGAAATATTGTTCTCTAACTTTTTTTTTATTTCTGTTATAAAACTGACAACCTATTTTTAAAAAGTTATTAGTGCTTAAATGTGCTGTTAAGCCACATTAAATTCCTCATAAGAAATATTTTCTTTAGTGTTAATACTTTCAGAATTTAGGGGGACAGAATTGAATTAGTACCCTTCCCTAGATTCATTTCCTCTGAAGTCTTAGAAAGAATTGATCTTCAATACTGCCCATCCATAGCATTAAAAAAAAAAAAATCAGCACCCAGGGCCTTAAAATTACTTACATAGTTACTTACTATTTGACTTTTCATTTTTGAACCCTTGAGTCATGTATGCTTCGTGCCACAATTCTCAGGCTTTCATCATAAGAAGGTTTTTAAATGAAAGCTAAGATTTTAACTTACTTTATAATCATAGTAACTATGGCACTATTAAAAATCCAAATATTAACATGAAACCACAAGATTTGGCAACACTCAGTTTGTCTACATTTTTTTGCATTGCCTATAGAGTTTAATATTATTTTTAAAACTGAGCCTGCTCCTTCTTTTATTTGGATCTTTATTAATAAATGCATAAGCAACAAGGTCAGGACAACGAATTGCACTTGTCTTTTTTTTTAAGAATTTGTTGAGGAGAGAGGAAAAGCCACCCTTGTTTTCTCACCTGTACATAACACCACAATATTACTCAATGTCCACCCTTTTCGTAGCAGTTTCTCTAAGAGAAGAGAATATGTGGAAGCAAAAAAGGGTGGTAAGAGAAAAAGTGCAAAAGAAAGACATAGCTTTTCTCCCCTGGCTACTGAAATGTTGTGCTTTGTCATGGACCAGTGGCCACTGATTGCAAATAACCAGAATCAGAAGCTGGCCAAGGGCATGTTTGTATGTTTATAGAGCATGGTGAAGAGCTCCAGTGGTGAGGAGCTGCCTCTGGAACCAAAATCAGTACAGCTAAGTCAACATTCTTCTGTTTCCATGCCATTTAGTCCTGCTGAAAGAACTAATTAACCTCGAAGAAGTTTAAAAATAATAACTGTGCTGTCTTCACCCAACCAATGTTTTATACAAAGTTAACATCTAGAAGCTGACAGGGGATAGACAACTCTCGCCCTACATCTTTTTGGTACTACTGAGTGCCGTTTCCCTTCTTTACTGTCCCGTATGACCGTGTGCCTACCCACATTTTGAACCCAGTGGAGTTTTGCCTGGCAGAGCAACCATCTCAGTCAGTGCTGTTGGCACCCTCGCAGGTGCGGATGACGGGAGCTTCAGGCCTGGCAGCTGTACACGCACACCGCATCCCTGGTCATGGCAGGGACGCATTCAGGCCCTTGCAGGTCAAGGCAGGGCTCCCAGGCCAGCTCCTTCTCCCGCCCCAGCGGCTCACCCCGGGCATCACTCCCAGGGTGCGCCACAGGGCAGGTGGGCACAGTCCCCCAAAACGGAGAGGCAGGCCAAGGGGCTGGGGAGAACACAAGCACGGAGTCGGGCATCCCCCTCTCATCCGGCTCCAGGGAGGACCCTGCGGGCTGCTCTGCCCCCACAGTCCCGCTCTTACCCCGGGGAGATGGAGCCGGCTGCGGGGAGAAGCCGCGGGGGCTGCCGGCGAGCATCGCCGCCTCCAGGCAGGCACCGCGGGGCCCGTACCGTGCAGAGGTAGGGAGTGCTT
>VXAC01008436.1:438527-507584 GCA_013399225.1 Rhipidura dahli | reverse complement strand
AGCGTGGAGCGGAGGGATGTGGGGCTTTGGGGGAGGCAGGATCTTCGGGATCTTCTCTGCTCCCGTCCTGGTGGCCGTGGTCTGCTGCGCCCAGAGGTAGGTGCCAGCGTGCCCCGGCGGCGGCGCGGGATGCGTTTCTCCAGGGGAACAAGCTGATGCGCTCCCGCCACCATCCCCCTCCGGCCCCGCTCCCGCCGTCGCCCCTGGCCCTCCGCACCCCGGCTTCTGCCCCTCCCGCCCGACACCCCCGTCTCTCTCTCCCCGCAGTGTGAACGATCCCGGCAACATGTCCTTCGTGAAAGAAACTGTGGATAAATTGTTGAAGGGCTATGACATCCGCCTCCGGCCGGATTTCGGAGGTGAGTCGCCCTGCCCGGGTTTGCTGCCCGAAGATTTTTCCCCCTAGCTGTCCCCAGCGCTCCCGCACGGCGGGTCCGGCCACCGCGCCCCCGCTGCCGCGGCACCTCTCGCCGCCGGGTAAAGATCTGGTCTGCTCGCAGGTCCGCCCGTCTGCGTGGGGATGAACATCGACATCGCCAGCATCGACATGGTTTCCGAAGTCAACATGGTGAGTAGCGGGCGAGCCCGGCCAGCGGTCACGGCCGCCCGATCCCCATCCCTCCTTTCTGACGGAGTCGCTGCTGCCTCGGAGGGCAGCGGCGGGGCTGCGCGGGGCTCCGAGCGCTGCCCTCTTCGCTTGAAAACTTTATTTCCCTGGAGACGCGCTTCCCTCCTTCCCCCCTTTTTTTCCTCTCTCTGCCGTCTCCTCCAGTGTGCCGGGCCGCCGGTTTGCACCAGCCCTCCCTTCTCCTCCCACTGTCCCCCCGGTCGGCCGGAGCTCGGTGGGGCTCCGCCGGGCCGCCGGCACCTGCCGCGGCCTCGCAGCCGGCGGGATGCGGGGTGGGCTGGCGGCGGCCGCCGGGCTTCCCGGGTCGGTGATGGAGGGCCGCGGCTGTCGGCAGCTCCCTGCTTCTTGCGCGATTCAGGGGGGAAAAAACTGAACGGCCCAGCTTGTCTGTGGGTAAACTCTGACATGTGCGAGTGCTTTAAGGCTTGTTGAGCACCCAGAGCCGGCGCGGTTGTGAATGGACTTGGGAGGAATTGTAGGCTAGTCTTGCCTCGGAAAGTGATGCTGTGCGGGGCTGTGGGGTTCACCAATGGACAGGGAGGTGTTTAGTGCCTTTCTGCGTTTTGGTCCTCTCGTCTGTATACTTTGATGAGTCGTGGTTAGAAGCTACAATTTTTGTTTCTTGTCCTAATCCTAAATCTGAGGTGAATTTTTCATGTTCCTCAGCAAGTTACTCCTTCTCTCTGTGTCTCAGTTTTTTTCCCTTGTATTTTTCCTTTTGCAAACCTCTCGTGTAGAAAGACCAGCCCACTCTGCAATGCTGTAGTTACATTTGTGGCATTAAAAGTAATATTTACACGTTTGGAAGCTGAGCTCTCCTATAGTGCATGTAATGCTAACACTGCACTACCTCTCCTTCAATGAACTGTTGCAGCATTACAAACTGGTGTATCTTGGCTTGATATGTGATCCCTGTATTTTCATTAGTCCTGCCACTACTTTCACCGCCTTTACATGAAATTCTGAGAGAAAAACTTTTGCTGTACTTCTCATCTTTTAAAAATGCTTTTGACAGAGATACAGTTTCCTGTTTGCAGTTAAAGTTGTCACCAATGCCAGCCTTTCTACTCATTCAGGAGGGAAAAAAATGCGATAGTTCTTACTTACAGGAGTTTGTCTTAGGCTTCATACAGATTCAGGCAACTGCAGAGACACCTCATGTATTTGACAGGCTTTTCTGTACCTGTAGGATTGCTTCTCAAGTAAAAAAATGGGAGCTGAATGAAAGCTTCTCTCTGAAGAGTAATTGAAAAGTCTGACTTCACTATCCCCACTGCCACCTTCCCCACCTCTGGATATGTTCCAGTCTTAGGGAAGCATTACATGACTCATTAAATTAATATATAACACTGTGTATGTGAAGTGCCAGTGAAGCAATAAATATCAGAGAAAGGCATACTGAGATGGGAAAGAAAATGAGGGGACGTATGCTGCTTTTTGTGCATTTTTTTTTTTTTTTTCCCCATCTGCAGGAAAGCCTGGTAGGTTTAAATAACAACTTGTCCAACCCACTGTAGCAGGGGTATAAAGAAAAGAAAGTAATTACACTGCTTCTTGTGCTAGGCTGGGTAATCAGATCCTCAGTGATATGGGAGCTCCTCAAGAAGATGGGTGGCATCCCCTGCCCCCAAACAGTGTGTCAGTGTACCAGCTGCTTAAGTTTCTAGCTGCCCCAGGAGTTGGTGCCCACTCTTGCCTATTAGCTGCCAGGGCAGCTGTAGAGAAGTGGTTTTTTCTGTGCTCTCTCATGGGGTAATGCAAAGTCTGAAAAATATCAATACATATCTTGCAAACAGAAACAAATAATGTGTTTCTGAAGAAAGTTGTCAAAGTACTTTTGTTACAAAAACTGTTCTAGTTTACTTCAACAAAAATGACCAGAAAGGGTTTCGGGTTGGTGAGCACCTTTCTGCAACCAGAGTTTCTGCTGAGCTTGTATCACCTCCCAGGAAAAGAAGTAATTGACTAAGCACAGCTATATTCACTTACTGCCTGAGTTGGTTACTTCTACTTGTTTTAAGTAACTTTATACTTGTCTGTGAGGATTCTTGAGAATGTATCAATGAACAGTGAATAAGAATGAGCAGAAGGAGCTTTTCAAGATTACTCAAGTATTTATTTTCAGTAGTAATTTGGATGGGAAAAAGAAGATACAGTTAGTCTGAAGACCTGAGGCTTAGCTGTTGAACTTCATGCTGATTGCCAACTAAACTTCTAAACTTTGACATATTCTTTCATTTAATTCAAAGTTATTGTGAGTGTTGACCTTTAGCTTCATCAACTATTGAAATATCTTACAAGAATATCTCTGTGTGAACTGGGGTAGTATGGACATTAATTCATTTGAGTTAAATCTAGACATTGGTATAACCTTTTATAAATTAGCTTGTTAAAATTCATCTCTGTATTAAAAATAAAATAACCAGAGATTTAACATTCTTCAATTTTATGGACATAAATAAAATGTTATTACAGCAAGTTTTATTATGCTACCTTATAGGCAGCCTGTAATGTACCTTTCAGTGACATAACAATTCTTTGTAACAGGAATTACAGCTTGTATCATGCTCTTTTCTATTCATAACCAAACTGTAGGTTTATATATAATATATTCCTCTATGAATCTTTATTTGCTAATTATTTATTAAGCTTTACATCATTTAAAAAATTTATTTGCTTGGTTTTAGTCTTTCTGTTGAAAATCACTAAAAGTCCTTTGCCCTATACAACCAGACTACCTGTAGGTATTTTTTAGAATAGACTTGCTGAATAGCCATGTACATCTTCCTTGGATTACATGGAATGATTAACATTTTTCTTTATTTTTGATGCTGAAATGCTAATTTGGATCAGGAGGGCAGATGCAAGTATCAGGATTGCAGACCATCAAATTGTTTTACTGAAAACTTGTAAATAAGCAGTTTCATTTTGATTTCGTAACTTCTTGAAAATACTGATTAGCATCATTGAAATTGTAAACATGTATGATATAAAAATCACATGCTTTGATATTTACACTTAAAAGTTACACCTACATGGTAGCAAGGGGGAATTAATGAAGTTGCATATTAGAAGTGGATTGCTCAGGGAAAGGCTGCAGTCTGTCAATGACCTGCCCATAACTCTGTATCTATATCTCAGTGTGCTTTCACCTGTACATTCTTTCCCATAATTATTTGCCTATTTCACAAATTATCTGTGTAAATGGATACTTAAGCACCTACCTTTTCTTGTGCCTGCATCCAATAATTTCATTTAAAACCACTGTAAATTGGACAGAAATATAAATCTCCAAACAAAATACTGATCAATAATAACAACAGATATAATACTGAGAATATACAGTAAGTCATCTTACAAATAAAGAGCATGAAAGATTACTGATGTCAGATTTCAATAACTTAGCTGTAAATTTTATCTTTTTTCATGGTTCAGATTGATTCTGTTTTGTTCTTACTGTGTTTTTAGATGTTTTGTTTAGATGATGTGAATTGAAAAAGAAATAGTTCATGTGCTTTTACTAGTTTGTCAGCCTGTTTCCAATCAGATAGTGTCCACAATTTGCAATTTTTTAATAGTCTGATTCTTCTTCAGTGTTTGGTCTGTGAATCAAATGCGTTAGTTCCAGGCATTCAATTTTCAATCACCCAAATACTTCTGTATTTAGGAAGTTAAATGATCAATGCTTTGAATCTCCAAATAACTCCCACTTTAAAGTCATTATTATAGCTGGAAGACTAAAGTACTGTGCTTTTATTTTACTATAATTTTAGAATGTGTTTCATAGTTTATGGGAAATAATGCTATAGAGTGGATGGAGGAAGCAAGGGGATCAGTGCAAAAATGAACCTTTCTTCTTAGAGATAATGTTTTGCAGAGAATAGGAAATGTTCTGCTGCTCTCTGAAGTGCTGTCTGCATTCTCTTTGTTTATAGGGAGGACTTCAGAGCTGTTCATCAAGGGTTTCTCAAAGGCTCTAGTTTTGATAAAATTAAACCAGCGAAACCCAGGAGGCATCATTTGCTATATAGTTGTCCTGCTGTTTTGAGAATACTGTAATCAGAAAATTATTTTGACACAAAGTCAGACCTTAAAACAGACAAGTTGTTTTTTCTGAAAAAGATGGCATCTATTCTATGCTGTCACTCTAAGAAAGATATAATCTGTTCTATGCTAACACTGTAATTTTTATTTTTACGTATGTGCCTTTATAAAACTGTGAGTATGCATATAGACTTCATTGGGTGCCTACTGATTTTCAAAGCAATTTTGACATCTTTCTGACAAACTGTTTTAGTTGCTGCCTTAAGGTTGACTGAAGTTACTACTCATTAAGACTAAATAGTGTCTATTTTCCTTGATAGTGATACACAAATAATTATTTTTAGGTGAATTAATTCATGCTTCACCTGAAGTGCTGGGGATACAGATTGTCATGCTTCTGTTAATGAAATCTGTCACATCTTGCTTTAGATGTTTAAAAATTTGGTGGATGTGGTTTATGTAAATTGAGATTTGTAGCATTAGATGTCTAAGTGGGAGCTGGGTCACTTAACTCCACAAGTGTAGTTAATGGAGATCTAGAACAGAATGTGGATGCTTGGGCAAAGGTGTCTACTGTCATTTTGGTTTCACAGTATTGTACTTGCCCTCCAGTTTCCAGTCCAGGTTGGTGCAAATCTCCTGCGAGTCCTCTGCCGTGTCACTGTGCCCAGGTATTTGACAAGACACTGAAATTTAAACAACTGAGTCTTGTTCTTGTCAATACAGGTGATGGAGTCAAGAGAGCTAAAAGTAAAGAAGGCAATTTAATAGTGCTTCTTAGACATTTTAGGTGCCTCGAGGTATCTTGTTTGGACTCCAGCTGCCTCTCTAGAACTTAAGGGAATCTGTATAGATCCTTTGCTGTACCTGCCCGCCCTGTGCAGGGGTCCTGCAAAATCCAGGCAATCCACAATGGCACCAGACACCTTTGCTTAGGTAAGTTAATTGTTCCTCACATGTACATCCAAAGCTTATCCTCCAGATTCCCTCTGGAATCAGAAGAAGGAGACAGTCACTAATTTGTAACAGGTATCTTAGGTGTCTGTGTGGTTGTTATTTTTAAAATGGAAGGATAAATCTTTCTGGGAGGTGTCCTTGTTTCCTGAATAGCTATGCAGAGAGCCAAGGCAACTTGGTTAGTTTCCGAGTAGGCACAGTGAAATGTAACCTATGTTTCCTACCGTAAATGTAGCTTATATTTCCTCCCATAAACCTTCTAAATACTTTGCAAACACAATCTTGATGTTACCTCCTGCAGGAAATTACAACCGAGTTGTGACACACTTCACTTTGAAGATACAGATGGCGAAATTAAAGGAGTTTTTCTGATACAATGGTTACCTGATCATATTTAAAATACAAGTTTTCTAGCTAGAAGAAGATTCCTGTGTGTAATGCTTATTACTAGTTCACAAATCACAGGAGTATAAAATAGAATATATAACTTTAAATTCTGATTTTTGCTTTTATGTATTTTATAATTTAATGTATTTAAGGATAATAGTAGATCATACTATGGCAGAAAGATTGCATACGTAATTTTGCATGTATGTACACACATGTATCTATTTGATAGATAATATAGGGGGGAAAAAAAGGAAGAAGAAAGAAGTAGTGCCCAAGCAGGGAAGGATCTCCTGACGCCAGCATAGCCCTGCGAAGAGTGCCGTCACTGTGCTGGTGATGAGCCAGTATCCATCCACTGCAAGAGGGGCACAGCAACAGGCACTGGTCCTGGAGCATAGTCTGTCTTACAGGTTACCTGCTCTCTAGTTGCCAGCTAGAGAGATCATCCAGCCCTGTCTCCTCCATTTTTCTTCCTCAGGACAGCGCCCATGAACTCCTCCAGCCTGCCTCACTGCCTCACACACTCTCTCTCTCTCCCCATCTCTGTCATGTTTCAGAGTTCTTATTGACAGAGAGAGACAGAAGTGCTTGTAGCAGATGGCATGATAGGAAAATGACACCTATTTGTCCAGGGAAATTGATGACAGGCTTCTGCTTATCCGCAATGGAATGCAGCTACTCTGGAGGGGAAGGAATACCTGCTTATGCAGAGACAGGGAGGCATTTAATGTTGCTGGGAGGTGCCAATAAACTATTTAAAAGCCAGATCCAGCTGCCAACATTGAATCATCCAGACTTGGATGATGAAATAAATACGATCTGTGATGACATCAATCTGGAATAATTGCAAGTAGTCTGTGGACAGAAGGGGATTCAAAATTATGTGTACAAACTAGAGGAATGGCCCTGTATAAAGAAGGAGCAAGCATGAAGTGTTGCATTATATAAGGAACCATGAATCCATTATTTAAAATGATAAAGATTTGGCCAAGCAGTAGGACACTAAAAAAAGTCTTACTGGACCAGAATCTAAAGCAAGTAATAATGTCACAGGTGCAGTATAAGTGAAAAAAGATGCATCTTACCTTGGGTACATAAATAGAAGCATCGTTCACAAGACACAGGGTTTGCTTTGTCATTAGTTAAGCCTGAGCAAGAGTGCTGTATCCAGTGTTTCCTCACTGGCTTTCAGGGAGATGGAAAGAAACAGGATGTGTAAGGAATGGAAAAAATGTTTCTAATTAAAATAATTACAAAACAGGGCATATGCGGTGACTTTGAAGTAAATGGGTTTGTTTAGCAGTGAAAAATAGGATGGGGAGAAGAAAAAGTTCCCAATTTGTAGGATGCTGGTGGTGAGAGAATGATGATCAGTTGCTCTTTAGAACCAATTGAATTAAGACCTGATGAAATTAGAGAAATGAGAGAATTGATTTAAATTTGTTTTCATCTGGCTACATTTTTTTGTAGCATGTCCTTGTTTCAGGTTTTCAAGAAGAGATTGGATACATACGTCTTCCAGTGGTGTTGCTCTTGCCTTTGGAGAGGCTGGGCTAGCTGATGCTTTGAGATCACTCTGTTTCTGTGGATCTCTGCTCTGATTTAATTATTTCTGTCAGCACTCACAAACGTGTTTTGGTGTGGTTTTAGATGTTCCTGCTGGTATCGTGCCAATGCCACCGAAGATGAGAAGTTTCCTGTAGGTCATTTTAATAAATGCCAATGCCATAGGTATATGCCTTGCCATCTGAGATGTCATTAGTCACCAACACTGTGTATAAGTCTTCATTGTGTTCTCATTACCTTTGCATTGATTGCACCAGGTGTCACATGCATGTCCTTTCAAATATTCATAGTAGTCATAGAACAATGTTGCTAAACTACAAGGTTGGGACTTCTGTGCATGAAACCATGATATATTTTTACTTCTGCTGAAAGACTTTTATAATGCCCAGGTAATGAAGAAGTACACTAATTTAAGTTAACAGGAGTTGAAAATTCACAGAAACTTCATGGATTTACACCTACTTTATACCTAGCATTTTTTTTCCATTCCCTTGAAGACAGAAAAAAACGATATAAGGGAAAGAGGGATATTTATATGAAGATCATTGTTAGTGGTATTATATTACCTGAATTCTTATTCAGGTAGTTTAATGTCTGTAGTGATACAGAAAGCTTAGCAATTTGATAAAGGCACGGCAGGCAATGTCATGCTTGGCAGAAGACAACATTCAAACATAGACACTTCCATGACACATCTGACACAAAGGTCCACAGAGCCAAATGTCCTGAATCTTCTACTGGCTGGTGATGGATGCTTGGGAAGGAAAGCAATGGACATGTGTTACTACTTTTGTAGGGTACTTTTACAATCTCCAGTGATTTGTAACTTGAGGAGTATCTTTTGTTTAGGTGTCACCACAGCATTGGGATGATTTAGTAACAATTCACTTTCCCCCACAGTTTTCCTTTTAATAAAGATATGGTTATATAAAGAATTTAAACCTCCGTAGTATCAAGTGCAATCCATCAATACTGAAGGATAATAAAAACTGGAAAGAGTGGAAGAGGTTGATAGTATTTAGTTACCATTAGGGGTTTTAGCTGATCCAGGACAAACTTTCATCTTTTCTCCCCTGTGACACAGAGTCATGAAAAATAGCTGGAAGAAGAATCCTTTCAAAGCGACAGTTTATTTAATATTTGTAATTGAATGTCACAGTTCCTCATAGCTACAGATATTGCAAGGAAAAAATTCCCCAAGTCTGGGCATGTCTAATTCATTTTTCACCATTACGGATTTGAATTGGTAATTTTGGCAAAATAATTTGTTCTCTCAGCAGTTAGGAGCTGGTTACAGGTCGCTGTGATAATGTAATCTGCAATATGAATGTAATATTGCACACAGCAGAGGGGGAAGGTAAAACAGCTGTGCTGGGAGGTCTGCAGTTACACTGGATAATTGGCAGCTCAGTAGCAGTTAATGACTTTTTTCTTTATACTAATATGAATGTTGAATTTTCATTAGTTCATGGGTAGGTCTCCGTGGCACAATACAGCACTCTGCAGAGATGCCAGAGATACCTCTGGTGCAGCTAGTAGAATTTCTGGATCCTGCGAAGTTATGTCAATGCAGAGCTCTGTACGGGGTGATTGCACTAGTGGGACTTAGGTCCTTGAATAAGACTTGTCTCACAAGCTTTAAGTAGGTTATCTGGTGTACAACCAGCATCCAGATCCAGCAGCCAGAGCTGATCTTTGAGTACCCTTCCCTAACAGCATTTTTTGCTCTAAAACAGGTATTTAAGACAAGAAGGATGACTGGCCCTCCTGAAGTGCCTGTCTGGAGATACTAATAGGATAATGGGATGGAGAAGACGATAGGAGTTGACTGACTTAGGATGGATGCCCAGTTTTCAGTTAATGTTGGAATGAATTCCACCTGTTGCTCCTTCTTAACCCACCTATTCAGAGATAATTAGAAGACAGCCCTGAACTGTTACACAGCTGAGCTTTAGTTGACTAAATGGTATTAGCCAGCAGGGTAATGCACTACAGATAAATTCTGCATACGATGTAAACTGCAGAAGGTTTCTCATGTGGATTTTGTGTGTATCAAAATACATGTAGGACAGAGAAGGTAGCCTTTAAAAGCAAGATCAAATCCATGTGATTAAAAATAGGTCATCCCTTGTTCTTTGAACTGAGATACAAGATAGCCCCCCTGTCTTATTCTGCTGGCCTGTTAACCGTAAAGTTACTTGAAAGGAAGAGCTTCATTCCCATAACTATGTTCTGTTCACATGAGGGATATTTTCAGGTTTGCCATTCTGGTTATTACTTACCCATCACAGCTTTATCATGTGAGCTCCTTGCTTAGCTGCAATGTCAAATGTTGATTTTTAATCCAATTCAGGTGCACCTCAGCTCAGCTGGGTGGGGCCCTTCATGCATTTGGGCTGGGCTGAAGCACTATCAAATCTGAGGGCTTTACTTTCCAGGAGCTGTGCTTGGCCACGTGGGGAATCTGAGCCCCTGTCACATTTTTCAGTGGGGAAGTAAGTCAGGAAGAATAAGAAATTGAATCTTCCAGATTTAGAAGGCTAAAATGTAATGTAATTTTCCTACTTAATCAAATGTTATTTTGCAGCAGGTAACTATTTTTCTTGGTGTTTGCCAGTGACCATTTTTCCTGATGGTTTTTATGCTACTGTGCATTTTACAATGCACTGAAAATTTGAAGTTGAAAATAATAGATGGTACAAAATTGCATTTAAATTCTCAACATTACTGGGCAATCCAGTAAGTCTTGTTAGTTGTTAAAGATACAAAAGATTAATTTAGGACTTTTGTTTATAATATAACACATTGATATGTCTTTTTTTCTCTGCATCAGCAGTGATTTGCTTTAGTTTCTGACTTCCTGGGATATTCAGGTAGGAATCCTTTGCTATTCACTTGTACTTTCTAAGCATTTTCCAATCATGTACGTTTCAAAAATATCTCCCTAACCAACTGGAACTTTACGTAGGAAGATGTCTTCAGGACTTGCAGAACAATATATATAACCCTTAGTTTTAGTTTTGAGCCACAAACTATGGCTCTGCTAAACTTAAGAGTTGCGGTGCTCCTGATGATCTGTAGAATGTTAAGACTTAATGTGCTTGAGCACAGCACCTGTGCTCAGCCATGCACTTGTTGTGTGTCAGCCATTAGCATGGATTTGTCCCAGCAGTTTCCCAGGTTTGGTACTCTCTGGAGGTTATCACATGCCAGCTCCACTGCCAGTCGGCAGCTTGGATGCAGCTACTTGTGCTGTGAAACAACTGAATCTAGATGGAAACAAATTGTGCTGTGCAACAGCACTTGTCCCTCAGACAAGGAAACTCCCTGGCCCACTTCCTTTGTTCGGTTAGATCTGTCCAGAAAGGGCAGTTTGTTGCATCCATGTGGGGTTGTGTAGCCATCCTTTCTAGTGGGAGAGCTCTGGCTGTGACTTGCCAGAGAGTGATGCAGCTGATCTGACTGGCAGATCTGGATTAGAAGATAGATCATGTAGAGCTCAATGAGCTTGTAGATAGTTCACTGTGCCTCCTTGTTTCTTTCTGCTCTCTGTACAGTGAGTGTGTTGAGCCAAATGCCCATCTGTTACCCTTCTGGCAGTAAGTGAAGTGAATGCCACCTGCATGACCTCTTGACTCGACCCAGCTGTCAGAGCTCTTTTTTTTTTCTCTTTGAGAAAACAGGTAGACAGATACTCCCTTCCTGTTGGGAAACTGCTGTTGCAGATTGTTGAGCTCGTGACGGATACCCTTCCTTTTGGACCAGGGCAAATAAGCAGAGGAGGCTGCTGTACTGCTAAAGTTCTTTATTCCATAGTCTCAGAGTTTTCTGAAGGTTGAGTTCAAAGGGGATACATGATAAGGCCAAGCAGTAAGCAGAAGAAGCAGCAGCAGAGGCAGAGAGAGAGTGCGGGGGGCTTTCTCCTTTCTTCTTCTTTGCCTAATACTAATTCTAATTGCAATTACAATTAATAACCTTTTTTACAGAAGTATGGACCATATTTGGCAATTGACCAATAAGATTAACACACGATTCTGGTCTTACTTTTCTCAATCTATCCTGATCCAATTCCGACAGTTGTAGGCCTTACACGAAATGCATACATAGTTTCTATCAGCTCTTATTGTTTATGTGAACATTCTATCTAAAAAATGTGAACACTCTATCTAAAAAATGTGGACAGTACAGTTCTATCTATATTTTGTCTAAAATAGAGAGATTCTGTTCTTACTGTGCTGCAGCAAGGACTGTGTTTAAGGTCTCTACTGCAGCTTTTCAATGTTTAAGGCACTTAACAAACAGTTTCACTAAAAGTTAGAGATCTGTACTTCTATTTCATTCTGGTGTGACTTCAGGTATCTCAGCTTATCCAAAGGTTTTAATTCAAACTCTGTGCCTTGACTCTCCTCTGGGCCTGAGTCCAGAGGAGTTTTCATTCCAACAGCAGACTTGTTTGTGAGGGGTGAACTCTGTCTCTTGGTCTTGCTTGGCTTCGTGCCCCTTGACAGCGACTCCTCGCAGTTCAAATGCTGTGTGTTGACCTGTGGGACTGAGCAGAAATCTGTGGCAGGTGAGTGACAGCCACTGATGAAGAGAAAAAGGAGCTTGAGGTTGAACACAGGACACCTACACTGGGCAGTTTACATGCCCTAAAATTCAGAGGAGATGTTCACTTCAGTTTAGATAGATAAGTGTGTATAGGGAAAGATTTCTGGAGTGCTTACTTTGTGAAAACAAACTAAAGAATGTACCAGAGTCCCAGAAGCAGCCTTTGTTAGATATCTAGAATGTAGGTGCAAATTAATTGCGTGGATGAAGTGGACAACACTTTACCTGTGTGACAGAGGAAGCAGGTTGTTCTTGGGCACTAAGGGCTTGTGGAATGTGTAAGAAGTAGTTAGCAGTACCTGTGTGTGTTTGTGTGATGAACGAGAGGTGATTAAGAGAAATCAATTTTAAGGAGGAAATACCTCATTTCATTTTAATCAAAAATGGTGTCTCCTTTGGCATTTCTTCCTTTTCTTTTTCCCCAGCAAAATGGTTGAGCTACCTTGGGAATAGCTTAGCTATTTTAAAAATGCTGATTATCTGCCTACAGTTCTTTTTATAAAACATCCCACTTAAATGGATGGGGAAAAAAAAGAGGAATAAAAAGATGGGGAGTGAATTAGCAAATGCATTTAAGGCAGTTGATCAGCTTATCTTTCCAGTAGACCCACTTTAGTCACATGCTCATATATTATTTACCTGACTGCATCAAGGCTGATACCGTATGTCTTTCCCAGCATAACCATTTATGTGGTGTTGGGTGCCTCTTGAATTGGATGCTGGTGCTGTTAATTTGGAAAGGGAAGCCAGAAGTTTGCATAATGTAATCTTGTTATCCATTAGTACAATATTCTTCATTGGTATTATAAATATCTGTTTAATATCATCATGAGTGATCTGGAAGATGGGATACCTTCCAACCTGGTATTCTATGATTTCATGATCTTTACATTAAAAAGAAAAGCTTCTAACCTCCAAAGAAGATCCCTTTTGCTTAGCGTTCCTCAAGAAATCATCCAGCCCTAACACCTGTGGTGTTAGGCTTATCTGTCATTAGTCACATTGATAAGGATCTCATTTACAACCATGCATCTCTTCCTCTAATTTACTTAGAGAGACACATGTATAGTGTCATTTAGTAAACTGCTGGGACAAAGTTTCTATATGTGCAAGGTGGTTTAAGTGAAAAAAGAATTATTCTACTGAGATGTCAGTATATCCATTAATTTGACTGCTGGTGCTCACTGAGCAGCTATCTTTAAGACAAAAGTCACAGTCATTTACTGCTACTTTTCCCTAAAAGTCCCTGAATGATTTTTGTTAATAGCTCAAGCAAGTGACCAAATCTCATGAGACTCCTGTATGAATCTTTTGCAATTTTTCTTTCTCATCCCTCTTGACTCTTGATTATTCACATATTTTGTGCTGTAAAGCAGGGTGTAGCCTTTTTTTCATAGTTATTTTTTTAGTCCTTTTCCTAAGATATGTGGTCTACAAAAAAAAAAAAAAAAAAAATAATCTGTTGTGGGGAAAGCCAGATCCATCCCTCTCCCTGAAAACACTACTGAATTACAATGCAAACAGTTAAAACATAGCTTGCTACTTTCGGGCACACAATTAGCTAGCCCTTCTGAGTTTGACTGTAGCTGATCTTGATACTGCAAATTGTGGTAATAAATGAGTTCTAAAATTCTTTGCACCTCTATATGTTGTTTGTTTTTAACGTTTACAGGGCAATATTGAATGTCACCTGTAGCCTAATATATTGTTGAATCCTATGTCTCTATATATTCATGTTATTGTGTTGCTCTTTGTGACCATAAAACAAAAGCAAACCTGAAATAAAATGTTATGATGAATCTATACTTAATGGCAGATCACTTTGGAGGAATTAGATTAAAACATGGCAATAATGCAGTAACAGTGCTGAAGATTACAAAGATGGATTTAGTTAATTGCTTCCAGAGGACACAAAATTAAACACCACCTTTCAAAAATGAGTGATAAATCTTCAGATACCTGGAAATAATGGGTGTGAAGAATTGACTGGATGTAATGTTGATGGAGGCAATCAAAGGATGAAAGTGTCAGGGTTACTTTTCAATCTGTCATTGAATTGTGGTCATCTATCATTGCAACCAGATTTTGTCCTAAGTTCTTACTATGGCAGCTAGTATATTTCCATCTCCTTCTCCCTGTTGTCTCTTGCCAAGTCCTCATGTCTATTACTCTCTGGTCATCTTTTGTTGTCAGAAGTGTGATATTTTTTCATCAGTTCATGCAGCATAACCAACCCCCTGCCAGTTAGGCTGCTTCTTATTCTTCAAGATGCCCTTGCCTACAGCCAGCACCCCGGCCTAAGGGCTCAGTGCTCAGCTTCAAGTCCTTTGCCATGTTGCCTTTTCTGCTGGTGTGGCAGAGCTGTCAGTAATTTCTTTTTTTATGGCATGTTAATGTCTTTGGAAACAGCAAGTGCTTATTTTTAATGATACTGTTACACAATGTCTTACTTGTTTGTTTATTTTGACTTGAATAGCAGACATTTGTGCTGTATAAATACATATAAGAAGGGTTAAGTTTTTAAAAAGCTTAAGATACCATACCTTTGCAAAAAAAGTCCTCCAGGTTACTCCTACCTGTGCTTTTGTTACATTGAGTCACATAACTGTGACTGTTTCTAATGGCATTAGCGAATGCAAGGGAGGAAGGCAGGAGGGAGTTGTTCAATTTTTAGATTACTGTATGAGCACAGTGGAGTGAAAGTTTGATTTTATTTGGTTATCATCGCTCAGCAGGAGCAGAGTATGTTGATTGTTTTTCACAAAACCCAGCGGTAAACAGGCAGTCACTCAGAAGGAGTTGTAGCCTCCATGCCATCAAAATCATGTGTTCAATACTCCTCCAAGACAGTGTTTTTATTGATTGACTGAAAAAACTCCAGAGGAGATTAGTTGAGCATATTATGTCATATCAGACTTCTGAGGAACACAATGTCCTTTCCTTTCCAGGAAAAATACAGTGTCAAGTTTGGCTGTTACATGCAGTGCTGCAATTCCAGTGGTCAAGGAGGAGAGGTTTTGGCCCATCTTCTGTTGTCTGTTGTACCGAGTGGCAGAAGCAAATTGATCCAGCACGACTGCTGATATCCTGACCATCAGTTATCCCATTTTGTCATCATAGAATGGCACTAAAGATACAGGCTTGCATATCTTCACACCAAGAGTGGAATTTCTAAGTAGTTAGGTATCACCACCTGAATTTTTAGGTACCTTGAAGGGCAAGAAATGGCCATGTTTCCCATTCTGTGTATATTCCCTGAAAAACTTGGACTCCAGCATTGTCGGTGTTGGCATGTGTGTGTGAAAAGCAACAGCAGAATTGAATGTAATCACAAAACTGAATTCAAAAAATACTTCAAATCATTATTTCTTTGAAAAACTGTTTTTCAGACATTACCTGTGTTGATCGTCCCTTGATACGTACAAATTTCATGTCTCATTCTGCCCACTCTTTTTTTTTTTTAAAGCAGCAAAATACGTAACAGAACTGGGGCTGGTGTTCAGTTCAACATCTTCATACAGATGTGAACAGTGTCACTCCTCAGGTTTGCAAGAATATTGGCTGGAGGTCTCAAATGCTGATGTGTTTCTGAAACCTGCCCTTTTGCATCAGTTACTCTCCAGCTTATCTTTGCTGTTATTAATACAAGGTTCTCTTAAGTGGCCAAAGACATAATGCCAGTTGGGATTCCTGCTGATACAGTGTCTAGCATTGTTCTATAAGCTTTACATATGAAAAGAAACTTTCTAAATCTAGAGGTCTGGGAAATAGCCAGATCCTTTTCTAGGCTCTAGATGTTGGTTACTGTCTCAGTACAGGAGACTAAATAAGAAACTGAGGATTCTCTTTGGGCATGCTGTGGAGAATACCTCCTTGGAGCTGATACTCTCTTTCTGTCTGGGTGAGATACAGAGAGGAGCTTGTCAGGCTGAGCAGAGTACAGAATTTGTGTGCAGTGGGCTCTGTTTGACACTTAGATGACTTGTCTATATCTTATTTCTGTAGTCCTTACTGTGCTGCAGTTCATGCTGAGAGCTGGCTCAGCCTGGCTCGTTTGGGATCAGAGGAAGAAGTTTTGAGACAACTTTTCTCATTTTTCCCTTCAGCTGTTCTGTTCTATCTGATGGAGATCAAAATGTTTTCTTAATTCTTTTCAAGCTAAACTCCCAGTGAAAAATATGGAAACTGAATAAAAAGTTTAGTTTGTCCACCAATAGGTCCAACACTGCTTTTTCCCTTTGTTTTCCCTTCATGGGAATAAAACAAACCAGATAATTAAACAGTGATAAAAGGGGAGGCAAAAAATATCTTTTTTAAATTATTCAATAATCTTCAGAGGCTGTGTCACTTAGAATTAGTGTACATCCTTAAGAAATTATTAAAGACTCTATAGTTCAACAGTTTCTGCTGGACTATGAAGAAGTATCCCCTGTGTTTCTTCTCCTGTCCCACTATGACTTTTTACTTCCAGGTAAAGGTAGTGGGGGGGACGTGTGCAGAAACTGCTGCCATTAGGCTGTTTCACAACAGTGTTTGGAAAACCTTCCTGAGTACTCTAACTCCAACCAACATTACCTGTAAAGTCTTGGAGTGTTCACATGTGGTTTTTGGTCTCTGCCAATTGTTACTCTCTTTCCAGGCTTTCCAGGCACTGCTCAGGAGTCTACAAGTGCCAGTTGCTTCTGACATCCAGCTATCATATGGACACCCCATTTTGGAGAGTGAGATAGTCCAATAGTGAGGACTTGAGATTCTTGTGCCAGTGCATATGTTTAATATTCTACTCATGTTCAATCCACTAGTAGAGAGGTAGTTACAGAGACTCTTTGAGAAATTTATCTACTGATCTGCAGGCCTAATAAATTCAGCTTTTTTCTTTGGTACCAGAAGTACGGGCTGTATTGCATTTAACCTCATTTAGCATCGTCACTAAGCCATATGTGTTGAACTTTTACATAGAGGTGAATTCTCAGCAGGAGAATTCAGAGCTGGTGAAAATTCCCCACAGTTTTCTGTGACAAAAGGCTCCAGTGATGTTTGCAGCTTAGCTTTTTCCAAATAATTTTTTTCTGGACAAAGTGCATGGCTCCAGACTCAACAAGCCTCAGACCTCTAGCTGATGCTGCAGTGGCAGGGCCCCTCTGTTGGGTGCCATGGCCAGTTGCATGATGCCATCACCTTATGCTTTTCATCCTTGGCACTATTAGAGCCTTTCTGTGATGCAAACTCAGCTTCCACTTTCCTTTATAGCACTCCACAGAAATATTTCATATTCCGTATGTATAAGAGATGAGGAAAAAAATGTCAATAAAGTTAACATGGGTAAAAATTTGTTTGATGCATACCGATCAAATGAGGTAATTTTTTATTTTTAATGCAATGTAGAATTACTGTGGAGACCTAATGTTAACAGAAGTGGGAAATTGTCTACTTTGGAAACAAATCAGTGGAAAATGAAGCTGACTGACTTTGCCATTCATAGCAGCAATCTGTAAGATTTCCATTAAAAAATGCATTCTCAGCACTGAGCTACCTGTGTGCTCTGCAGGAGACCTCACAGAGTCCGGAGTCTGTTTCTGCCCAAATGTGTCTTGGCTCTAGTGAAGAGTCTAACAAGTGAGTTGTGGGTGAGGAATAGGTAGTTTATAAATCCAAGGTACAACACAGTCAGTAAGGGGATGGATTACCACCAGAATGTCATGTTAACTACCTGTTTGAAATAACTGTGGAAATCACTTTTCATTGATAGGTCTCAAAGTTCCATCTAAAGAAGGTTAAATAGTCTTGTGCTGGGGGACCACAGACAAGAGAGGAAGCGTGTCCTACATCCTTCAGCTGACCAGTGACAGAGCCTGTCTTCCTGAGCTCTGGTCCAGTTTTTGGTGACAGAGGCTGGTGCTGTTCAGCCTAGTCGGTGCAGATCTGCAGAATGCAGCTGCATGGCCAATGTCCATATTAAATGCTGAGAGTTTGCTTTGTAGAAGTAGTTCTGGTTTGGTTCAGTGGGCTTAATTCATACTTGGAGCTCCAGGTGTGCTTATGGAGAGCACCTCTGGCTTGGGCCCATCCAAGTTGTACAGAAAAGCTGTAGATCTCCCATCCCTGAAAGTGTTGAAGGTCACATTGGATGGGGTTTTGAGCAACCTGGCATGGTGGAAGGTGTCCCTGCCCATGGCTGTGGGGTGGAACTCGGGGGTCTTTAAGGTCCCTTCCAACCCAGAACATTCCATTATTGTGTGATGCTATGACATGTTCCAGAACAGGTTTGCAGCATGCACCGAGGTGTAGAAAGGGAGACAAGTTGTCAGATGCACTTCAAAAACATATTCCTAATTAGAATCACAGAGCTAATACAGATAACTCAAAGCCATACCAACTCTCACTTTTAGAATGAATTGTCATTTCATTTTAGGACACTGAAGCACATCTCCATCTGATGTGTTAGATATTCATGACTTAATTAGCAACTAGTTGTGAAGTGATACCTTCCTCTTTATTCTCATGGTAGTGGTAAACAGGTGTAAAAATTGCTGTATCAGCTCATACCGAATGTGTCTTAGCCCTGTATAATGTCTCTGACTGGGGCCAGTGTCAGATGCTTAATGAATAGCACAAAAAAAGTGTTATTTCCCTGGAAAAATCTCCCGGCCTCCATGATTTTCGCTTCAGGAACGTCTGTGGTTGCAATTGGTTTCTTAATGCTTAATCTAAAGGATATTAAATTATTCTGCTTCTGTGCACCTACATAAAGGACATAGCTATATGTAGGTTTTGTCCACATTTTTTCTTGTACATGATACTTTTCTACAACATATTGTTGTAATGCACGTCATCATTGTTGTTAGCCACGCTCACTAAATCCCCAGAGCTGCCCAATGTTAATCACTGACATTGCCATGAAATCTGCCTCTGTGGACACGTGCAGATTTTGGAAGTTGCTTACTTTCACCAGCTGTTAAAACTTCCAGGTGCAAACAGTATAAGCAGCGTGTGTCTGTCTATGGCTGTAAAGGGGAAAAGCTGTAAGCTCTCCCTTACATTTCTGGAATTTCTAGTCCAGAATTTTTAAAGCAGCAGCTCTTTTGCTTTAAATTGCACTAGTCCTCAAAAATCTTTCTGAAGTTATGTTTGAATTATGCTACTGGGAATTCAAGAAGAGAAAATCCAAATGTCTTTGAATATTCAGTCATGCATTAATAGAGACTACTTTTCCTCAAGGTACTTTTGCTTACAATACTGAGTTCCATGGTATAAGGTAGTGTGTAATCCCTGAAATAAGAGTTTTTGATGACTTCAATGAACTTTAAAAAAAGAAACTGTAAGACATTTTGAAAGAAGTTAAAATCTGTATTTTTTACTGCAGAATAGGAATTGAGAGCAGATGAGGTATTCTTTCCTGAACTTGTGACTCCTCCTTTTCTAAAAGGATAAAGCTTCAGAAGTCATTGTGAAATCTGGGACAGAAAATCCAATAGAGCTCAGGTTTAAGTATTGCATCTCTGGGAATGGACAATGTAATTTGTACTTGTTTCATAAAAAAGTGGAAAACAAGATTATTTTCCTGTATTCAGGGTATGCCTGAGGTATGGCACTGAAGACAAACACCCTTAATCATGAGTTGGTGATGAGTCCCCAAGTGTTTCAGATTAAATGTAATTTGTGGTTCCCACTACACACACAGGTCTTTCTTTCACTGACACAGTCTTAATGTTTCAGTATGCATTTTCTCAGGTTCTTCACCTCAGCATCTTCTTTGCTGTTACCGACCCTGGAACCAGTGTAGAGTTTCAGATAAGTCAATCACTGTAGCCTCAGGTGTGCTGAAGAGCAGGAGGTAAACAGAAAGTGGGCAGACTAAGGCAGAAGCTAATCCTTGCTGCATACTGCTCAAAATTTTCCTCCAGTGGTTTGTTTCAAGTGATTTATTTCTGTTCAAAGACTTTTTTGGCTGAATGACCAGATGGTGCAAGAGAATTCACAAGTGTCTATACATTCTTCACTCCTCCTTAAACAGAGCTGTGAGTTGTTAGACTCCAGTGTGGATTTCTGCTGTGATCAGATAGGCAGACAGACTCAAGGTGCCTTTTGAGCAATTAAAACTCTTAGTTTGGCAGGGTACGAAGAAACCCTGGGGAAGCCTTTTGAAAGAAGTCTGGAGTGTAGGGGAGGAGCACACCAAGTAGTAGACTTATTATTGTTATTATAATGCTGATTATTTTCCTATATACTGCTAATTTTTATATGAAACTGGATACTGAATAATACAATACTGAAACATTTACAGAGCTGTTGCAAGAAAACTGTTATTTTCTTCAATGAGTTTTCTTTTTCTAAATTACGTTTTCTCAAAATCGATATATTTTGGCAGACAAATTTTGATGCCACTTTTTATCATCATGAAAACAATTACAGTGCTATTGGAATCTACTCATTATGGTGCTAAGCACTCCTAGTAAAGTGAAAGTGTGTGTGTATAACAAAACCACTATCTCTATACCTGCTGAATCTCTTTAACACAAGTGAAAAAATAAAGATCTAAAATGGCTTTTATTTACTTAGTAGCATGTAGGAGCAATGGCACAGCTAACTCCAGGAATGCAGAAGTGTATTAAAGCCCACACTTTAAAGTTCTTTTGTCACTGTTATTTTAGGCAGCACAGGTAACACCAGTGTTTTAGCATGTGATGACCACTCCTGTATTTTGTGACTATATTCCATGTCATGTTTTAGGAAGTCTCTGTTTGAAATAAGTTTATTGCATAGATGTTACTGATTTTTTTTTTTTTTGATTATTTATTTTTTAGCTTTTTTTTTTCCCAAAAAAGCTTGCCTGAAAAAATTTAATCCTTCCCAGTGGCATCCAGTTGCATCAGATACTTTTCAGAGAAGTAAGCATCACCTACCTATTAAGTATTTCTTTGAGGGTTTATAGTTGCAATCAATTCTGACTGACCAGTCTCAAAAGACAAGCATGTGAATACAGCCTATCAGGCAGAACTTCATGAGCCACTGTGAAGTTACATCCACTCAACAAGGGTGTACTGCTCTTTGAGTGTTGTTTCCTCTGTGAAGCGAGCTGGATGACTGCAGGAAGAGTGTGGCTGTCCCTGTGGGCAGGGCAGGTGTGAAGGGCTGTTAGGCTGTTTGTGTCAGGGAGCCTGGGATGAAAAGGTCAGCATTAGGAGTGGCTGCAGCAGCCAGCAGTGTGTGTACAGCTAGAACTGCATATCCTGAAACATTCTGTAAGCAGGTTGAACTGAAGCAGAGCCTGACTAAGTGTGTTGTTCTACACCAGGATTGTAGAAGTCATTAAGTGATGCATGCATTGATTAGATTTTTAATTCCTAGGTAAGACCACGGGTATCACGAAAAACACAGAAAACCCTCAGCTCTCAGCATACACTTAGTGCTGGGGCCATACTGGGATAATTATGTGCTCCTTAAGATCCTGCTGTTCTGCTTACAGTCCAAGCTCAGGAAAGTAGGTCCGGGTGTGTGCAGAAATGTGGCATTTTAAAGCCATACCATTTGAATTAGAGTGATTGCTGCTAGAGGAGAAAGACCACTTTACAAATTGCTTTAAAATAGAGACTGAATCTCCTTGAATCTTATGCTTGATGCATAATTTGCCCATTTACTTTTACAATTGAATTATTTAATGTTTTTTACACTTTAACCACCACAGAAAGTACATATTTTATATCCTCAGAACATGTGTAGCTACATATATATTAGTGAATTATGGTGAAGAGGAAAGGAAATAACCCAGATGAAACCCAAGGACCTTTCTTGAAGCTGCAGTATTTTCAGTGGTGTCTTCTAGTGAGACTGCCAGCAGCAAGCAACAAACTGCTTTCTTAACAGAACCTTCTGAATTGTTCAAGAAAGCTTTTTTCCTGTTTTTGGTGCTGACACATGGCATGCATCTCAGATGGTGGCCTGTGACCACTGTCATGCACACGACACAGATGACAAACTTGTTTCTTCACTGAGATCATCCCATGACTCAAGACACGTGCTAGTATTGGAAATATCTCAATTCTGAAATTAGTGCAGAAAACTGATGTTTTGTATCAATTGAGAATTTTTTTGAAGGAGCTTTATATCATGTCTTTTATGAAAATAAGATGGTATTCAACTATGCTACATTTCACTAGTTTAGTTTAGATTTGGAGCCCTAGAATAAAGTTATGGATGTGCCTGATCACTCTCTATAAAATGCTCAGGTTAATTTTTGGGGGAAAATATTGCATTTTCTTTCTTTGCATGCAAAATAAATTAGTGTGAGGGTGGCATTGTTTAACCTTTATTAATTATATCTATGCATAAAACAATCTGTTTAAATTAATTGGAATGATGGTTGCAAAAGACATCTCAGGACCAATATTCCAGAAACATGCTGATTTTAGAAGCATTTCGCAGAGGAATACAATAAAATAGGCAGGCAAAAATCCCAGCTTCAAAAATATCTCTGTACTGGGTACTAAGAACATGTTAACATAAAAAATTATTTCTTGTAATTTTAAGTATATCTTACTGATGCATTAGACTCCTACTACTATGTACATGTAAGGATACTAATAAATATAAAAAATATTCATTTAATAGAAAATAGACAAACATGTAATTATTTATAACTTGTTAAATGTTTAATAGAACACTACTCATCCAAATTTTCATTTCATTTTTCTTTAAGATGTCTCATAATATTAGAAATGAACAGAGGTAAACTTTGGACATTTTACATAAATGTGTCCTGGCCTGTTGTCATTTAATTTTTCAGAATGACTTTTTGTACAGATCATGTTTTGGCTTGAGCAGTTCATACTCATTTTTGTAGTGTCTGAATTACTTCTCTCGTAAGGTAGGCATTTGCTTCCAAGGTACAGTCCTGTGTTGCACTCAGTCTTCTGCTAATCAAATTAATGTTTTACAAAGGTAAAATCATGGATAGTTCTATATTCTCAAAGAGGAGGAAGTAGGATGAACCAACATGAAATCTTGTATTGTTTCACTCAACATTGGTTTTTGTTCCTGTGCATTAAAAAATAGTGCTTTAAAGAGTATCCTTCTTTCAGTGCTAGCAAAAATAACTCCTGTTTCCAATTACCACCTTAAGCATTTTTTTTCCCTAGTACTTGGATAAAATTAGAGGATTAAAAAAATTGTTTATTTTGAATTTTTTTCTTTTGCTAGAGTTGCTGAGTATTTTTAAATAAAAAATTAGATGACTGCAAGCAAAATGTAGAGAAACAGTACCAAAAATAAGTCTTTTCTTTCTGCAATTTTATTATTATATTTAAAGTTTTCAAAACCAGGTGTTGACCTATACTTATTAACATGTTACTGTTAAAGTTCTAAGATACACTTTTTCATTGGTTTTACTTCAGGGACTGATAAAAGCAGTAGCAATTCTAACATTCTCCCTTCTGGCAGTTATTTAAAATGGTCTTTTATAGTTGGAGAGTTCATCATAAATTTCTAATGCCTAGTGCCAATGAAGTTTGTTACAAGTTCTTGTACTGCAGTGACACATAATGTGTTTCGTAATGCAGTAGAGTGGCCACTGGAGGAAAAACCCTTTGAATAAGCTGTAAGTGACTTCCAAACTCCCAGAGCAACCCAAAGAGTCTCTGGGGCCTCTGGGTAGGTTTTCTGCTATGTTAATTAAAACGAATTTCTTTAATGCAGAGAACCTGCCTTGATTATAGTCATAAATTTCTAATCCCGTTTTTGTCATCTGTTAGAAGCATGGACGATTTCTGACAAGAATTATTCATTTTGGCTTAAATGTTTTTATCATGTTCTTGAGTGGAAATATGAGCAAATGCAGCTTCACCTTTTGGGAATAGAAGTGGCTTTAAAAGATAAAGATGTCTTGCTATTTTTATTATTTTTTATATCACAAAGAAACAGAGAAATGAAGAGTCAGGGATAAATAAATTATTTTTCCCACAGTCCTAAATTTACTGCTCCACTAGAAATCAGATCAAACTTGAAATGCTTACTGTCCCCTCTAAGCCACTAGATTTAGTTAAATTGAGAATATTTAACTCTCATGCATTTCAGAAATCTCAGAAGGAGCCGACTGCTCCCATTTGTGAGTGACACAGGTGAAGTGAGGCACTGAGGAAAGGGCTGCTCCCTTCTGGGATACTTCCCTGAGGAATCACCATTGGAAGACTGGTGCTGCTCACCCCAGGCCATGGAATGTTGCAGCAGCTGTGGTCTTTTAATTCTTTTTCCCTCTTGCTGACAGCACAAACCTCTGTACCCGCTTCAGAGAGAGATTGCCAACTGCAAAGGAAAGGGAAAAATAAACATTGTCTATGCTCTGGGTCAGCTTTGTCAGTGTTCTTTGCTCTGCTGAAACATGCTCAGCCTCTGAAAGAGTGCAGCCCCAAGGCCCATGGTTTCCTGGCTGCAGGAATTTCCTTTCGGTTCATCTATTCACAACCACCTTGGAAGTGACAGTGTTCTGGCCATTCCAGTCAGGCTTTCTCTGCAGTCCTTTCGACTTGGTTTATAGTGGCCTTGTGGCAGAGTCCTGCAGAAAGGAGAGAGAACAAGGGGGAAGCCTTGCCAGGGTTGTTCAAACTGGCAGTGATGTTTTAAGGCCTGGCTTTCAGCATCACTGTGAGTGTCAGAGTGTGAGTTACAGGCAGTCCTGATGTGAAAGGTTTTGCTAAATAAAAGTGAATAAAGGTGCTTTCCTGACTTGGTGTTGTAAATGGAGAAAAAATGCTTTTTAAATTATTTTTTGTGGAAAGTTTTAAAAGATACATTTTCAAGATTTATGGTCCATTTAAAAACACAATTTGATAAATGACCTGATACTTCAAGAGTAAATTACTTTACTTGTAAAGCCTTGTTTTTCCCTTACATTGTTCTCATGCTTGGCTAGTTCAAGTGCAACATGATGTACAGTATTAACTGGCACTTTGCTTTATGCCACATAATCTTTCTTGCATTTTAAATTTTAAAACCAGAATGCACAATCTGTAGGAAGATCAGGAAAGAGAGTCCAAATAATTGTTAACTATTAATTAGAAATAGTTTACATCTCTATAAAGGAATGGCAATTTGGCTTAATATTTAAGTGGCATCAGATCAAACACAAGAATAGTTTCTCTAACCACTTGACACACTCTAAATTAACACCCTGATCCCGAGATAATCTCTGTTTATAGTGCACAGATATTGAAAAGATTAAGAGCAATCCTGAGCCATTAGAGGAAACCTAACATACACATACCCATGAATAATCTGCATGGTGTTTGTTTAGAACAACTGTGAGGAAGAGGTGGTCAGTGGGATTTGTTGAGCTGTGGAGGAGATTTACAGTTAACTAGTGGAAATCTCCATTTATAAACTGCATACCTACATGCTTAGGAAGAAACAATTTCAAATCATCGAGTGTCAAGATGACTCACTCATAAAATCTGAATAATGTAGTTTTGGGTGTACATACCTCATTTGTAAAACATATTTCTTCAATACCATTGTGATCCTTAGCAAAGACAAATGATTGAGAATGTAGAAGTGTTAGGTCTCTAATATTTGCCTTTGAAGAACTCTTTGAATACTTTTTGTCTTCAGTACATTTTTGAATTGAGGTCTGAGTTGTATTCATGACGTGATCTTAACCTCTAAGAATCAGTATGGCGCTGGAGCAATGTGAAATCTATATTCCCTGATAAGTGAGAGAGCCAGCACTGGAGCAGAGGGATGGGCTGGGATCATCAGGCAGAAGGAAGGCACAGTGCTGAGCGGGAAGGTGGCAGTGCTCTGTTTTATGGCCAGAGATCAGATGTGAAGACTAATTATGTCTGTTACATCTTGAAACTGATTATGAAGCAAAATTCTATTAGTGCTTCTCAGATATAAAACCAATTTGTAAGGCATTTTGTTGTTTTCTGGGTTTTGATTAGTGAGAATTCACTTTTTAAAGCTTTTTTTAATGCAACTCAGGGCTAGAAACCTCTAAAAAGCATGGAATTATATGTCTCCAAAACCAGAGTTGGTTTTTTGTACCTTTCTTTTTTCTATGCGGAGCACCTTTTCAAAGGGATGTACTTCTGAACAGAGCCTCCCTAGTCCAGAAGACTATATGCCCATAAGCATATAGATGGGGTAAAAAATCAGAAGGAGGTAGTCAGGATTTAGAAGCAAAATTGAAGGGGGGGATCTTGGAACATTTCGTCCTGCATCAAAAAAGAAAGAAAGAAAGAAAGAAAGGAAAGCACAGGAATTTGGTAGGATTTGTTTTTCCTTGAATTTTTAGTGAAGCAGACACAATTTTTGATTCTCATCTCATGAGGTTTGTCCTTCAAAAAGTCATTATGCAGGGCCCTACACAGTCCTTCTGGATGTGAATTTGGAGTACTGTGAGTAAATCGCAAGTGATTGAAAGAAGCATGTTAGATTACAGACTAATGTAAAATAAAGAGTAGCTAAATTTCTTCAGTCTTCCGCTAGGCTCCTGTATGTAATGGAAAGTTCTTTTTTCACTTCTGATAGGGGGTGGAAAGATTTGATTATAGAAGTGGATAGTTCTTAATTCTATATCGGTTTTACTTGCCAGCCATGTGCCCAGATGTATTTCTAGCTGCATATCTACAATAAGCATTTCTGAAAATGCTGGACAAGGAAAGAGTCCAAATTATCTGAAAGACACCATGATTCATTATTCCTCCTCCAAGTGAGATTTCTCTGGCTTGACAGCTCAGAACCTCAGCCATTTTATTTAAATTTTCAGGCACTTCATAGAGAAGATCAAAAAGACAGGTTTCATTGAAATCCCGTGATCCATATATTAATGAGAAAACACAATAAATAATTCTTCCACCGTTTTAGTATTTTTACAGGGAGTTGTAATGTTTATATGTATTAAGAGCACAGACAGCATGATTTATTGTTATTATTACCTGAAATCTGTCAACAACAAGGCATACTTCAGTTTTGTTATAGTTGAGAATTTTACTAGGGTATATGTAATGGGCTCCCTTTTTTTCAGACAGTGAAACCAGATTAAGAATTGATTAATGCCTATGCTATGCACAGTTAAGAGTCACCGTTTAGCTTCAGTGTTTGTCCACTGAGTGAGCTGCTAGTCATTTAATTAACTAAATATGTATTTTTTGAACAGATCTGAAATTATACGGTATGCAATGAAAGTGGGTTACAGTTCTACTATATTTGTTTATCTCCAAAATCTCTCAATTTATGTTATTTGGATAAGAGCTAAGGCATAATTAAAATGAGTCAGGATTTCAAGGCATGTGTAGGAAAAAATTTTACTCTCTAATGAAAATCCTAAGAGGAGGAAGACCTAATTTGGCCTGGGTTGTTTGCAGCTTTGAGCTTGCATATAATTTTACCAGGACTACTTCAAACCATTTATTTGATATCCATCCCCATTTCTTTGAAAAATAAGGGAGAGAATGAAAAAAGCTGATGGAAATTTGGAAAAGACTGTGCTTTGTGTTTGAAGCACATTTCAGTCTATATGGAAAGCTACTGCCAAATCACTTCACAGCCTGATAGGTCCTAGTATATTTAATTAAATTAATTGGTTGCATTTGGGACAAATTGTTTGATTTGGAGAATATTGAAAAATCTATTTTGAACTTTGAGAGGTTCTACACATTAAGTTGATCAAACTGCTGAATTTCTCTCAGTGATTGGAGTACAGGACTAAGGCTGCTTTTGTAGTTTACGGAAGGGAATTTGAACATAGACCTCAACTACAGGTGCTCCACTTCTAAAGTCAAATGTGCTACTGCATGCTTGCAAGGGCTGGGTCACAAATCCCACTTCAGGTTTTTATATGACAATATGAAAAAACCTATTTTAGCAAACATCAGCCTGAATTATTCGTGCTTACAGCTGTGCAACACTGATGTTCTGTAACACCAGTATCTTGAGGAGAAACTGCTGGTAAACAAACACATGTAAGTCAACATTTAATGCAGAAATATACTGGAAATACAAAGTGAATTGTTTATATTGGTGGTAGTGAATATTTTAGATAAAGGAAGAAAAATAATATCAATGTGTACAAAGTTCAAGAACAGTTAATACAGCTAAAAAATATTATTTTATTTCTATGAATACCCTAATGATACTACCTGTCACAAATTCTTACTTCAAAAACTTGTAGTTGGACTAAATGTGGCAGATACTACACCTGGATCTTAAGTACAGAACTTTTTCTTCTGCCCTCCATTATCCTGCTGAGATGTAAAGGTCTTCTTAAATGGCTGCATGCACATCATGCTTTAACTTACTCTGCTTATGCCAGGCTGGAATTTTGATTAGTTAAGATGAAAATATCTTCTTTGCCTACTTTGCCTTTGTAATAGATGATATAAAATAAAGGCTGAGTGTTTTCAGTTGCACAGATGATTCGATAATGTTTGTACTCCTTTTAGTAATGTTGGGATATGGTGCCACCATTTATGTCCTTATAAAATGTAATTAGGTTTTGAGTGTTTGCCTTCAAAAATGTTCAGTTGCTTTTTTGTCAAGCAGTGTGGCAGTAGACCATGAGGTGGAGCATACTCAGGTCTCCTGATGCATCACATTCCACAATATTTTCTTCAGGAAATGTTTAGTCATGTTTTGATGTTTATTTAACAGGTCTTATTTACTTTGCTGCAAACTACAGCTGAGAAGCATCAAAGCATCTATCCATGTGCTTAAAAGTATACTTAAGTGCCTAGCTCTTTTCAGTTTAGGAAGAGTTAGCTGAAGTGAGACACTTGCTGAAATGGAGCAAGTTTATCACTTGCTGTGATAAAACTCAGAAGTTCTTTGCTGTCCATGCTATGTGCAAACCACTATCCTCCAGTACTAGAAATCTCAATTTTAAACTTTATTTATAAAAATGTCCAGTAATTTCCTCCATAGCTGGAAGGTGGCTACCTAACTCCATAGAATGTAGTTTCTTGTTTTGCACTTGTAATAGCTTTTACCTTAGAGGACACCCCAAATGAACAGTGTAGTAGTAGTGTAGACATGGAAGAAAAGTTTCAAGAAATCACCTCTATTTCTGCTGCAATGAACAAAATCTGAGTTTAAAAAATGTTCCTAGGACCCCTTTCCCATTTTCTTCATCTTTGCCTTCTTTGCCAGCTCTGCCTTCTTGTATCATCCACATTCATATAATAAGCAGGCTAGGCTCTCTGGTGATTATCTGTATATTGTTTATCCTCACACATTATGT
Source organism: Rhipidura dahli (assembly GCA_013399225.1). Lineage (NCBI taxonomy): Eukaryota > Metazoa > Chordata > Aves > Passeriformes > Rhipiduridae > Rhipidura > Rhipidura dahli. The sequence goes on along the minus strand of VXAC01008436.1, from coordinate 478,164 downwards.
TGTGCCACATAGGGGAGCCCCAGGTTTTTTAAGGTACTTCTCTTATACAAATCATCATTTTCCTTTCCAGAAACATTTCTAAGCTTGACTGGCTTATCAAGCTGATCTGTACAGCTTGGAAAAGAAATCTTCAGTAGCAAATATTTCCCATGAGTTGTTCTTGGGCAGTCCACAGATGGAGAACACTGGGTGAACTGTAAGCAATGATGCTTGTGTAATGATTACTTGCTGTTAAGAGGGCCCATGTGGCAGTAAATGAGTCAAGTTGATGAGATGCACAGACAAATGTACGGGTTTCTGTGTCATAAACAGTTTTTGCAGAACATTTCATAGTGCATGAGCTGCTGTCTCCTTCACCCTGCACACCTGTCCTGCTCAAACACATGCTTTTAGCTGGGGAACTTCTCTGGTTATCCAGCAAATAGGTAAAATCTGTAAATACTACTCTTCTGTGATTCAGGCATCCCATCCATTCCAGCTGGAGTAGTGAGGTTAATACCAGCTCAGCAGTTGTACAAATGAAGATGGATTTTCAATTTAGGAACACAAGTTTTGAAAAGATTGCCTTTCTTTGAGGATGCTGGAATTTTTGTAAGGTATTTTGCTGATTAGTACTTCTGATGTTGAGGGATTGCTCTGGCCCATCTTTTTGTTGTTTCTGTTACCTTGTTATCACTTTGTAGTTTTGGTATTTATGGTGGCTCAAGTTCTCAATGGACTTCTGGTGCATACATGAGGCAGCAAAACTCATGTTGTGTCAGAGGTTTTGCTTCTCTCAAGTTTTATTATGCTGTGGAAATCCCAGCTCTCTTATGTCATCTGGTGCATGTTTAAAGCATGGAGTGTGATTAGATATACCCTTGCCGTTGCCTTCACTCTGCACTGGCTGTAGTATCTGTTATAACTTTCCTCTCTTTCCTTATTTCCCTTCCCCTAACTCTGCTTATCTTTGTTAAAATTGTCTAGTCTGTGTTCTGACATCAACTATCTGCCATAGCTCTCTTTGCAACCAAACCTGCATTTGTTAGTGACCAAGGAATCAGACTAATAGTGAGTAAATTATAATGCAGGGCTTTTCTCTGGGCTCCCCTCTGCTACTTAACAGGATGTTTTGCCAAAACAAAAAACAAAACAAAAAAATCCACCCCTGCCAAACAAAAAAAAAGCAACCAACCCAAAAAAATCAAAAAACAAAGCAAAAAAAAACTAACTCAAAAAAACTCCGAAGAAAACTCACCCAACCAAAAAAACCAAGAACACCCAAAAAACAAGCAAACAAAAAGCACACAAAAAACCAAACCAAAAGAAAGAAGCCAAAACCCTGAAGTAAAAAACTGAAGAGAATTGTTAGCTAACACCTAAATAATTGCAAATAGCTTGGGGATGTGTTTTTCAAAACACAGATTCTCTGGACTTCCTTATATTTTGTTTGAATTTTTTTCATCTCAAATCTGTGTTTTAGTAAAACCATCAGATTTCACTTTGACAAAAGAGAGGGTAGGATCTGATTCTGATAGTCCTACCATTACTGATCAGTTCTTTTACATTTGGGGTTTTGAGTGGCTTGCTGCAGCAGAATGAAGACTAGAGTCCAGCCTTCCCTGTCATTTTCTTATGTAATATTAGCAAGTTTGTGCAAAATAATATAATCCTTATGTGATACAGTTTGCATTGAAAGACTCCCTCCACCCACTCAAACTCATACACATTCTTTTGCTTTCTTTTCTGTTAAGAATATAAAGAGTGCCCTGGCTGTCATTCTCTATGAAGAGTTTTTCCAAATACATAAAAAAAGATAATTGTTTTCCAGATACTTTCATTTCTGCTGAAGAAGACTTCCTTTTCTTTTGGCTATTTACCTAAAACTACAGTTTGATAATTATCACTGAAGTGCTGCTTTCTTTGTATTCAGCTCTTAATGATCCAGAAAGTACCAACCACTGAAACAGTTATTAAAATTCTTAGTAAGTAGATGTAATTTAAGAGATCCAGACTGTCCAGAGGGCAGTAGACATAGATTTCTATTAAAAATTCAAAACATGTAAACTAATTTTTGCCAGCAGTTAATCAATAGCATGAAAAGTAGAAAACTTCTGACACACTAATAAGTTTAATTATTTTCCAGTTCACTCTGGTAGACGAAGTTTTTCTGACTCTGAGCTGAAAGCATCAGAGTTTCACATGATACTGTGGGCCTGTCAAAACATGGGTGATAGAATTTTTTGGTTTTGGGCTCTTCCCTTTCAGAACTGGAATGTTCTCATCATATATCATAGTGTTTAATGCTGTAAATACACAGTCTAATTTTCTAATACACTGTCTAATTTTCCTTTTCCTTTTAAACATCCTTTTGGTTGCTTAATACATAGAATAGTATAAATTATATACTTTGGGAAATATTCTGCAATATTCATGAGTTTTTCTTTTACTTGTTGTAATGTTCATAGAGTCATAGAATCAGTTATGTTGGAAAGGACCTCTAAGATCATTGAGTGCAACAGTTAACAGCATCCCCAAGTGCCACATCTAAAATTCTTAAATACCTCCAGGGATAGGTGACTCAACCACTTCCCTGGGCCATCCATTCCAATGCTTGACAACCCTTTCAGTGAAGCATTTTTTCCTCCCCTGAAGCAACTTGAGGCCATTTCCTCGTTATACCACCAAACCCAAGCATGTGTGTGTATTTGCCTAATCATTTTCTTTTTTTTAAAAAAAATTTTTATTTAAAGGGTAGATTGGGATTCACTACTTGTGTGAACAAGGCAATTAAGGGGATTGTAAAAACATCCTTTTGGCCCTGGCTACAATACCTGAGTATCTTGTTGAATTGTGGGTTGCAAGGAAGCCAATAGGTTTCCAGTATCCCCACCCTTAAAAAGGGGAGATAAGGAGGCAATATTGACCCTAGAAGATTTGACAGCAAAAATGGCTGCTGTCATGATTACTGTGATGTGGGAGTATGTAAGTGCTCTAACTTTTCTCAGTATTGAACAGAAATATGTAGTCCAGCTAGGTAGTTACACAGAGACTAATGTGCTTTAAGACTGAAATAGGGAATCCAAAACAGAGCAAACAGCAACTGGCAAAGTTTTTACATCACGATAGATTAGCAGTGTTTCAGAACATAGAAGTCTTCAAAACCAGGGAGGAAAACAAGCACAAAGCTCCACAAGTTGCCTTTATGGAATCATAGAATATCCTGAGTTGGAAGGGACCCACAAGAGTATAGTTTATGAAGAAAATATATTAGAAAATCCTGCATTATGATCATTCTATGATAGCTAAAGATTGAATTGGAGCTTCAAGAAACATCTCAGGTAATTGCAATTTCTGCTGCATAAGATTTGTGGCTTATTTTGTGCTGCTTCAGCATCTTTCAGAATAAAACCATGGTACTTTAAGTGAACATATATAATACAAGATATTTAGTTGATGAATTGCCCCAAAGTCTTCCTCATGTATATTCACTGGAATTGCGCCACAGGTGAAATTGGTTCTTATTTTTTTTTCCTCTACCACTGAATTGTATTCTCAGTTGTTCTTTTGCAATAAAAGGCAATTGCTAATAATAGCAATCAGCTTGCTTAGTCCAACATCCTAAGTGTATAAGTGGCATAATGATTTCAGCTAATGTGCTTTATCAGCAGCATGCTTGGGTCTGTGCCAGCTAACGAGTATATAGTATAAAATAACACCACTGACATACCAACATTAAGAATTTTTATTAATCCTTAAAAGTACAATGTTTTAAAAACTATTAAACATAAAATTGTTCTCATTCAGTCTCTTACTCGCTTTATTAACACAAAGATTTGCTTGGAGAATTGGCAGTAGACAGATTTGCTTTCTCACTGCTGCACTAATCTAAGATTCTACACATGGCTTAAATTATACGAGATGGAGAAGAGAAGAGTAGAGAATTTAATTAAATTAAATGACCAAGTTGTCTCAGTCCAAACACATTTGGTCAAAAATTGTGCCAGCAATTTTTGTAACAATGTTCAGGCTGACCCCAACTGAAATTGCAGCTATAAAGTACTGTTTGAGTTTGAAAAAAAATATTGAAACAAACAGAAACTCTTTAAATAAAGACCTGGTGCATAGTATTAGCAATAAAGAAAGAATTTACAGCTATTAACTGAAATTTTGTTTGTGTATGTCACAAGGACACACACTTCTTGATGGAGTGTCTTGCTCTGAATACTGCAAAAGACTTGCAGACAAAGATCCACAAAGATGGATCTTATTTTTCCATGTTGCCTGGTGACCAGCACATTATCCATCTATTAGTTCCCCTTCTACACATTCAGGCACTAAAAGGGTTTGTCTGAGTGCCCTCTCACTCATAAAAACTGATTTTCCTATACGTGCACAAATTGGTTATTCAGAGTTTTCTGGTTCTTGCTGTCTCAGGTGACAGTCAAACTCTGTGTTCCAGATCTACGCAGCCCTTGTCAAGCTCGTCCTTCATCCCAGACTGATGCCTAAAAATAAGGCTCTGGCAGCAATAAATTTCCATTGTGATAATGTATGTGTTTTACATATTTCATCTGTATCTTATATTTTCTTCTAAACACCAGTTTGTTAAATGGAAAAAAAATCAACCAAAAGCAACTCCCAGCACCCTAGGCTTTATTCTTCTGTACTTATTCATAAATAGATTTTTATATTTATTCATTCATTTATTCTTACTTTCTCTTCAAAGTCTTAATATTTTAAGATATTTCTTAGATATTTTGTTATTTTGCTGTTATACAAGGTGGTGTGATGCTTTGGTGCATCAGTGTTTTCTTTGTTAGGAATTCTTATTATCAAACACACGTGAAACAACGCAATGATAAAAAGAAATCTTCCATTGTGTGTTTGATATCAACACCATTGAAAATAATACTAATTTAGTAATTCATTCAATAGACGCCAAAGCCCAATTGTTTAATATAGACAACCCTTCTGAATTTAGTGTTAGTGAAGCAGTACCAGAATTCATAAAGGATTTAAAAATTAAGGGCAGAGCATTAACATCTTGTTTCAGGGAAAACGGGACTCACTGCTATGGGAACTGAGGATTTTCTCCACTGGCAAAGGTGGTTTTGCTGGTTTCTCCTTCCTGTGGCCCCAAGTGCTTCTTTTGCCTTTGCCCCAGTCGTGCCAGGCTGATGGTCATGGCAGCAGTGCTTGGTCCACCTGTGTCAATTATTTTTTCAACTAGTGTGCTTCACAAAAACGTTCTATAACCATAGCATTGGCACACTTGCAAAGCAGCATGGAATGATTCATAAATTTGAAACAAGTTTTTATAGGTGTACAACTTCAGTTACCATTCTTGACATGTTTTTGCTTTCCTTCTAGAAGTAGTAAATGGTTTAATTTAGGTTTTCCCTCAGATTTTCCCTTAAAGGTATTGTTATCTTTAAATCCCATCCTAATTACAGTGTTGTGAGGGCAATAGATACAATTTGTTTGTTCATTACTGTGTTGTCCTTGTTTGAGGGAGTTTTCCTTTGTCAGATAAATATGCTTCAGGCATTTGTTAGCTGCCTAGCCAGTATTGGTTCTGAGTTTGGGCTGTAAACAAAGTGTTTATGCTAAATAGCTGTTCCTTTTCTCAGGAGATTAAGTTGGTAGTGTGAATTGTTTTATTACCTCCAAATATATATATGAACTAAATCCATGGTTTTCCTAACATACACATGCAGAACTGATCATCATTTAGGAAAAACCTAAATCTGAACAATCATGCTGGCCATCACTATCTCTTGGTACAGGTAAACACAAGTGTACATGAAGAAGCCTGTGGTGATTCTGCCCTCAGCTCAGACAGCCAACAACTTCTCTTGCTGAGGACTCAGAGCTGCTCTGACTAAATGAGAAGCTGGATGGTACCTCAGCATCCAGTGACTGCACTCACAGCCCTGCACTCCTGTTCATGAAGTACGCTTCACTGGTTAAGGTCACTTGCCCGGTGTTCCAGGGGGTTGGGCTGAGGGCAGTCACGCTCGAGTTGCAGCTGGAATCACAGGCCTTTAGTCACCTGTGATCATCTGTGTGATCACCTGCCTATCCACTAACTCTCTGCCTAAACTTTTAATATGTACATTTTTTTCTACCATTCCCTCTTCTGTTGAGCTCCCTCTCCGCTGATGTTTTTGCCTTCCCACTTCTGTTGTCATGCTGCCTATATTTATATGTAGAAAGCATGGTGCTCTCTCTCTGTGGCACTAACATGACTTCTTTTGCTGTCACACTCTCCTCTCTGCTTCTTTATTCTTTAACTTTTCTTAGTGTAGTGAGTACTTTGTTAAAAGTACTAGCTCAGACACTTCTGGTGTGGGATCCTGTTTTAAATTAATCCCATAATGCAGCCTCAATACAAAACAGTGACACAACTTAACAGCATCTTCTGAATTCTGCTTGTGATGAGCATTGTGTATAAGTACCATGCATACAGGAGAAAGAATTTTTAAATGAGGAAAGGGTAAGCTGGGGGAAAAAAAATCTTTATTATACTGTTGTACAGTACTGTTGTTAGAAATTGGTTTACATGGACATTGCATCAGTGTCTTTAAAAATTGCAACTAATATCACAGAAACATCCTTGATTTCTATTTACAGAACATAACAATGCAGTTGGCTTTTAGAAAAACCTTGTATTTATTTGTTTTAATAAACATAATCTACTGGAATAAAATACTCCACTAAATTATATGTATTTTAATAGAACTTAACATGTAGGAGATGTATCAGGTAAAGTATCAAAGCTGTGCAAAACATGTAAATAGATGGCACACATTATACTTATGACTGACAAGAAGTAATTTTTGAGTATAGTGGAAGTGATGCTTTCATCTGAGGATGTAATTTTTCTTGAAAACTAAAAATAGCTTCTTATTCAGATAGATTATCAGGCTATGTTGCATGGAAACCATTTTTCTCTATTACTGTACTTATGTAACACTGGCTTCAGGCTGAAAAGCGCAATTGTATTTTTGTTAAATTAACAGTTTAAGGTCAGGTTCTTTTTCCCTCTGCTGCTTTATATATATGTGCAAGCCTTATTTCACGTAACCTCTGTCTTTTTGTGACATCCTGAATTCCTGCAGCATATTGTAAGGGTTCACAGTAAAACATTGTGGGAGGTGGACTTGTGTCTTTTGCCCTTAGTCAAGCTGATGGGAGATACAGCACAAAGTTAGTTTCTGTCTTGAGCTCTCTGTTGATCCCAGAGGATGGTGTTAGTATAAAAATTTAAACACTAAATTTAAATAATTCTGTTTTGCTGTATTGCTTAAAATTAAGCTTTTTTTTGGTTGAAAAGAATATCTCAGAGTTACTGAACTGGTTGTTGTTGTTGTTGTTGTTGTTTGTTTTTGCATTGACTATATTTTGGACAGACCCAAGGGTATCTTGATAACACATTTTTCAGTGCTTTTGAATCTTTCAGTTTTAGTTGTATTTAACACTCAATTTCCTCCTCTTTTAATGACTGTTTCACTATAGGTGAAATACTTCTGTATTACCATTATTTATTAAAGTATGTTCTGAACTATAATTTTAGCTTAATACAGACTTTTTCCTCTAGAAGTATATTTTCTGTATATTTTCTCGGCAAGACACGGGGACAAAATATTTGAAAAGGAGTTTTCATGGGTCTGTGGGGTTCTCTACTTCATAATTTTCCATTTCCCTTGCCTCTCCTCCAGCTTATGGAGAGCTGTGTCTGTCCACCTTGGCAGTTACTCAGTATTCCTGCCCTCTGCACATATTGATTTCTGCTTTCCGTCCTTGCAGACTTTCAGAGATAGAAAGCTGTAACAAATGAGGCTGTGGTCCTGGGTGTTTATTGACACAGCATCTGTGTCTGTAACTGCTGTGATATGCCTTTATTATAGATGAAGAGATACTTCAGACTCAGGGTTTGAGTTGGTCGGAGCATATACCCTCTTAAGAAGGGAAAAGTGAAGTCTTTGTGATAACCGTTCAGAAGCAAAGCATTTGACTAAGACAGAGTCACTTGAAATGGTGCTTCTAACTATGAAGCCCCTCTGGGCTGGAGGGTAAGAAGGCCATTGTATAAAGAAATGACTGCACAGAGACTCTTGAGAAGCCTAGGTTTGTTCAGAGACTGTAAATGGGTTCTAACATTTTATTTTAAGAGGGAATTTTAATGTGCAGATTTTGAGATTGAATGTTTCTGTTAGCCATGGTTTGAAATCCTTTTTTCCACTCTGTAAATGTCTGGCTCCAGCATCCCTATAAACATACATTAGGAAGCTGTATGCTACTGGCTGTATTTTCCCAAAAAGGAAAAACCATCACAGGTGCTGCAAGCTCAATTAGATGTGCCAGTTATCAGGCATTTTTTCCAGCTATGGCTGACCCTTATCACAGCCTCAGAGAGAAGACTGCAAGACAAGTCTTAAATGCTGGACCTCAGTGCCCTGTTCAGGAGCTTGGCTGATAAATGCTGTGATTATTTTCTGGTCTTTGTAGCATCATAGGGAAGAGCTCTTGGGTCCATTTCTTTAGATATAAGATGCAAAGGTCCAGATGTGCGATACCCTGAGTGCCATAGTGTGTAAGCCTTGACATGGTAAGTCTTCCAGTTTAGTGGGATTATGTTTTTCCACTGCAAACCTGAAAGCAGCTCCTCTAATTCAGGTACTAATGTCATCCAGAAAATTTCACCTGAAGGCACTGCTGTATGTAAAACTTCCTTGCTTGTTGCCGTGAAAAATGGATGTCACTCAACAATGTGGTAGACAGGTCAGTTCCACCATTTTAGCAATCTTGTTACTCCTTTGTTTCCACCAAAACTGTGTTTGCCTGTAGTTAAGCATAATGATTAGGACTCTAAATTGTATTTAGTCACTTTGCATTCTTTAAAAATCTTCAGAGCTCCTAGGATTCTTCTTATTTTCATGATTACCAACAAATAATGTCCCAGAATGCCTTCATGCCTCTTCTAATGACTCTTTTCAGCTACATCTCACTTCAGATGAGCTTTATTTGAAATTTTCAGAACAGACATTTTTTGGAGATGCAACATGTCAAAAAGTGCTAAGAGACTCTTCAAAACATAATTAGCACCTATTTATCCTGAGTATTGTATCTTACAAGTGGCTGTACTCAAGCACTGTCAAATTTGGGCAAATGGCTAATGAGATATATATGCAATATCTGAAAAATAAATGAGCATTTTGTTATGTTAGGAGTTTCTTTTGGTTTTGTGTTTCAAGGTTGTGGGATTTGATTTTGGTTTTTGAGGCGGGGGAGAGTTTGGGGTTTTGTTTGATTTTTGGTTTTGGTTTATTATTATCTTTTTTGTTGATTTTTGCTTGGTGGTTGGTGTGGGTTTTTTTTTTTTTTTCCCCAAGGATTTACAGGCTAGAGGTGGAGTTTAGAGTTCTGTAAGGAAAGCAGAGAGCCAAATTGTGAATGATTAGATCTTCCTCTTATTCTTTCATATTTTTCATCTATGAAAGAAGAGGAGCTAAGAAATTGAAAATCACTTTATTTCTAATTCTTGGAAGAAATATGGTACAGGATCAAGGGATCAAATCTCGCTGAAATGTTTTTCCTGTAATTAGAAGAAAATCTCAAATGCATGGCTTCTCTCCCCTAAAAAAACAGATTACAAATACCAAATCAGAAAAGCATCTTAATTGTGCAATTTCCTTTAGCTACAGAGCTTTTGGTTCCACTGCATTTTCCATTCACCTATGGAGAGACAGCCTGACAGGACTGCTGTGCACAGCTATTAGGTTTAATTGCTATGGCTTTACTTTGCTTTTCTTTACCCAGAACATGTTTGTGGCTAAAAATAGAGCCATTCTTTCCTGATGTGGATATAACATCTCTAGGACCTTAACAAGTTGCATACTATTCACCAGCAAAATAGTGATTAAAAAAAATACTTACAAGGGAGCAACTCAGTAGAAAGCTAATATTTCTCAGCTGAGGAATTGTTTTAGATGATCAAGCTGTATTTCTGTTCTTTTAATATTTAATCTGTAGTCCTTCTCCTCTTCAGCTCTCATTTCCTGTTTCTATTTTCCATGTAATAATTTTATATTTTTTTCAAATTACACATTTTGATGTACAGGATGGATCAGTATTGGCCTTACTGAACATAAATGGTCAGACGAAATTAGAGGATTACAGTTCAGTACTTTATATGCCCTATGTAAATCATAGAGTACAGCCCTTAGAGTACTCTAAGGTAACTGAGCAGCCAGCATGCTTCTAGGAAGGGCTGGTCCTGCCTGATCAATCTGATCCCCTTTTATGACCAGGTGACCTGCCTGGTGGGTGTGGCGAAAGCCATGGATGTTGTCTGCCTGGACTTCATCAAAGCCTTTGACACATCTCCCATAGCACACTCCTGGAAAAGCTGGCAGCCCACAGCTTGGGCAGGTGCACCCTTTGCTGGATAAGGACTGTCTGGATGTCTGGCTGGGCCCAGAGGGCAGTGGTGAATGGTTTTGCATCCAGTTGGTGTCCAGTCACCAGCAGTGTCCCCCAGGGAGCAGTGTAGGGCCAAGTTCTGTTTGGTATCATTAGTGATAATCTAGATGAGGGGACTGAACCTACCATTAGCAAATTTGCAGATGACTCCAAGTTGGGTGGTAGGATCTAGGAGGGCTCTGCAGAGGGATTTCAGCAGGCTGCATAGATAAGCTGAGACCACTGGCATAAATTTCAGCAAGAGTCACAAAAGTGCACCTCGGCGTAATGCAGCACTACAGGCTGGGGACAGAGTGGCTGGAAAGCTGCCCAGTGGGAAAGGACCTGGGGGTGCTGGTTCACAGCAGATGAATGTGAGCCAGAGTGTGCCCAGGTGGCCAAGAAGGCCAATGGCACCTGGCCTGTATCAGCACCAGTGTGGCCAGCAGGACCAGGGCAGGGATGGTCCCCCTGTACTCAGCACTGGTGAGGTCACACCTCAAATCCTTTGCCCAGGTCTGGGCACCTCAATTCAGGAAAAACACTGAGGTTCTGGAATGTGTCCAGAGAAGGGCAGCGTATCTGGTGAAGGATCTGGAGCAGGTCCTATGAGGAGCAGCTGAGGGAGCTGTGGGTGTTCAGGCTGCAGAAAAGGAGGCTCAGGGGGGAAGTTATCGCTCTCTACAACCACCTGAAAGGAGGCTGTAGCCAGGTGAGGGTCGGCCTCTTCTCCCAGGCAGCCAGGAACAGGACAAGAGGACACCAGGAGAGCTGCACCAGGAGAGGTTTAGGCTGGACATTAGAAAGAAATTCTTCACAGAAACCGTGATGAAATATTGGAATGGGCCACCCAGGGAGGGGGTGCAGTCACCATCCCTGAAAGTTGTTAAAGAAAGACTGGACATGGCACTCAGTGCTGTGGTTGAGTTGACAGGGTGCTGTTGGGTTATAGGTTTGACTCAGTGATCCCAGGGGTCTTTTCCAACCTAATTGACTCTGTGATTCTGTGAATGGTGGTTCCTGTGCCCCCAAATGGAAGACAGGCCTTCACCACGATGAAACTGAGTACTCTAGACCAGCTCCCTAGAGCCAGCTGCATCCATTGCAGTTGTCAGGCTATTTCTCCAGTGATTTTGGCAAAGTGAACTCAGGGTTACTATGCAGTGAACATGCTCTTACTGAAAGTAAGCTGACATTTGCTAGCAGCAATGCTAAGTCAATCACCACCTGCCAAATGTTTATTCTTTCTATTTTTTATGGTAAATTAATTATCATTTCAAACAGCTAGACTTTTTTTTTTCCCCTTCTGAATTCTTGTTCACATAATGTGCTTGATCTCCTCTTGCAAGCTGGAGTATGCTAGGAAAAGAATGAATTTTTTTTTCCTACTAGAATATAAATCCAGTAACATAGTGTGCAGAAAATAATGTGAAAAAGTCTTCGGGGGAGCTCTGTAGCCCGGTTCTAAAAGATAATAGAAGTACTGATGTTCTCATCTTAGATATCAGAGATGTGGGCTGACTAATGGGCTACTCATCAGTAAGATAAAAAGGTTTTTTTTCTTTGGAAATATTGGTATGTAATCATATAGTTTTAAAGTACAATTCTGATTGCTGGTGAAGGGAGCAGAACCAAACTGGTAGCCCTGAGGGCTTTGCAGTCTCCTGTTGATACACAGGACAGGTGACAGCAGTCAGTCCTGCACCAGGAAAAGGAGACAGCTGAGGTGAGCCTTGTTCATAGGCACAGCAGCAGTTGTTTGGTGATCACCCTATCATTTGAGTACAAACAGCTAGATTGGAAACAGTATTCAGTAGAATGACACTTCGGTCTCAAGGCACAGTTCAGCCATTTCTGTTTGAGAATTATATCCTTAGCTCTTATGTGCACTGCTAAATAGTATGTGCTTCCCAAAAGTCTTACTAGCATAGGTTATCTTGCTCTTCTGAGAGAGTTTTTATCCTCCTACATTACTCGAATGCCAGGAAACAACCCTTCAAATCCAGAGTAAAATTCACATTCAGGATTTTGTCTGTGGATTTTCAGGTTTTAATTTGAGACCATGATGTTAGCATCCTGAAAAGCATGATTACACAGGAGGTGGAGAGCCAGGCTGAGATCTGCTCGGGAGCTCATTTCAGAATCCCAGGTCCCCTGGAGTCCTGGGAGGGGTATTGGAGGGGGCTGCTGTATTATTGCTCTCCCTAGTCTGGATAGAAAATCATACCTATATGTCACCAAAGCAAAATTCTTCCCAGCCCCCAGGGAGAATGTCTGGAGGAAGAAATATCCGAGGGCAACGTGGTAATTTGTTGTCTGTGGCTTTGGCCTCCCAGCTGAGCTGCTTCACACAGGTGTAATTCAGGTCTTAGGCAGCAGCTCACTTTGGTGTGTCTTCAACCTGGAGCATGTGTTGGGCCCCCTTGTTCTGTGTGACCTCTGCCCAGGCATAAAGTGAGGAGTGTTCTGGACAAAGTGAATTTATTTAGTCAAGCTTAAAAAAACCCCCAACAACTTCTTAATCAGCTCTCAGCATTTGTGCTTTAATTGTGTTTGTTATGTGCTCTTTAAGACTTCATTAAGGGGAATGAAATATTTAGTTTAAGCTGTAAACCACATTTGATATAGAACTGAATGTCTAGCTCTTGCAACCTATGCTGGATTTAACCTCAGTAGAGATGCTCAAGAACTATGTGGACACAACCCAATGTGCTCTAGGATGACCCTGCTTGGGCAGGCAGGTTGGACCAGATGACCCCACTGGTGTTCCCTTCCAACCTTATCCATTCTGTGATCCTGTTATTCTGGGACTTTTCATGCTCTGTAAAACTAAACACATTTAAAAGTCTCTAGAAGGGAGCTGTTCAGCCAGTTAGTACATTAGATCAATAGGAATGGTAATTATTATTGGTTACTTCATGTTTTCTAGGGTGTGCCTACAGATTTTCATTTTGCAGCTATTACAATTACACTAATTATACAGATAAATACACCCCACACTAGTATACAGATTTCTTTTTGTTTGAAGAATGCACATACTAATGAGATCTTTTAAATACAAATTAAGCCATTTTGAACTATTCAAGTTAATTTACGTAATAGACCTTGCCTATGAAGCTTAGCATTTTGGTCTTGATTAAAGAAGGATAAACAAGGGTATCTGGAAGTGCACTCATTACTCCTGTAAAGCTTCCCTACTGTGAAGAGGAAGTTTTGTTTGTTTGGATTCTTTTAAAGCTTGCAAACAGATTTAAGCCAAAACAAAATATGTGTAGACATATTTGGGTAGAAATGCTCTTCAGACCCCTTTTTTTCTTCTCTCAGATATAAAAGACAGTGAACAGCAAACATTTCTAAAGTTTGTTGCACAGATACCCTTTTCTACAAACAGGTAAGGAGAATGGGCACAAGTCCATGTGGCCCCCTCCCTCTCCTCTACCTTTCAGGAGCAGGGGAGAATACCCCAAGTTGCAAGTAGAGAAGTCTGCTGAGCATGGGGAGAAAGAAGGACTTCAAAGTAGTCTCTTCTTGCTTCTTTTCATGCTTGGCCTTCAAAATGTCCACCTATCTGTCAAGAATTGGAGGAAGGGAACAGCAAAAGGAGTGCAAAGGTCACAGAGAGGGACTAGACTAGGCGGCTGTAAAGAAGAAGGGTGAACAAATGATTAACAGTCAGCTGTAATTCCAGCAGCTGGTCATATGAAACAGACTGGCATTTCTCTCCACAGAGCCATGCATTGAATAATTAATAATTATGTTACAGACCCAGCAGTTAAAAAAACAAAACCACAAACAAAAACAAACCCCGCCCTCTTCAAGTTCTAAATGTGCTGAATGTGATTAGAAAGATTTCTTCAGCATTGGCTGTATTAATACAAGCTACCATGCTTGCATTTCTTTCTTTTTCTAGTTGTTACCATAGTATTTCCTCTGTATGTATGTGATAATTAAACTCTTTCATGAATTCTCTATCCTGTGTCTGAATGAGAACTAACTATTGTCAATATATTTTTATTTGGTCATTGTTGCCATTTGGATCCAAAGGTTTTGGTTTCCTTGATCAAGATTCAACAATACCTAAATACTTAAGTAGCCTCAGCCTTGCCTTTCCATTCATATTCTACAGTTCTTTAAGGTTACAACTAATTTTATTGTTTCTCTTTCTGCTTATAAGTGTAATGCATATCTACAGTCATTTTCTTAAATATGTCCTGATGTGATCCAAACTTACTTCTGTGTCCTTTAGTGATGCTGCCTTTCCTGTTCTGTTTCATCTCACATATTTCTCTTTTTTTCTTCTTCTTTTAAGCGCAGACACTCAAAGCATGGGGTTTTTTTTGCCAGTAATCTTGGATTCAGAACTCTCACACTGGGAATCCCTGCACTGCCTCATGTTCTTCTGTCACATTCACTTTGTGCTTTTCATCTTCTGGAAGCCACTATATCTTTCCTGTCTGGTTCATTTTTCTATTTTAACAAATTGCTCTATACTCCTCTGCAAAGGGAGCTATCCTCATCTTCTCCACCCTTTTTTAATGCGGTTCTCTGTCACAGGTGAGGTTTCAGGCTGCCTGTGACCTGTTTCTGCTGGAATGGGTGTGACTAAGCTCTAAATTTTAGTGCTTTTCAGTACATTGAGGGGATGATGGGATATGAAAAACAGATTGTTATTTTAGTATGCAAAGAGGTCAGTATATCAGTAGAATTGGTTGTATTTCTGCCCAAACATCTTTTTACATCTCGGTATCTCAGAGAGCATAAACTGTACAGAACAAAGACTGTATTCATGTCTGTTCTCTGCAGTAGCTACCAAATATAGCCCAATCTAAACCAATGCATTCAAGTGTTGTGTCAATGGCGCTATTTAATTATAAAAGGAAACTTTTTGTAGCACTAAATACAATTTCAGTTCATCATTACTCATTGCAGTTGTTCTGCCTCCCTGTTTTTTTTGGTTCTTTTTCCTGTTGCCATTTAAAACAAGGAACACACAGACTGTAGGGACGGATGTTAACACACGAATTCAAAGGGAAAGTCACTTGCTCTGTTTAACATTATGAATTGATGCCTTAGAAATTATCTGCTTCAGTGCTAATTTTACCTTGTGATGAAAGTTAGGCTTTAAATATGCAAAATGCAATGAGAGGGCAACAGACACTGTCAGTGGCCTGGAAAGGTTGTCTTGTTTTCCTCAAAATAATTGCATTACATTTCTCTCAAAGCCAGATCTGTTTCATTGCCAGACAACTTAGAAACGCGGGAAGGTGTTTCAGAAGCTGTCCACTGGTTTGGCTGAGGAGGAGGTGCACGAACTTCTGAAGCTTGGAGGGGGCTTGAAGGAAAGGTAGTGACCTTTTAGTTCATGAATGTTTTTAGGGATGTAGACATCTAGGAGCAGAGAGCTATTGTTCCAAGGTTCTGATAAAATGAGACAGCTGAGTCCAAAAGACTTAGAAGACAAAATTGCTCTCTGGTGAATAATGTGTGACATAATAGGGAACAGTCTTTGGAGGGCTTTACAAGGTGTGTGATAACAGTAGTAACATTTCTCATGCCCCCCAACATTTATTGACCAATGCATGTTCGATATTGATTAATAAGAGAAAGATAACATCTAAATTCTGCAGATCTAGGGCAGCAGAATATTGACTTGTAGAAAGCCAAACAGGCCTTTCATCCTCCTCACCCTACAGTAGTATTTATGCATAGTGGTTCTCTTGAAAAAGTCCAAATTTCTTGATTTGGAGAATAAAGCCTCCGTGGACTGTGCCACTACTGCAAGATAGAGAGCTCAGTATCTATTCAGATAAAGCTGTGGACTTTAGCAAAAAAGCCCTTATTTAAGTAAAAAATAGCAATTGTAGCCCATGCTAATTACATTATGTACACTCCAACAACTGATAGCCATTGACCTGTATGGAACATTTCCAGTTACAAACTGATTAAAACTGCTTCAGGCAACCATTCTGCTTTACGGGGAAGCACTGATGCCTGATGTAATGACCTGACCGATGCTAAGCAAATGCAAAGCCCTCTAAGCAGAGTGGTACAAATATAGACAGCCAAAAGGCCATGCACTGTATGCTTACCGGCTGTGAATGCTGAGAGCAGGTTTCACAGCCATGAATAATCCTCAGCCAGCTAGTCATCCTCAGCACATTCCCATGGATCTGAATGTACAGTGGCTAATTCATTTCTGGGCTGAACTGGATGTGTTTTCAAAAATATCTTCATTCCCTGTATAGTGCAAGAAGTTACATTTGTGTCTTATGTGAATTTGGTAAGTGGGTGAGAAGCATCGGTGAAAAGTCATTCTCTTCTCATGCCTGTTCAAGCACTTCACTTCTTCCTCCAGCTCTGTGCCAGTCCTAGGTCAAAAAGAGATGAAACACTGGGGACCCCACTTCCTGGTGTGTGTTTGTGTATACAAAAGGTATGTCCCCTTGCCTGCCAGTAGTCCTTGAGGAGTTTTATGTAAAATGTAGGTATTTACATAATTAGGATACACATTTAAGGGCCACTAAACATGAGAATGTAACTATGTTTGACATACCGTAGAGGCCTGAAGGCTTTAGAAACTTAGATTTGCTGTATCTGAATAATGCAGTTGTCATAATTTGATATTACCCTTCCTGTATCTACATTAGACAGTATAAACCAAGAACTACAATATGCTACATGCCATGCAGCAAGATGCAAACATTTGTCCAGGTTGCTTCAGTTCTTTATAATCAGTCTTCTATACCACATCAGGGTGATGTGTGAGTTTCCCCACACCAATGCTGATATGAATGGTTAGAATTATGCATTTCTGAAATACCCTTTTAATTCTCTCTCTTGTTTTTAAGATGATGAAGATACTAAAATTCAGATTTTTCAATCTTTTTTTCCTTTGATGCATTGCTAAATAAATTTTTGCCTGATATTCTTACCAAAAAAAAACCAGTAAGGATAACACATCTGCATAGTTTTAGTATCCAGAATTGGCCATAATTCATCATATGAATAATCCCTTATTAGTGTTTTATATTAATAAAGTGAAAAATGTTTACTTGAAATTTCCAGACACTAACTATTATTCTTGGGAAAAAGAAAATTGTTAGGAATGGTCAGATTTTGGTGACTGTTTCAAAATCCAGCAAAGGTAGGCTTTGGAGGATTGGTGACTCTTTCAAAATCCAGCAAAGGTAAGCTTTCTCCTTGGAGAAGGAGGCAGACAGGCATAGCAGTGAACAGTGATGAAGACCCTGACATTGTCAACTCCCTTACCTCACTAATCCTTTCAAACCACTTACATTCCAGGTAGTGAGGTAAGGGAGTTGACCTGACTTGGACTGAAGTTGGAAGCATGGGAATTACTGAACTGCAGACAATGTCAGGGTCTTCGTCATTGTTTACTGTTATGCCTGTCTGACTTCTTCTCACTTACCTTTACTGGATTTTTTTGATCACAAAAGCAGGAAAGTGAGGTGAAGGCATGAATGGCAGGAGAGGAAAAGTTAAGGAGTTTCAGAGCTTTTCTGAAACATTCAGTATGGTAGGTTGACTGTAGCTGGATGTCAGGTGCCCACCAAGCAGCTCTATCACTCCCCTTCCTAGTGGGACAGGGGTGAGAGAAAATAAGAAAACAATTCACAGGTTGAGATAAGGCCATTTACTAAAGAGGAAAAAAAAAAAAGAAAACAAAAGTTGGCACATGCATAAGCAGAGGAAAAAAAGAATTAATCTCTACTTCCCATCAGTGAGCAATGTTCAGCCACTTCCCAGGAAGTAGGGCTCCAGCACACGTAGCGGTTCCTCTGGAAGGCAAACACCATGAAATAACAAATGCCCCCTGTTCCTCCTCTCTCCTTCAGCTTTTATATCTGAGTTTATGTCACACAGAATGGAATACCCCTTAAGTTAATTTGGGTCAGCTGGCCTGGCTGTGTCCCCTCCCAGCATCTTGCCCAACCCCATCCTACTGGTGGGATGCAGAGTGCTGAGGAGACAGTGCTGATGCTGTGCCAGCACTGCTCAGCAGTAGCCAAAACGCTGGGGTGTTATCAGCACCTTACCAGTGCAAAGCACAGCACTGTGAGGGCTGCTCAGGGAAAATAAACTCCAGCTCAGCCAGACCCAATAGAGTCAGGAAAACAGTTACTTTCTTTATCTGTGTTTTGTAACATCCTCATATGTTTTCCTCTACCTGACAGACCAGCTAGGGTCTTATTTAGGTTAAACGGGGGATGTGCACTTTTGATTGTAGAGTCTGATGGTTCATAAAGTCCCAAGAGAAAGAAATGGAGAAATTCAAGCCTGTACAGAAGTTATTGGAATGGAGCAGTGTCCATTCCCCATGTCTGTTCAATCAGAACAGATGCATAGTGACCATAAACTCTTTCAGTTTGGTTTTTTTTTTTCCTTCTTTTTTTCTTCTCAAGAGGGTTCTGGCCTGTTGCTATAACAACTCTGTAGCCTCATCAAAGTACCAAACACAAGTGACTAACTCAGACCACGAAGCCTCAGTTCATCCCTTTTCCCTGTGCCCTGTGTATTCTTTCAACACTTGTTTTACATAACAAGCACCAAGCACTCACAGGGACCTCCATGCACATTAAAGGTTCTGGCAGAGAGTACTCAGCATAACTGTATGCCCTTCACTTCCTTTTTGTCCTCCTAGTTGGTGGTTATTAGAGGAAGGTGTTTGGCATATGTTTTTAAACAAATGAAATAAACAGCATACATTTGCACAGGGAAATATAATTACTTTATTGAGTAACTTGCTGTAAATATTTTTCTTCTCTATTTAAAGTTTTCTGGGCCATACCTTATCCATCTCTAATTAAATCCACAAACGAGGGAGAATGAGCTGCAGGATTATGCAAGACTCTTGCTTAGGATTTACTGCAACTGGCATTGGCAAACAACAAATCAAATAGCATTTCCATGGCTGGCAGGAAAGTGGTACATCTTTTTCCTTGGAGAATCTATTTCAGGTTCCATGAGTACTATATTTTACTGCAGTAGCTGGGAGATGAAGGGGACCTAGCTTTTCAGAATTACAGAAAATGATGTAGCAGTCCCTGTTTGCTTTCCTTCTTTCTTATACTGAGTAGTTAAAAGTCTGTCTTTCTGCTTTTGTTACTGTGATTGTATTTAAAATGTTTGACAGTGATTGCGATATTAACTAATGTCTCATTAGCCTGCTTTGTAATGGTCAGTTTATAGCTGATTTGATTAATCCTAGTTGGAAGTTGAAAAGGTGTAACTCATTGGTATAGATGCTGCTGTAAGCTGTCTCCCATATATTTGGGTACAGGAGCAGAGAAGGAGACAGAATAAGACCTGTGTGGCTCTTGCTCTCCCTCACAAGTATGAGTGGGGAAGAGATTGTGGATGAAAGTTCAGTTCCAGTTTTCCCAAGTATTGTGCTCAGAGCACAGCAAGAAGCAGCTGTCTACAAGAAAGAAGCAGATTCCTTGATGCTGAGATTCACCATTCTCATCACTTGGAGGTGACATGAAGGGATGTTTTCTGAGACTGAAACAACTACCTTATACGTAGACCATGGAAAAAGGCAAAGTGTGGCTCTAAAGTACCATCTTGGCATTTCCAAAATGTTGGTACTTCTTGGTTCTGTTGTTAAATTATTACTAAGAATGGTTAATTCTGCTGTTGTCTTTTTTTTTCACAAGTGACCTGCATCTTCTCACTTTTGTCTGAATTAAGAGGGACTGTGTTAAGTGCTGAGTTGCGAAGAAGAAAGAAATAGGAAGAAAGGGCAGAACTATCTCCCATTTAGCATGGCTAATCCAAGCAGAAAAATGGTCATTTAGAATTTTGCAGTGTTCTGATCGTGTCTCTAAAGCATTTCTGTGCAAACAAATTAAAGTTTTTACTTAAAAGCGTATATTATTGTTTCTGATCATATGCTTTGCACACTTCTGTCAAAATTGTTCTAAGTTCTGCTTAGCTGTACTTATTTTGCCTTATGTCTCTGCTGGAGTAGCTGACCACAAAGGAATGATAACATTACACTTCTCAGTTAATGCCTAAAACATATAAAGTTCTGCCTCCGGTTTGTTTGCATTTGCTTACTTGGTTGGTTTAGTTTCCCCTGTTTATGAGTGGGTCATGGACGCTGAAATGTATTTGTCTCTGATTTGCCTGAAGACTTCAGTTTGATCTACAGATGGTTGAAAAAGTCCATCTGGCATCAGTACAGCAAGCCTACTGATGTTAACCTCTTTTCCCAGGAAGGCAAAATTGCATCCTTGCTCCTAATGTTATCTGCTGGTATTTAGGCTGGCCTTGGTTTTCCTTGTGTGTTTGAAAACAAAGGTATAATTTAGATTTAGTCTCTCCGGTTGCTGTGGCTGTCTCTGATGCACCCCTTGCACCTGTGTGTTTTAGAGCAATGTTCCAGGTTTGTGTTTGTCTGCCAGCCCTTTCTGTGCTCTGCAGACAGCCTGGAAAACTTGTGCAAGGGTGCAGAAGCGTGGGAGCAGTCAGGCAGGTGTATGGCTTACCTTTGGGGGCTCTTTTAGGACTGCCCTGTACTGACATATCCAGTGCTTCATCGTTCACAATTCCTTTTCAGACAAAGCAACTTGCTCTAAGTCCTTGGCCTCTCCAGAGAACCAGTAAAAGCTCCCCTTACCTGTGCCAAACACAGGTAGTGTTGCACAGCAGCAGCTCAACTGTGGCTGCACCAAACTGGGCAGCATTATTTTCAGCTTGTCACCCAAATCAGCCTACATCCACAGCACTTGAACTACCTGCAACCTTTCAAGATTTCCCATTGGAATTTCTGATTTCTTTGGCTACAGTGCCTTGAAACATACTGAAAGCTCCTGCCTTCCCTCTCTCCTTCCCTCTTTCTTTCTCTCAATCTTTTGTCAGCCATCAGCAGAAGTCAGCTGACTGCTGAACCTGTTTCATGCCAGTCTCTTGGAAGGTCTGTACTGAGGGTTTGCCTGGGGCCTCTTTCCTGTTTGTCTGCCTCTACATAGAGGTATCCTTCCAGTGCATTTATCCTGATCAAATTTCCCCAGAAGGCATACTCAGAAATGGCAGGAACGTCTTCTCCTGGTTTCTAAGGGATGCTCCCATAGGATGGGCTTATTTTTATTTCTCCTCACTAGATTTCTTCAAGAGAATGCACACAAATGATAGAGAATTGGTCCTAGTTTGTCCCAGAACTAAATCATGTTGCCTTTTTGAAATCCCAAAAGTTTTTTTCAACAGCTCTTTAATAATTATTGCAGAAAAAAAATTTAAAATATGGGAAATTGCCTCAGTTGAACAACAAGCTGTGTGGAGTATGATTTTTCCTTTCTGTTTAAAGGCTTGTATCTTACAGCTCTTCTATTCTCCATCCAATACTACTTACTTGAGTTTTAAAGACTGTAAAACAAGTGAAGTCTGACAGAGACATTTCTGCTATTAATTTGCTTAATTAATTCCATATAGAATTAATGAGAATGACTGAATCTTTCCCTGCTTTTCTTATTGACTCTCTTTTGTGAGTTTTCAAAGATTACTTCCAAACAAAGGAGATTAATAAACACTCTTTTATTCTCCAGATACACATATACTTGAATACTCAAACTTACACCTTTTATCATTTTAAGTCATAAAATAGGTAGGAACTGTAATATTAGTGTAATTAAGTTATATTTTTATTCCTCTTTGTACGTGGAAAAAACTGGTGTGCTTGAACCAGAAGCACAGGTGCCAGGCATGTAATTCTAAAGGACAAATTCTATACCAGCAAAATTAATTCTTTGAAGGTACTGTTATAGGGTTATTTCCTGTATATATATAGACATTAGGAAATGATATTTCGCTTACTCAAGGTACAAATCCTGCTCTCTTTGAAGACTTCTGTAGTGAGCTATTCAGGAAAGTGAGTGTTTACACTCTCAGTGCATATATTACCAAACAATGATTGTCTGGAGATTTTTACAGCTTTGAGAGTTGAAATTCCTATTCAGGTAACCTACTCTGGGGGTGTCTTGGTGGAAAAATTGGAAATTAATATCACAAACAGGCTGAAAAGGAGTTGGATCAGTTAAGTATTTCTTGTCATCATTTATCTCTTTTTACTCATTTATAAAGAAAAAAAATGAAACAGCATGAGGCTGCTTCAATGACTAAGTTAGCAAAATAGAACAGAAAGTGGGAGAATTTACACAGGATATATGAAATTTGTTTAGCATCAGAATTTGTGGGCCATATTTTTGCCTGCTACTTCTGACTCAGCTATTTCAGTACAGTACCTTTGCAACTTCTGGTCATCTATTTCCTATTTTCTTTCTTCCTTTTTTTTGTTTTTTTTTTTTTCTTTAAATCTGTGTTAATTTTTTAGCCGCAAGTTCTAGAGTCCTTGGCTCAATCACAGGTGGCCAGTGTCCCTTGTCAGTGTCCCTTTGGGTGTTTCAATTTTTCATCTGGCATCCAGGTACAGTTCCAGGAAGAGGGTGGCTCATCTGATAGTCATGAGTCCCATCTGCAGCCCTGTGCAGAAATTTTAGCTATCCAAGAGGAATAGGTTTGCATGTCTTGGTAACCAAACCCTGCTCACAGGTACCAATCAGCTTCCAGGCCTGCTGAAGGCATTACTACAGGGTGTTGTGAAGCACAGAACTAAATAACACCAAGATCTGTCAGAGCAGAGTGCAGAAATGCACTATGCTCCAGGAGGATGAATTTTAATGTCAGAGATCCAGTCACCTCTCTATATTTACACACATTGTAACAAATTGCTTAGCAGACAGGTTTTTTCCCTATGTTATGCTTCTATAATATAGAAATACTTGCTTGGCTTTATGATTAATAATTTCTCTAGACCAAGACTTAATTTCTCTGTGGAAATAAGAATAAGGCTAGGTTGGGCTTAGGGTCTGATTATGACTCAAAATTTGTTTTGTAATGTTAATTATTTCATGCCTGGAAAATGGCTCAGCAGAATAAGTCCTGGGAGTGCTGGTCCACAGAAGCTAAACATGAGCCAGCATGTGCCCAGGTGGCCAAGAAGGCCAATGGCACCCTGGCCTGAATCAGCAACAGTGTGGCCAGCAGGACCAGGGCAGTGACTGTCCTGCTGTACTCAGCCCTGGTGAGGCCACACCTTGAATCCCATATTCAGTTCTGGGCCCCTCAGTTAAAGAAGGATGTAGAGGTGCTGGAAGTGTTTCCAGAGAAGAGCAATGGAGTTGGTGAAGTGTTGAGGGGTCTAGAGAATAAATCCTGTGAAGAGTGGCTGAGGGAGCTTGGGTTGTTTAGCCCGGAGAAAAGGCAGCTCACTTCTACAACTCACAGAAAGGAGGTCGTAGCCAGGGGGGAGTCAGGCTCTTCTTCCAGGCAACCAGAGAAAGGATAAGGTGATGCAACCTCAAGCTGCACCAGGGGGGATTTAGATTGGACATTGGGAAGAATTTCTTTATAGTAAGAGTGGTCAGACATTGGAACAGGCTGCCTAGGGAAGAGGTGAAGTCACTGTCCCTGGAGGTGTTCAAGAATCAACGTGGGACTTGATGCCATGGTTTAGTTGACAAGGTGGTGATTGGTCAGAGGTTGAACTCCATGATCTTGGAGATCTTTACCACCCTAAATGATTATGTGGTCCTTCTTTGTTCACTTACCATCTTTTTCCTTTCAGTAAATGAAAAAACCAACCAAACAAAAAAGGTTTTCTAATAAATATTAAATTACAGTTTTAGATAGTCTAACAAAATTAAGCTAGGGCTTGTAAATACAAATTATTTATTTATAACTTTGGGATTAGAATTTAAAGTGTATTTGTGAGATGACAGCCGCACACCAATGCTTGTCCAGTAGTTTTTGAGTTTGTCTGGCAAGTGTAAGTGCCAGAATCAATTCTAGTGGAAGTGGGTGTGTTACTTCTTGCTTTATTTCTACAACAAAATGTGTTGTGAAATATTTATAGAGACATATGCTGTACTTGAAGAGGTTAGTTATCTATTTACTTTCTTGAGTGGTAAGTAGACAATCCTTCCTGTAATAGAACATTTAGATGCAGCAGAAAAATGAAATATAAAGCTTTTTGCTAAGCCTATTACAAACAAATATCAACTCTTGAGCTCTAGAAATATAAGGAGGAGCTGAAAGGGACAATAATTGCTTGCAATTATGTGGTGCAAATTTGAATAGCAAATCTAAAACTGCATTTGCAGTAGATGTTTGATTCAGATTCTGCAGTATTTAGTTCAGAGATGGCTTTGTTTCAACCCTCATTAGTCCAGGTTGAGTAACTTGCCTATGAAATCTGTATTGGGGTTCATCTAAATTATGAGTGCATTTGTCCTAGGTTGTGTATGCAGTCAATGGAAAGTGACGTGCCCCTCCAGAGGCTTCAGCTTGTCTAAACTCTAAATATTCCTCTCCACTGGCCTGGGGCAATTACGTATCTCATTCATGTAAGTGCTTAAAATACAGCAGTGTGACCCTGGGCCTGAGGACTTGATGCTCTCTGAAGAATTAATAGCAGTTTTCTTTTTCTTGTTCTTGTCATTCATGAAAAACAAAATGTGGTTGTCATATAGCCTGTACCTAGAATCACTGTTCATAAAACAAAATACAAGACTGGCTTCATTTCAGATGTTTATTACAGCGTGTATTATTTCTTTCCTTAGAAGCTTTTGCCTCTTTAATGTCCAGCGAAGTGTGGTGTTATTGGCAGTGAAGGAGTTTTTCAGTGATCACAAGTGTTCAGAATATGGAAGCTGTAACTGAAATATGCCATCACATCTTCCTGCTGAGAAATGGTTGTGTGCATCTCTGCTCAGGAGGAAACCAGGGCTGGAGAATTAAGAATGTGATAGACTCGCACTAAAGTACAGCGAGAGTATCCTGGGTAAACACAAGGGCTACCATTTCTGTTGTCATCCAACATTCACTTGAGTTTCTTTTCATTGCCTTTGCTTCATAGTGGTTCAAATAATGAATGTTGCTAATTTTTATAAGAAAAAAAAAAAAGAGAAGGAAAGAGCTGGATTAAAAAAGGGGAAGGGAAGGGGCGGGAAGGGAAGGTGCGGGAAGGGNGGAAGGGAAGGGAAGGGAAGGGAAGGGAAGGGAAGGGTGAAACTGTTTCATGAAAGATGTGAGATGTGTTACTGTATTACAAGGTCACCAACTGGTGTTAAGGTGCCAGATTCTGAGCTCTGTGAAAAAGCAAAACCTTGAACACTAAATGAGCTATAAGTAATACACTGAAAGACACTATATTGTGGACTGGAATAATTTTTTTAAGAGATACTGGAAAAATTCTTACAAGATTCTAAAATAAGTAGTGTTTGGGAAAAAGAACCCCAAACCTTTCTAAGATAATTTATCTTGTAATCGGTGTTTACAGCCCTAGATTTGAATAGGCTTTCTCATATTTGTAATAGTTGTATTTCAGAACAAATGTGCTTCCATGACTACTTTACAGATTTCAGGAAAAAATATATTATGATTTTATGTATATATTCTTTCAAGCAATGTGTACACACAAACATCAAAGCAAAACTGGAAGGATTATAGATCTAGCTGAACTTATGTTGCATTCTTACACAGTGTAAGTTAATGGTGTCTGTTGGGTAGAATTTTCTTCTTATTTTCATTTATAATTTTTTGTGCTGTCGCTTCATTAAGAGTAAAAAAAGGAATAAAATCTCCTACTAGTCATTGCCACTGGTTTTTCATCCTGTTTCTATTTAACGTCATTTGTTTTGTAAAAAACAAAGCATGGGCATGTACATTCAGTAGGAAGTGGTTTACATTATTTGCTAGTCTCAATATATTACTAGTCTCACTGTTCTTACCTGTTGTCACATCAGTATTGTGTACCAGGAAAATACATTTTGGTTTCACCATGGTGTTTACTGATGACCCCAGTTTACCCGAGTTATTTGACATTTAGATACTCTTTTAATCCTTGTCCTGCTTTTTATGAGCTTGTGGTCTCTATGTACTGCCACTGAGAGCAACATCAGCAAACCAACTGCAGTGGACAACATAAATATTAACATATTTTCTAAGACAATAAAAACATTCTGAATTAGTTTTTTTGCAGCTAAACCAGTTTATTTTCTGCAAACTTTCTTGAGTGTTTGCTAAGGCCTGGCAGTTCACAGGCTATCAAAGATGGATGTAAATATGTGTGGGAGTACAGAAGGAGAAGTAGGAAGATTTTTTGTCATAGGGCAAATTATTTGGCAGGATCAAACTCTTTGAATTAGTGCCAAGCAAATTGTATTGGTAGAGAGAGGTCACATAACAGTCCAAAGCTACCAAAAGAGGACAGATGTAAGAAAGAAATGTGTTTTTCTCATGTTTATGGGGATTCAGATGATGTGCACTTGCACAGATCAGATATCCTCAGAAGCATCAGAGTGGCTGCCCATGGAGTTCAGGATTGCTTCTTCACTAAAACTAACATAATGGAAATTTGGCAGAAGCTCTAGTTTGATTAATGCAATTATTTTGTTTATCTAAGTAATTAGGATTACTTTTTGATCAAGTTTGCTTTAACACTTGAACAAGTGTACAAGGAGATAGCAGTTAATGAGCTGTTACATCCTGTTGATGTAGCCTTTATCCTGTGGCTTCCAATACTGCAAATTTATGTCAGTGACAAAGTAAAAGTGCTGATAGAAAGGTGGACACTAACGAATGCAAAAATGTTGTATCTGTAGTGCACAATGTAAATGATGTTACTTTTTTAATGAGAAATACAATAAAGTCTGCAGCAGGCTGACAGCTCTACTGCCCTCAGCTATCACATACATCTCCCTAGCTGCAGCCAAGCTGTATCATTGCTTTTATACAGATATTCATTGTGTCAGCTGACATTTTACTGCTTTCTGTTTTTTGGCAGCCTGAAATGGCAGTCACTGATTTTGAAAAAAAGAGGTGTTTTCACCTGCTACCCTCAGAAAAGGCATTAAGCTGAAGATGCTTGCTATTTCTTAAGCAGATAACTTGTTTTTTTTAATTAATTTCATTTAGTAAGATAACAAATTTTCTATGAGCAGGAAATCCAGTTCTTGGATTTTAACCACATACTCTAGTTGTTGTGGATTGATGTTTTACTGAATTGGAAGCACTGAAATGGTAGCACAGCTCTAGGAATGAACTGATTCAGCCCTTGAGTTCAATACACAGGTAATTGGGAATTCCTTTGTTTATCTTTTTTTTTTTTTTTTAATATTGCATGTATAAAGTAAAACTGTCTTTGTCCTGCATCCACAGGGTGTCACTTCAACAGTGGTTTAAATCTCAACATTTGAAGTGAAAAATAAAGTTTTTCTGAAAAAATATTTCAAGCATATTAAAATACATTAATATGTGAATAGCCTCTGAACATGTTGCCTTTCATCTTTTCCATTAATCTGATGCTTCATAATGTGTATTCCAGACAGAATCAATTTTGTAAATGCTAAATAATGAAATTTGGTTTGTGAATATTGGTTAATCATTGCAACTGTACTAGCATGTTTGGATATTACTGTGTTGATATTCATGCAGAGTGATAGCATACTGGATGTTGTTAACCTTTTTGGTGAGAAAGGGAAATGAATGTGTTTGGTGGTGTTTGGTCTAGCAATGGTGTTTACTTACAAGGGAAACAAATAAAAGCAAGAATATTTGAAAAGTCATGCTTTCCCAGTCACACTGTGTGGTTACAAGAGAAATCTGCCTTGTGTTCAGAAATAAGTAGGCTTTTCCCAGGACTGCACATGCAGAGGTCTCCTCACCAATAGTGCAAGTCATAGTACAAGCCTGGAAAAGCATTTGATGTTGTCCCACATGAGCTCCTCATCTCTAAACTGGTAAGACATGGATTTCATGGGAGAACCACTCAGTGAATGAGGAATTGTGTGGACTCAACTGCCCAATGTCCAGGTGACATTCCTCAGGACTCAGTATTGTGACTGGCACATCATCTCCTGGGCTCCATCAAAAGCAGCGTCACCAGCGGCTCAAGGGAGGTGATTTTCCCCCTCTACTCTGCCCCTGTGAGACCCCACCTGGAGTGCTGCATCCGGCTCTGAGGTCACCAGTACAAGAAAGACTCTGTTGGAAGGAGGTCAGAGGAAGGCCACAAAAAATGGTCAGAGGGATGGAGCACCTCTCGTATGGAGTAAAGCTAAGAGAGCTCTGACTGTTTAGCCTGGAGAAGAGAAGGTTTCAGGGAGATGTTATGGCATCTTCCATTACCTAAAGAAGCCCCCAAGAGTGCTGGAGAGGGACTTTGTACAAGGGTGTGTAGTGATATGACCAGGGGGAGTGGCTTCAAACTGACAGAGGCTAGATTTATATTAGATATAAGGAAGAAATGCTTTACTGTGAGGGTGGGGAGGCACTGGAACAGGTTGCCTAGAGAAGCTGTGGACACCACATCCCTGGAAGTGTTGTACACTAGGCTGGATGGGGCTTTGAGCAGCCTGATCTAATGGAAGGTGTCCCATGGTCAGGGGGTGGAATTGGATGGTGTTTAAGGTTCCTTCCAACCCAAACCATTGAGTGATCCTGTGCTTGTGTGATTTTTACTTTGGTCCTTTTTGCTTTTCATATGTGTATTTATGAAGATCATAAATCTCCAGGATCTGCATTTTCAAATTGTTTTGGTAACTGGTATGACACATAACTTTTCTTGCCTAACTGAATCATGCATAAGGTACTGCCCTCCTAATGTTTCAGCTATTTCTATTCATTCATTGGAAGTCTGGGTTCTCTAGTGGAAAGCATAACCTCAGCCATACTGGATCTCCATGTGACTGAGATACTTGCCAGGCTTCTCAAAGGAAGTGCACTAGAGTTTGGGGTTTTTTCCTCCAGCTTCAGTGAAAATATTTGACATAAATATTTTTAGGGTCAATATCTATTACAAATGGGTGTCATTCTCTGTTCTTTTCATTTATACTGGTTTAAAATCTATCAGCTAGTGACAGTGTGCCAGCAATAGATAATCAAAATATTTGCATCTTGCATTGCCAAACGAAAGCGAGCACAACCCCTCAAGCCAGCCTGTCTGACTTCATTGCAGCAGAACATTTGTATTTCCAAACAGTTTCCATCTCTGCTGCCTGGATTATTTCTAGACTGTAACTGAATTGTACACATGCAAACAGGTACAAATCAGTTGTGGTGTTTTCTGCAAAGCTGTTTCCTCTTGTGGAGTGACAGCTACCCAGAACGAATGGGATTTCATCATTAATGGTTGGAGGCCCTAGTAAAAACTGCACTGCACGTTTCAATATGCTAGGGCTGAATTTTTATGGTCTTATGATTGTCCCAGTTTTCTTCTGAGACAGAAAACAGCCAAGACTGTTGAAGTTACTTTGTAGTTTAGAACTTGCTGGACCAAGATTGCTGAAGAAATTCTGATTAAAACTTTCTGGTAACAACTTCACAGTTAAAGTGAAGGGAAGGGGAGGGAAAGTGTGTACACTCTGGAATATTTTAGTATGTATTGAGTAAAAGGTGTCAACTTTTTCCCTGCATTTGAAGAGTAAAAAAATAAAATGTTCAGGAAAGAATGAATTGATCAGTAAAGATGCAACATATGAAGAGTAAAAGAACAAAATGTTCAGTAAGGGTGCTATATTCAGAATAGAATTACTTATTTTTAGAATGGATTTTTAAAAATTACTTGGAAATAGTTTGGCTAATCTCTCTGAAGGAAGTTTCAGCATCCTGGGAAAGTTGTGATATATGTTGTTCATGAAGGAAACGAATAAGGAAATGCAGTGACTGCATCAGATTAATTTGGTTGCAATCTACTGAGATTCATTTCTTGCTAATGAATATTTTAATTATTCTCAACAGTTATCCTGAGGTCCTTTGGAGGGACTGATTTGAAAGCTATATAATTCAAAGAAAAGTCTCCAAATTACTAAGTGCCATTTCCTTAATTCTGGATACGTAAATATCCAGGTGGTGGGACCTGAATGAACCAGTGAATACTCCTCTGCCTCTAAAGCACTGTTAAAACACACAGCAGTATCAGCTCATGGAAGCTGCCAGAAAGAGCAGGATCAGTCACCATTTACCTTTTTTACCTGCATGTAAATCTTACGGCAAAATGCAGAATGATTCTGGTTGAACTTCAGAAGTCTTTTATCTTTCCTCTTCCTTCTGTCTGTTGAATTTATGGGGCTGATAAACCTGAGTCTGGGTAGCTTAGATAATATGTAAAAACCTGAACATATTGATTAAATGGTTAGTTTTTTAGGTAGCTTCAATGATCTGTATTTTTTTCCATGGCAGGGAGTTATATTTGCTCCCTATATGCTTTAGAGAGGTTTAGATTGGTTAAACTGGTTGCATCTCACAGTGAATAAACAGAGTTCATGGACAGAACAATGGCAAAAGCCAGCAAGCAGCAACCAGCCAAGTTCTTAAGACCACCCCTACAGAATTCCATGACTGCTTGTTATTCACAGCACTTGAAGAAGGAAGAGATAGATTTATTAAAACACATTCACATAAATACAAGTACTGGCTTGTGGAAAAAGATTGATCCCAACACCTTAAAAAGTTCTATTTCCGTTTCTGCACTGTTACGTCTGTGTGAATTCAGACTAAATCCACAGCAGAGAAATAAGGAGGAATCTATTGCTCTGGTCTAATAATACTGTAACAAAGGTAATCTAAAAACCACAGTGGCAGAAACAAGTATGGGGGGATACTTTTAGAGGAAGAAGCATGATTTTCATGGAAGAAGAAATGCACTTAAAAGCACAGATCAAATTAGATATACTCAGAAACAAATATGGCAAAGAGGATAAAGCTCCAGTGACATAGACCATATAATGGGTGATTGTAGGTTGAATACTAAAAAGAAAAAAAATCAATAAATAAAGAATTTTCCTGAGCAGAAACACAATTTATGGAAGGAGGAAGAAATACCTAGCAGGCAGAAAACGACAGAAAAAGCCAGTGTTTGCCCTGAAAGGAGGGAAGCATACATATTTAATTCTGAGTACAATTCTTTGTATTTAGTCTTGCATCATAGCATTCTACATGAATCATTATTTTATTGTTTACTGGGGGAAATGAGCATCTCCTTTACAGGAGTACAACCCCATCAGAACCTGTAGAGTTCTAATAGCGTCACATTAGGTGAACCTGGCCCATTGTCTGTAAATTGTCTGTCCAACCTCAGTCCAGAATCTGAATCACATGATAGAAGTATTTTAAAATGAGAAGCTCTTCTGCTGTGGCTGTGTTTTAGAGAATGCTTATCTGGGTATGGACATGCCACAGGTCTCCATTAAAGCTATGAATATGCTTTCATCCTATCTAAGTACAAGACTAACTGTATTTGAGTGTAGGCTGCACACTATCACTCTTGTTTCAGGTTTTTGTCAATACTTTCTCCATGTAATGCTTCCTTTCAGTCAAAAGTGAGCATAACCCTTGAATGCCAGAATGAGCATAGTTAAAATAAAACATTATCCTAACATGATGATGTCGAAACAGTCTGAAAGCAGAAACTGCTTATACCTGCATTATAACTTACACCCTGGTTTTGCAAGGTGTTTGGCTGCCTAAGAAGAGTGTTAGCCCTGCTTCGTGTCTTCCTTCTTCATCAGCCTCTCATGAGCTCTTCCCTTTGTATCAGTCACACTTGGGTCCTGGTTCTGGGGCATCAGACCACTCCTAGGAACCTCTACAGTTCAAATCACACAAGCACAAAGTGCTGCAGCTCCTGTTTCCTGACTCACCAGGATAGTCAAACTGAACTCTCAATGCAGGCTCTTGTCTCCATTTTTCATACTCCTGAGCCTTTATGTCACTTTTTGGTCAGGCAGCCCATCAGCCTGATGGCATCAGGCATCTCCACAGGCTGCATAGGTGCAGCTTGCTGCTATCATCCCTCCGGTATCAGTAGACTTTGTGCACATGGTTTCACTGCTCTTGAGGTCCATGTCTTGGTTTCCAAATGCAGGTGTGTGTGGAGTGTGAAGTACACACTTTAACAGGATTGCTTTATGCAAGTGGCTTTAGCACAAAGTGGGCTTGGACAAGTCCCACAACTTCTGGTTTAGTTCAGATTTTCTGGTTTTAACACTACACATCATCTAAAATAAACAACTTGAATCTCTCATTAGTGGCAATCAGTGACAACAACTAACAAATCAGATCAACATTAATTAGGCAACTGATGTCTCTAGATATATTTAATGTTTTTTCATAATAAATAAGAAAAAAAAAATCTGATTAATTTATTCTAATGAATTCCCATCAAAATTTGTACAATTTGTAGAGAGCTTTGGTAAGGTGGTCAAGATCATAGGTAGTTTAGGAGCCTACATCCTAACTGCACCTAAACACCTGTGGGGAAAAAAAAAAAAACCTAATTGGTTATTTTTTAATAAAAGTTGGGGGGTTTTAGGGCTTTTGGTGTCTGGGTGGTTCTTAAGGCAATCAATTGTACATTGTCTTAGATTACATGTGCACATGGAGTATATCCTTCCTTAGGATCAAAGTAAACAAAGCAGATGCATCCTGACTGTGTGTTTTGCTTAGATGTGGATGCATATGATCTCTCCATCTCCTGCTACTCACTTTGAAAGAAAACAGTGTATGTGGTGCGGGGACAGAGTCACCATACGCTCCATTTTTCATGTCACTGAGCTAAACAAGACAGTGTTTTATTCAGAAGACAGGTTCTCTTTTCCCTTGGGCTTTCATTAGCCCTTCGCTGCACCTTTCCCAGTTGGAGCATTTGAAGAAAGGTGACCAGAACTTTCCAGCGTATTTTAGAGGAAATTTTAACTGATACCTTTCTCACTTGCACTTTGACTTCCATTGCCTGCTGCTTGCTAGGATTACAGCAGCATCTTGCACATATGCATTTCACTGACAGCTCCTAGTGCTCTTGCAACTGCCCAAAATACCCAGCTTCATCATCTGGGATTTCCATGGACTGATCAGCTATCATCATTGTTTTCAGTCCCTGGGTGCATAACTTGCCTCTTCTGTGTTCCCCAATTTCAAATAATTTCATTCCCTATGACTGAAAGGAGAGCTTAACTTAGTAGAGTAACTGAAGTATGCCCCAATCAATGACAGTCAAAGAAATTCTAGTCTTATGAAAGGCATGAGCTAATTTTCCACATTTTTCAATATAATTTGTTACTATCTTTAATGCGAATACCCAAAAGACATTACATTTTGTAGACTTTTGAAGACTATTCCTGCAAAGAAAGGTCAATCGATTTTGAAAACTCCAAGTGTGTAAAATAGATACTTCTTCTCAAAAAAAGCAATATTGCTTAGTGATATTTTAAAAATCATTTCTAATTAAATTATCCTTCAAGAATTCATAAGCGCAGGTAAAAGTTTTGAAACAATAGCTTCAACCCTCCATGTATTTCAGATGGCTTGTGAATGATCACAAATTAGTTTTTTTGAAATGGTAATGCTGACTATAACCCAGTACCTTTTTAAAGGCTATGTAGGAGAGCCATGTTACTGGAAAGATGAGTTAGTGTGACAGAAAGACGCTGCGTGTCTCTGCCGTATACAGTAGCATGGAACCAGGAGTTAAAGATTACATGCCTGCATGTACAAATTCTTGTATAACCTGTGTGTTCCTGGTAGGAAGGATAAATTATTTATATTTGTATCTAGTCATTATATAATCAGGGACACACTTTATGAATCCATTTGCAATATGTCTACCATGTCATGCTATTGTAATAATAACGCGTATATCAATAACTCAACCAAAGGCCTTTTTCTAAGCATAGAATAAATCACTTACCTGGGGAAGAGACTGAGTTCAATGAAAGTCAGTTCTTTTTTTAGTGTAAATACATTTGTTACAGTTAGTTGTAAAAGAAAATCAATCAACCATGTTTTTCAAGTGCATCCATTTCTGTTATTACAGCCCGATTTCTGAGATCAGATGTTTTAATGTGCTCAGCATCCAGCAGCTTCTACTCTGAAGGTGAGCTGCTGAATTTGGGACCATGTAGAACAGCTGGTCGTATAGGAATGAATTCTTAGTGAGATGAACTCGGATGAACGTGAAGGAGATAATGTTAAACTACATTATATCGCACAAAGATTTACATTTAGTTTCTGAGTTTGAGATGAGGTCTACTTTATGTTCTTGTTTTATACAGTTAGTAATTTGATAATTCTGTTTCTGCTTGTAGCTGATAATTGCAAATCTAATTATAAAAAGATAAACACTATAGTAGTCAAAAAAAGTAGCCCGTAGTGGAATGGAAACAGAATCAAATTTTAATATAGTACAATATGGTGGAGGAACATATGTGTAGCTTCTCCACTGACCTATATTGGCATGCAGTATGGTTTTAGGTACATCTTTCTCATCTATTTGAATTATTTACAAGTTTTGTACCATGTAGAAAGTTTGATACATGGTCATAAGCAGAGTCATTTTGTCTGCATGCTGTGGATAAAACCAGATGACATAATAGTGAAACAAGCATCCTTAAAATTTAAACTGCCAAAAGAATTTTTCTGTGGTTGTAACAGATATTTTAAAATATTTCCTCCTTTACTGGCATGATCAGTGTGCATGAGAGGTTGATAACATAACCAGCTTTGCATTTGGTGTGAATAGTGCAACCTCTTGATTTGAGATTACATTGCTCTCGAAACAGTTGTCAGCTTTCAGCTTTTCCTGATCGTATCACCCTGGACACCCACCACACTCGCTTTCTGACATGCGTTTTATAGCCCCAGAGATTCCAGGGACTCTCTAGCGTGCTGCCACGGAGCCCAGCAGCCTCACCAGGGACCGGGCAGGCAGCTGTCTGCCAGGAACACGAGTGTAAAGCTGGCATCGACTCCCTTGCACAGCAGTGAGCAGCATTGCCTGCCTGCAGGCTTGCAAGGCAGCCGCCAGCTGGGTGGCAGCAGTTTGTCCCTGGATGCAGCAGCAAGTCCAAGAGCTGTGCAGCCAACAAGTGGCCCAGAATCCCAGACTATAGATGGTTGTGAGGGTGGTGGAGTAGCTGTGCAAGCAGTTGTGGGGTTAGAGGTTCTGCAGGGGATTAATGGTTAAACTGACTTGTGACATAGACCAGAAATCTATGCACTTGTTGTATTGTGTTAAAAAGGGTAAATGCACCATTTAAACTGGTGCTTTAACCAATTTAAGGTCATTCAGTAGGCAAAACTCACTCAAATAAAATGTGAATGATGTTACAGTTAAAAATAAGATCAAAGATATTACCCCTGTCAATCAACTCATCAGGAGTTGGACTTCGATGACTCTTGGTCCCTTTTGACTCAGGATATTCTGTGATTCTGTGATTCTGTGAGCTTAAATTGGAAAGAACACAGTTCTGATGTCAAGCTCCAACCTAATTTAAATTTACATATATATCTATCATCTTCAAACAATATTTTCGCTTGGAATAATGTATTGCTTGTGTTTATTTGCTAACTTCCCAACTATAAAATGGATATTTTAGCTATCTGATTCATTGCCATATCATTTGCTTGAAAGGCATTTTGCCTCCTCTTCACAAAAGTCTGTTTTCCTCATGATCTTACTCATGCTATGCATATACAAGTATCAAAAGGTAATAATTAGACACATCTGCTTATATTTGCCAGGAGCAGATGCTAGACAAATTAAAGTGAACGTGAGTATCACTCAAAATCAATAAAGAAGTGACTCTATAATAATTTCTGAACTTTGACAGGCAGTAAAATATTCTACATTGACATATTTGTGCTATTTGCAAAAATCTCGTGTTCATCTTCATATGGAGTTGAATCAAAACTGAATTGTGTAAGTGTTTCAAGTCACAACTTCTACTTCCTTTCCCCGGGGAAAGATAAGTTGTCAGCCCCAACAGCGATGCTTATTAACACCACAGGACACTCACATCAGCTTCTGAACAACACTGCAGAGTCCTAAAGGACTTCACAGCGTACTCCAAGAAGATAAAGACATGAGAATGGCTTTATGGAGTTAGACCAGAAATCCGCCTTTCTTGGTATTCAGTTTCCTGCTGTGGGCTGTGATGAATGCTCTAGCATAGTATAAAAGTAGGATGAGACTAGTTTATGTTATTTCTCTGACATTCTCCCAGCATCAAACTATGAAACTGCTCAGGGGCTTCCTGGGTTTTTGGTATCAAGCAGTGGGTAAGAACCACCTGCTTTAAACATGCACATCCATATATATGTGTAAAAATCGAGTATCCTTTCATTTGTTTAGAGCCCAACATCTGGTAATTTCTTTTGCTGGTCTCTGCTTCTTACAAGTGAGGAGGAGTGAATAGCTGTTGGCTTCCTCCACAACGTTATTACAGATATCTGCAATTTCTCTCTTAGTTGCTTCTTTTGTGGGCAGAAAAGTCTTTGCATGTTTAGTCTGGTTCTAGATGTAGTTTTGTGCCTTTCATTCCTCTTGCTGCAGTTCCTTGTACCTTGTTATGCTCTGCCCAGCTGGGGACAGAGGCTTCCTGTACTCAGTATTCAATGTGTAAGTAGACTAAAATGATGCAGTGCAGTGAGTTTTCTTTTTTTATTGAGCTCTTTCAGAAACCATTGAAGGGTTTGGTTTGGAAGGGACCAGAAAGGTCATCTGGTTCCAACCCTGCCACCATGTGCAGGGATGCCACTCACTAGGACAGGTTGCTTGGAGCCCCATTCAAACTGGCCCTTCTATCTCTTTTCCAAATAGCCATAATGCTTGCTTATTTTAACTTTACAGAGTACTGAACAGATTCATTCATAAAAATGCTGGTTAATACCACAGTTTTTTTCCTGAGTGGCTACAGTTAGCTCAGAACCTACCAATTAGTCCATAGTTAGGATTGTTTCTTATTTCTTCCCCATGTGCACTCGTTCGCATGCACACTGATTTTTTTTTGTTTTATCACTCAGGCGTACAGAATGCTGATGGTCCTTCTGCACCTCCTCACACTCACAGCTCTCATTTTTACTATTCAAAGAAATGTTGTAGCAAAGCTAGGTACCTCAGTGTTCATCCTGTCTGTTACATTTATGAGGATGATGGAGGCCTGCACCAATGTACATTCAGGTCTGCAAGTGACCTCCCACTGTTGTGAAAACTGTCTGCTCGTCTCTGTTTTGTGTCTTATACCTGATCATTAATCTATATCAGGAACTACATTCTTGTTTTACAAGACTTTCTTTTAATATCATTCCATGATTTATAATAAGTGTTTAAGCCTTTAAAAAATTAATACTTGGGCAGTTTTTTCTTGCTTTTTCTATTGTGCTTTTCTTTTATATCTTCTTAGCAATTTTCTTCTCCTTTGGATGTGACTTCTTACTTTTGAAGTACATCTTTTTAGTTCTAATAAAGTAAACATTCTGGGGTTTGTTTGTTTGTTACTCAACAGTTGCTTTCGATATTTAAAAGTTCATATTAATATGACTATAAACAATCTTTTCTCCAATGCTGAAGCAAGTAGCCATATTTTTATACAGTTTATTTTCTGAAATGAAATACTATTTTTATGTTAATTTTGTATTTTTGCTATTTTAAAAGAGAATTCCCCAATTCCATCAGGGTTATTGAACAGTAGTTCTGTCACAGCGCTTTGCCCCATGACTTGCACATTTTTCAGAACCCAGTCAGGGGTATCTTGACTTGTTTCAGCTTTTAGCAAAAGCTCCTCCATGAATCAGTCATTTGTGGTGTCACCTAGTCTCTGCATCACACCCCAACCTGACATTTACCCAGTCTATGTGGGGACGATTGAAGTTTCTGATTACTAATTTGTTTTCTTGTTGTCTATTAAATCTCCCCTGGTACCTCACTCACACCACTGTCATCCTGATTAGGGAGTGACAGCTTTTTTTAATACTTATGTAGTGCTGGTGTCTAAATCCATAATGTGCCTCATTCAGAACAATTACCTGATGCAAAGCATTCTTCAACATATACTGTATCCTTTTTTTCTTGCCTGTGTAGTTTGTGGTTTCCCCTGACTGCCTTCCTTCCATCAAGTCTGATGCTCCTGTTAGGTCAATATTCTCTCTTAAAACTAAATATCCTAGCTCCTTTATCTAATTAAAAACTTGTAGCATTTCAATAGTAGCATGTATGTATTTTACCTGGTTGCTAATTTTTCTATGCTATCTTTAAATGGTATTTTTGGATGAGCTTAACTTGTGTCCCACAAGGACTTCTTTTATGGACTTCTGTCCTATGTTTCTTCTCAGGGATATAAAGCTTTTTA
The DNA here is from genome assembly GCA_013399225.1 of Rhipidura dahli. NCBI lineage: Eukaryota > Metazoa > Chordata > Aves > Passeriformes > Rhipiduridae > Rhipidura > Rhipidura dahli. The sequence continues at coordinate 439,516 of VXAC01008436.1, read as the reverse complement.
TAATTTCACCCCTCTATGATATATCACCAAGCCAGATTTTCTTCTGCATTTCTTTAGGTTTCCTATAGCCTTTAATTCAATTTCCTTCTTTGGTGACTTTCCTGGTTTTTACTTAGAGCAGCTTCATCTGAATCCCATTTTTGCTGTAAAGACTTTGTACCAAGTTTGTTCAGTTCCTGATGAGTCTAAACCCACCATTCCTACACTATTGTCTGAAGCCAGCCTGAAAGACACTGCCAGAGCAAGAGCAGAGGTAGCTAGATGGTCAAGGATGTAATTTTCGTATTTGAGGTCACCTGATCATCCTAACTGAGGCACTCTGCAGAATGCTAATCTCTGTCTGAAAGCAATGGTATATAGTCTACCTTGCTCATGCTGATTTACTCAGACACATTTTGTCCACCCAAAGGCCTCATGGGGAAAATGACTTCTTGCCTCATAAATGCACGTCCCGCTTCTGAGATATTTGACAACAGTAGATGAATTAAGTCAGTAATTGAGCAGTGCTTATAGGCTGTACCTGTGGGAAAGACAATTCCGTCTCTTTAAATAACTTTTCTCTGCCTCTGCTTCTGAATTTGAGGAGTCCCTCTGGAATCAGTGCTGCACCTAGCACAGATGTATATGAGGAATTTTGCTGTGAGTGCACACTGCTGGATCATGTCCTGCTTCTCAGCCACTAGCATCCCCCAATACTTCTTGGAACTGCTCTCAATCCATTCTCCATCCAGCCTGTATTTGTGCTTGGCCTTGCCCTGGTGCAGGTGCAGGACCTTGCACTTGGCCTTGTTGAGCTCCATGAGGTTCACACAAAGGGGAAAGTAAGCATTATCCACTTCAGGATCATATATCCTGTAAATAAATATCTTAAGTAGACAACAGACCCCTGGACAAGCCTGCCTTTATAGACCATCCTGTTTGTGGCTTACAGGGTTCAGCAGCATTGCTGTTTGAAACTCTTCTTTCTTTCTTTTTTTTTTTTTTTTTTT
>VXAC01008436.1:354043-438494 GCA_013399225.1 Rhipidura dahli | reverse complement strand
TTTACAATTGCACATTTTCATTCCCTTCCAAAAGCATTAGCAGATCTTTGAAGGGTGTTCAGATCATGAGCAAGAGATGAGACACTCCTCAGGCAGAATATTTCTCTATAAAATCCCTCACAGCCTGATCTTTAAAGGGCACTGTCAGAAGGACACGCTCTCTTCCACTTCTTCCACAGGTCTCTGTTCAGAAAGAAGTTGGTGTGGATATTGAATATCACATATGCTTGTAATATTTGCTCTTGGGTGCAACATTGGGGCATTTTTGTCCATTTATTTATTTTGTGCTTTGCTGAGTTTTATGAGCATTTCTGTGTCACGGGATGAGTTTATCCTGCCTGCAGTAATGAGTTGTTAATAAATGCATATTTTCCTTTTGACTTAGCATGATCCTGATTTTGTTACTGCAGGATGTAGAGCTGGACTTAGCATTACTGATGGAGTGAAAGGAAGATGTGAGGGAAGCTGGCAGTGTGAGTGACACGTCTGGAGGGAAGGGAGGAGGCAGCAGGGCATAGTTCAGGCATCACCTGTGCAATCCTCAGCCACTGTGGATAAATCTCTTCCAGTTCATTTCCTTACTCTGAAATTAATAGATAAAAGCCCTGTACAAATGAACTACCCTCTTACATATAAAGAGCCACAGTGGCCAAAGTGTCTGTAGTGGCAGGGGATCCTCATGGAGGGCAGAGGCTGCAGGGAGGCAGGGCTCATCCCACCCCCAACCCAGAGCAGGGCAGCTGGAGGGCACCAGGACAGCCCCAGCTGTATGGGCACCTTCCTGGGTTGGGGATGAGTCATGGGCCCGTGGGTGGGCTGAGCTTGGGGGGGACCAAGGGCAGCTGGGGCAGGGCTGTGTGAGCTGGAGGCTGGCCCTGCTGTGGCATCGCTGGGGCGGGAGCTGATGGACTCAGGGGGCTGACCTGGAGTCCTGAGCCCTGGGCAGGGCAGGGGAGCCCCAGGATCCAGCAGGGCCCCTGAGGTGTGGGGATGCCCTCCAGGCCTGGCACACCCAGCTGGGCTGTGCCATGGTACTGAAAAGGCAGGGACTGTGTTTCAAGTTTAGCATAGCTAAAGCATTTGGTGGCAGTTGTGTTCTTTCTCTGTTTCTCGAAGGGCGTTTTGTTCACTGTGTCTGTCTTGAATGGGTTTTCCTGTAAGAATATCTGCTGTTTCAGATAATCACTGACAGCAAGTAGAACTTTGGGTGTCAGCCTTGCTGCTCCAGTGCCAGTGAGATTGGCTGGCTCCCTGAGTCAGCAAATGGCTAGGTTGGGAGATGAGAAAATTTAAGTTCTTCCCACAGTGGAGTAAAAACTCCTTTTTTTTAACCCCAAAGTGTGGATGTGAGGAGATACTATTTTCATTCAAGTACATGTATCCCTCAGGTCTGGTTTCTAAATATAGTTGTGATTTTTTTGTGGACTCTGGAGTGATTAAAAAAAAATCTGCAGGTTCTGGAGTGCCTTTGTAAAGGTATTTTTACAGTTCTGTGGTGTCAAAAAGACTGTAAGTTTTTCAGTGTGAATTACTGTTTACTGAAAATTTTTTTGGATGTTTTTCCTGTTTAATCACAGCAAATAAGAGGGGCGTGGAGGTCTCAGTATTTAAAACACATCTGTGTGTGCCCAGCTTTAGAATCTGTGCTGGAACACCTTGCAGACACTAAAAATGTTCATACATTCAATAGTCAGGGAAGTAGGAAGGCCTGAATAAATATGACAAATAATATCAACTTGTAGGGCGTTCTTCGAGTATTGGTTTTCCTTCCAGATATTTATTGATAATTCAAGAAATGCAAAGGAAAGATGTAAGATTATGAATTTATGGAAAGAACAAAGTAGAAGTGTGAGAAGTCCTTCATTCTCTAAAGTGGGTACCTCATAGATCCCAAATTTTTACCTCTTTTCCTATCTCCAAACTGAAAAAATGTGATCCTACAGCTTTAAGATTTTAGGGCAGTAGCTCATTTCTCCAGCTCACTGGTGGCACATGCTGCTACTGTGTAGGAGGCACAATCCATTAGTTGTCAGTTCCCATCTCTCTAAGGTCAGCTGCGCCTCAGTCGTGGGAATCAGCAGACAGCTGATAGAAGTTGATTTTTTTTCTTCCCTGTATGTTGTTAGTAGGATTTCAATTAGTGCAATTAAATGTACCTGTTTTCTTGAGGCCTTGTTGGCTCCAAAATGTGCTTCTTGAAACAAGTTTGGTGAATCACTTAGCCTACAATTATTTTTCTTTTAAGTCTTTTTACTTTTTTTAGGATATTTGATGGTATTTTTTCTGTCTTGATCTGTTTTAGAGTTTTTAAGAATAAAGCATTGATACATTTGACATTTCTATTCCTCTTTTTTAGGAGGGACCTATTAGATACTGAATTTTTTGTTTTCTCAGTCTATCAGCAAGTGGATTTTGATTGTAATTTATCACAAACTGTTTGGACAGCTCTTCAGGGATGGTAGCATAAGACCATACTTGTTTTTCGCTAGTTTTGTGCTCTTGGTCAGAGAGTGTTGTACCCATGATGTGTGAAGATGTGTATTAGTTTTCCTTTCATCAGTCCTTTGGGAATGGAAATTCCTGATTACTGGGAAGCCCGTGGTGTTGTAATACCTGTAATACTCTAAATCAGAAAAAAGTATATTTAAGTATTCTGCCCCCACCCTCATCTGTCAGGGATTAAATAGCCCAGACTGTCTTTCTATTGTCTTATGTCCCTGAACTTAAATATTTGCAGGAACTTGCTGTTTCTCTGTATTTGCCTTCCAAAGCTCTGGCCAAGCAATTCGTTTTTTGTCAGCTGGTGTCCTCTGATGCTGGGGTGAGAGAACACCCCAAGAGCAGGAAAGCATCCCCGTCAGTTTGGGGAGGGCAGAGGAACAGAGAGAGAAAAGCCAATCCCCAGGTTTTGAAGAGTGAGCTCCACAGGCCCTGGCAGGGAGGTGCCATGGGGCAGGAGCCCTGAGGGTGCCCCTTTCATCCCTGCTGAGAAGCTTCAGTTCCACTGCAGTGACCACCACCTGTGCCCGAAAAGCAGCAGAGAAGCTGCTTTGGCCGGTTGCTATGTCAACTGCACTCCCTTTGCCTGCGGAAAACCGAGCACTGGTTGGTATGGCAACCCTCCTCAGAGCACCCAAGGATGCTCGATGAGAAACAGGCTCTTTGGAGAAGGCGCTGGGCTATCGGTGGAGGTGGAAACTCCTGTGCCAAAGAGTATGAAGGGCAGGAAAGACCCATGTGATCACACATTTATTTGGAAAATTGTTTTGCAGAATCAAGTGGGTTCTTGGAGGCTAAGTAATTCCTGCTTATAACCACCATCCTTGTGTGTTTCAGTAGAAGAGGGAAACAATAATGGTAATTTGGTACAAAAGATACCGAGAGAACATGAATGCATGGAGGGTCACTCTGAAATCAGTGCGATTGAGCTGCTTTAGCATTTTCCTAATGGAAGAGTATCATAGCCACATGCTTGGGAAAATATGGGCTATGTCATTATTGTAGAGGTTTGGCACAGTGTCAGAGAAAAGCCCAAGTCAGGACCTTATAGGTGAGATGAACCTTTACTGTAACAGCAGGTAGGCCAAGAAACATTAGAAAAAGGTGCTCTGGTGGACTAGAGTGGATGCGTGTGTGTCTGTGTGCATGCTCAGGTCTCCTTCACTCAGGCTGCCCACTAACCACATCTATTGCCAGAGACATTTTGATCAGGCAGTTTTCTTGTAAAAGACTTTGCGGAACAATAGACTTTGGTGGCTTTCTCCATTTTCTGGCAATTAACGAACTTTATCGTTTAGGCATTGGACAATACCAAAATGTCCACAAATAAATTATAATGTAAAAATATAGATTTCAGGCATTAGAACAGCCTGTCCAGGGAGGTGGTGGAATCACCATTCCTGGAAGCGTTCAAAAGGCCTGTAAATGTGGCACGTGGGGATAAGGTTTGGTGCTGAACATGGTGGTTAGTGGTTGGACTCAATGATCTTAGACATCTTTTCCAACATTAATGATTCTGTAATTCTAAATTCTTCCTTTAATAAAATTTTTCTTTAGTATGAAAGTTGCTGAAGCTATTAGAAAATTTTGAAAGCTGAGAAAAAGATTTATGTGATCATCTCACGCAACTGAATAACATTGCTAGTAAATTCTGATTTCCTGTGATTAGCCTTTCTGAATACATCTTTATTAAACTCATATTTAGTTATGTGAATTAATGTGTGCATTAATCTATTTGTCAGGTCTCTTCTGCATATGGTAGGGGGACAGATTTACAGATATTTTGTCAGAGTGTAGGTTTCATGAGTTTGGCTTTGCAAGTCACTTTGGGCTTATTGGGAAGAATATAACTCAATCATCAGTGGTGCAGAAATAGCTCCTTATACTACAGCAGCCGTATCTCATTCCTGAAATTGTTAGAAGGTGAGGGAAGAGACTTTGAAGTTATAAAAAGAGACTAAGGCATGGATTTCCAATACATCTTTTCATACACTGAATGAGTACTTACTCTATTAACTCATCAAAATTAAATAATGCAAAACCTGATGGTAAAAATCACATTTGTCTTTTGTTCAAGAAAACAAGGATGTGAATTTACATCCAAATGCAAATTTAAACCAGGTAGACACAGTCTTCCCAAGCAGTGAAATATTTTGCATAATTTTTTCCAGTATTTCCAGTAATTTTCAATATATTCTTTCATTTTGCACAAATAATTTCTTTTGCTTAGTTGCCATATTAACAGTATTCCATCGTAATTAGTAATTGCAGTGTTTATCTAGCAGTCATTTTGAAGGAACATTTTTACAGCTAATAGAAAACTTGTAATATCCCTGATACATAATATAGTAAGACAGTAAATAGTGAGAGTCAAATTTAGAGTGTTATTGTTGCTGTAATTATGTTAATTTTATTTTGATGAGCAAACTATATTTTAGAATTTTGCTTTCACTGTTACTGAGTGCGGGAGAGAAAAGCTAGAGATAACAAGCCCTGTAATAGAAAACAAGTAATTGTTTCCTTTACTATTACATCACATTAGTATTTTTCATTCATTAGTCTTATCAGTAGTGCATTAGGTACTGTACATTACCTGTCTGAAGTGGCTTTGTAGGATTGGGTTAGTTGTGTTTCCTGCCTGGTACGCTCAGTCCAGGAGACACAAATGTCATGTAGAAAATTTTTAAAAATTTCTTTGTACGTGGTTAGCACACACAATGCTTTTAGTTGCTATAATTCTTGCTTAAGATGTATTAAAATCACAAGCAATACACGTGAAGAACACTGATGTATTATACAATATTTGTGATATCAGCCTCTTTATTGTTGTATCTAAATGTCTTCCAAAGTATTATCTACTATTTGAGGTTTTTAAATTCTGTTTTCCACTCCCCTTGCCAGGGAAAACTAGATTGAAAGAACAACCATCACACCTTTTTGTGTGCCTTTCCTTACAATAATGGCATTGTTGCCATGAATTAGAAATTCAAGGATGCCCAGCACTGTTCTTTATCCTTGTAGGATGTTCCAGGGTCTTTAAATGCACAAAACAGAGATCATGTTGCCTGTGCAGTCAAGCTTTTCCCATTCTGGGGACATTTCACATGTGCTTGAGAAGCACAGTGTTCAGTGACTGTCAGGGCTTTTGAGTGCTTTTATACCATGCTTGACCTGAAGCGTCTTATTACTGTGAAGATCTGGAGAGGTAAATGTTGAAAGTTGCATTGTATTGTTTGGGAGAATAAAATATGTTTTATGGAGGTCTTTGCTGCTGAGAAAATTGTCCACCGCTCTTTGCAGTAGTTCCAATTTCCTAAAGCTGGCGGCTCTGTGTCCTCCTTGACATACAGCAGCATGCCAATACAGTAGCTAGTGTGGGATGAATTTCTTCTAGCTTTAGACATTCTCTTGACCTCTATATCAGAACTAGTCATCATAACCTCCCTGCAGGGAGGTGGCCCTTAATCCCTTAACAAACTTTGTAGACTACTTACAGAGTGGTAAAAGTTCATTTTCTCATCTACCAGAGGTACCTAGTGTATATTTTCAGCCTACACTCAAAACTGGTTTTGCATTTTCCTCTGAGGTCTAGACTAGGGAAAAACTTTCTTTATAGATACAAAGTCTTTAAAATCAGCTAATCAAAGAATGAGAACTGATATTCTTATGGGTTTTATTCTTATGGGTTACTTTCTGCAGGTAATGACTGACTTGGCTGGAGCCAACCTAAGGAACTGGCCTTTCCTGCTCCATTATTGCTCCAGCTAAGCAGTTTCAGTGCACTTCTATTACAAGCTTGCAACTGCTTTTTTTTTTTTTTTTTTTTTTTTTTTTTTTTTTTTTTTTTTTTTTTTTTTTTCAGGGAACTGAAACAAGTGTGAGGGTGGCCCAGCATGGTTCATAGTAATTATTTCTGTACTGCTTCTCTTATATTTTGGTGCTGGCCAGCTCACTTCTTTCAGTGCTGTGCAGTGCCACCTCTTTTCTTTATTTCATTTTTTAGTATTGTTCTGTCCACATACTGTGCATTTTCACACAGTGAGCTTTTGGTGTACTGTTCCTGTATCTGCAGCTTTTATAATCCTGAATTTCTTCACATTGTTGTGCAAACCATTATAGAAGCCAGGCACATACCAGTTTCGAATGTAAATATAAACAAGCTTTAATTAAGGCAAAAAAAAGCTGGTAGAGCATATTTGTTCTAATGCATCAGTGTTGGAAAACTGATTGCAGAGAACAGGAGGAGAGAGGTGGTCTTTGTGACATGGTAATGGGAGTGAGGCAGGTGTGCTCAGTGTCTCATGCACCTCATTCACTGCTGAGCAGGACCATCAGTCCCACTGAAGAAAGCTGCTGACAAAAAGGTTAGAGCTCATTCTCTTGAGCAGTCATGTCAGATTTGATGTTTGAGGGATGAGATTCCTTCCAGGCAGTTCCACGTGGGCTCTTTTCTCCCATCACTGGGCCTTTTGTTTTCAAAGGTCTCCTATTAGTTTCTTAAAATGGGAACAGCTTTTCCTTGATATGTATAATGATTTATTTTTCTAAGCAATTAAATTTGATTTCTTTAAAGCATTGCAGCTCCCTCATTAAAGAGATGAATCACTGAATCAAAAATGCAAAGGCTCTGTGTGAAAGGCAGGCTCAAGTTTCGTATGATTTCAAGGAAAGACCATAGGGCTTGAGGGAAACAGGGCAGGAGCAGTGCCTGAAACTGGATTATCTCCACGTGGAACCCATTACAAGAATGGACCATTCCCAACAGCCGTGCTTAGAAAACTTGAGCATCCTTTTCCCAAACAAGCAGCAAGCCTGAGGGGTTTTGCATCACCAGCTTGTAGAACCAGATGCAAATGCAGGTATCCTGTGGCTTGCACACCTGCTGCTAAATATTTAAATGTGTTTGGAGATCACATAAATTTCTCAGTGTTTTGTGAAGAGTCTTGTGAAGAGTTTTATCGTTTAGATTGCTTCTGTAATTTGAAAATCAAGAGTTTTAATGGCCTGTACTTATGGTCTCATTTTTTTCATGTGATTTATTTTTTCAGTTTTGCTGGTACTAACTTTAAAATGTTCACAGGCATTTTTTAAAATGTCTTATAATACCATGAAGCTAAGGAATGAGGCCTACCATGTAAGACTTTCAAAGCATTTCAAGATAGTGTTGTTACGACATAAAGAAGTCAGGTAGCAAATTCTGTTATTAAATAAATAAATTTAAAATGGATGTTTCAAGATTCTGTATCCATGTTTAGGCTTTTATGTTAGTGATCACAGCTTGTAATAGACACCTTAAAACTGACAAAATTGTGAAAACCAAATATTGATATTAGTGGGACTTTTATACAATTCACTGTTCTTCTAAGTACCAATGTAGCCTGTTGATGAGAAAATACTTCTGTCACTGCAAAACAGTCTCACACAAAGGTACACGTATAATCAACATATTTGCAGACAGAAATTATTTGTCAGACAGAAATTTGCATACTGCTTCAAAATACTTCAAATGTTTTTCAATTTATCTATCATTTTTAAAAATGGGGAAGATGGCAGTATTTATCCATTATGTAATTTATCATTCCACAAATACAATAATTTTGGTCAGTCACCAGAGGAACTACATGAAAGAAAAGGAGGAGCAGGACAAAAGATACTAGTACCTGATGAATTTCATAAAAGTTGAAATGCCCCCTTAGTCTAGAGTGACACTTGAGTTATATGAACTATTTATTAAGTGATACAAATATTTAATTTTATTAAACATTTAAAAATATTCCATTTAAATTTAATCAACAGCACACTAAGCTATCAACAGGGAAATTATTCTCCTAGTTACACAAGGTATGGTTGACTGTTCTCTTTGTTTTCCTCACCAGGATTACACTTTGACTATGTATTTTCAACAGTACTGGAGAGATAAGAGGCTGGCTTATGCTGGCATACCTCTCAACCTCACGCTTGATAACCGAGTGGCAGATCAGCTTTGGGTGCCTGACACTTACTTCCTAAATGACAAGAAATCATTTGTGCACGGCGTTACTGTGAAGAATCGAATGATCCGCCTTCACCCGGATGGAACGGTGCTTTACGGCCTCAGGTCTGTGCTTCCATGATGAAGATTTCATCACTGCTGTTATGTGGTGTTGGTGTTTGCTTCCTGGTACAAGGTTATTACAAACATTGGGTGGTGTATTATGTAACCTTCCCTATAACTCTGAGAGATGCCTGTAGAAAACAAATGACACACTCAATGTTTCTTAGTTTTGCCCGAAGCACCTTCAGTCAGGTTTTATCTGTTTCTGTAGAGTCACCATATCTGGAAAGCCCACTGGCTATAGGAAGCAGAAATGCATGTATTAATTGTAAACCTGGAAATTCTGTCCAAAATACAGGCAGCAAGATTGAATGTGGGTGCTTATATTGTCTCTTGATGTGTTCATAGTCTATAAAAAAAAGGCCAGAAGTAGCCCTGGTTGAGGGGAGTCATCCACAGCTAAGATCATGACCTGGTACTTTCAGTGATTTCTTCAATCACCACTGTAATTGTTATATTTCAAACCAGAGGTACAAAGTGACCTTACATTCTCTTACTTTCTACCTGTTTTAGGTTTGACTTGTGTTCTCTTTCTTTTCTGTCTTAGCTTTTATGGTTAGAAATGCTAAGGTATCCATCCCTTAATAAACTTAACTACACCCACAAAAGTCCTATGGAAGACCCAGTAGTACCAAAACATTTCTTGTTTTGAACAGGTTGCTTCATTTGCTCCAGTGGTTTGAGCCAACAAAACAAGTCTTTGCCAGTGAAAGCTCCATTTCCATAACTGGAAGTATCTTGTACATTTATTGGAGATAATACTCAAGATGGGTGCACATAGGTAGTAAAGGATAAAAAGTCCCTAATATAAAAATGAAAGGTCTGAGAAGTTGTGCACATGGATTATATATCCAGTATCATTATTCTGTCTGCTTCTCTTTTTTATCAACAGTTGAACTTTGTACTTGACTTGGGTCTTGGCCCTCACCTCTTTAATTCCTATTACATGTCATGTATGGGGTAGAATTAGATGAATCTTTCTAGACAAAATAAAAATAGATTCAGCCTAATATGAAACTTCAATTAAGTTTAGAATATTTTCTCTGTAATTAACTGGTTTTAGCAAAAGGAGGCTTTTTTTTTTTGCATAGTATTGACCCAGTATGGAACACTAGAGGTTTAGGATTCTTTCCACAAGCGGTTAAATGTAAGAAAAAAATTGCCTGAGATATATTTGTTTTCTTCATGTCAAGAAATATCCCCACAAGCAACATAAGAAAAAAAAATAAAGAAGATTAGAACACTTGTGATCCTAGTAATGTGTAGAAGTTTTTCTGTCACACTCTAAAAACATTTGGAGCCATTCAGATGAGGATTATCTATGATAGAACAGTGTATTTGAATAAGTTGGCTCCCTCTTCCGCAAAATATAAGTGTCCACAGGCGGATTGTATTTCACATAATAGGATTTTCTTAGCAGGTTTTTCACCAGTGGCTCACCTGTAGCGCACTTCTTCCCATTCCTTTTCTCTGGAAGCATGTAACATCCAGGGTGAGATAGCCATGACATGAAGCAGCTAAGTGACATAGAGAAGAATGACTGTCTTAAATTAAATCGTGGCAAAATACAGGACATTGTGATCAAAAGGAAGAAAATATCTCAGCCTTATCTCTGCTGATTTAAAGCCCCGTGCTTTGTGGTGTTCCATCACTACCCTATTTCCTCTGTTATGGCTTCAGAGCATCCCAATGGCATTGGGCTCAAGCTGCAGTCCAGAGGCAAAGTGGATTGAGGCCAGGACTTGGAGTTTTATGTGTCTCAAAGCACAGAGTCACTCAGAATAATAGGTGAAATTTTGGAGGGTTACAACCAATTACAGAACATCCACAGAGCAAAACAGTTCTTCCAACATATATATAATTGAAAGTGATCCCAAGGCCACACTGGATGTGTGTTTTCTTTTGAACAATGTAGGATTTATCACAGTTTTGAAAGACTTGACCTTCATTCATCCAAGGTTCCTCTCTACTTTAGAGAAAGCACTTTGCTACTGCAGCAGAAGTCTGTGATAGTGGGGGAATGGAAGAGTAGCTTTTTGAAGTTCAGCCAATTTCTGGGGATTTTTTTTCTTTGGGTGACACACTGAATTTGTTCCACCTTCTTCAGAACAATCTACAAGGCAAATGATGATAAAACAGCTTCTTTTTTCATAAGAGACTTAGGAGGAAATAACTACTTTATAGTCTGGGGATCAAAAGCAGAGTCTGACTGCTTGTGTGTTTTTCATGCATAAACCTCTTGTTTTTAGGCAGTACAATGTTAAATGTTAAAAGTAAATGGAATGGAGGAATATATGTATTTTATCTGAAAGGACTTGCATAATTATTACCAATATATGAAACATGATGAAAGTTTGCAGGGTGAAAAGGTTAGTTGTGTTCAGTCAGGCAAGGCAACCGCGCTTACTTCTGCTCTTTTTTGGATGATGAATGTATTTCTGTGTCAAGAAAGTAAGCTGTCAGGATTGTGACCTAGTCACATATGAAGTGTCTGTATTGCCTAGACTGATGCATACTGTAAAATTTTGGGGGACATAAAATATCTTTCTGTCAGTTATGTATGCAGCACCTCACAGGTGGGGTTCTTATACAATATAGCAGTATAATCAAAGGCAATGAGCCCAGGAGTACAGTACCAGAGAAGGATAAGAGAATCTATATCCAGAGGAAAGAAAACCAGAGTAGGAAATTATAAACAATTAAAAGCACTTCCTTTTTGTATTGCTTTCCCCCGAATTTTATGTGTGTCTGTGTCCCACTTCATCTTTGTCTGGCTCGTAATAATTTCTGTCACTGCCATGATGATTTCTTGAAACCCGTCTTGTGTCAGGCACCATCCCATCCCATAGAAAGTAAACCTGCTCTTCTTGGGAGCATTCACAAGCCTGAGCAATTCATATTTGCTTTTGGTGTGCAAGTTAAATTTGGTTGCTTGAATGTTCATTCAGGAGGGACCTCTGAGTACTAAACGTGTTTTGAGGAAATGAGGTAAATCGGTTTCTGTCTATTTCTAGCTGTATCTTCATTTCTAGTGGATATTTATTAAATTAAAAACATACATTTTTCTGTAGTGTAAAAAAGTTTTTTGAGCAAGAATGTGCAGTTTCTGGTACTGGAACTTGTGACACAAAATCACTATAGTATGAGAACAGACCAAAATTAAAATACATTCCTTAAAAATTCATCACACAATTAATAAGTTGGATATAAGTTTGGCAGCTGTATAATTTTTTACAATTTTGTAAAATTAATCATTTGTGTTCTGTATGGCTGCCATTTAAAGCTAGTTATAGAACATAAGAGTCTGGTAGCACATTCCCTTTTGTATCAACTTAGTTCATGTGGATTCTGCTGCAGGATCCCACATGAGACCTAGGTCAGTGTAGGCAAATCTACTAAAGCACAGGAGAAAACCTTCATATCAACAATTTCTGAGCATGCCCACTTGTTTTACTTTGAACACAGTTATTATTTGACTCAGGAGCAAGACCCTTTCATTGCACAATCAGTATGGCTTCGTAAAGATGATCAGTGCTTGTTTATCAATAACCACAGATTTAAGAATAAGTTTTCTCCTCAAAGACCATATGTTAATCCTAGTTTTATATGCTTAGATAGACCTGCTCTTAGTCATTGTATTGAGGAGATGTTCAAAGAATCATAGAAATCTTTGGATTGGAAAGGATCTTAAAAATCATCTCATTCCAACCCTCCTGCCATGGGCAGGGACACTTTTGATTAGATCAGATTGCTCAAAGCCCTGTCTAGGGCTCCAAAGTCCTTGCTTTCAACACCTCCAGGGATGGGTCATCCACAACTTCTCTGGGAAACCTGTTCCAGTGCCTCACCACCCTCAAAGTCAAAATTTCAATCTGAATTTGTCTGATGTAAATCTACTACCTTTCAGTTTAAAGCCACTGCTCCTTGTCCTACTGCTACACATCTTTCTAAAAATCCTACCCCAGCTCTCTTGTAGCCTATCTTTTGGTACTGGAAAGCTGCTATAAGATCCTCTTGGAGCTTTCTCTTCTCCATGCTTAACAACTCAGATGATTAATCATCCCCATGGTTAACAGCCCTGTGTCACAGCACCCTGCCTGAGGTTCCAGAAGGGCATTTCCAAGTGTTGGTGTCAGAGAAGACGTTCCCCTAAACTGCAGAGCAACTGAGGAACAGCTGTTTGTCCCACTGCTCCAGACACTGAAATTTGTGTTAACAAAGGAACCAGAGTAATTCCCAGATGCAGCTGATAGGAAGGCTGACCTAGGTATCCTGTTGTGATACTGTTGTGGGACTGTCCTTTGGAGGACAGTCAGAGGAATCAGCAGACATGATCATGCTGTAGGTAAGGCTGGGAAGCACAAAGGTTAGGTGTGTGCCTTTCCCACTGGCTACTGGTAAGAACACAAGTGAGAAGGTGTGCTGAGTAACAGATCTTTGAGCTTTTCTGTCTGCTAGCTCATTCATTGCCTCTCTCTCCCTGTGCAAAGAAATTACAGTATTTTCTTGCAAAAGCATCTTCTCAGTCAGAGAAGGGTGGCCTCTCTTGTCCTGTGAGATAACAATAATAGTCTTAATCCCTTTCTTTAGATATTATGTAGTTATTAATCTAAAAGGATCCTATATACTAAGGATAAGTGTTCTTTCTTTTCTTTGAGATTGGCTAGAACATTCATAATAACAACATGGGGGTTTTTTACTGTGAAAGAGGTTAAGAAAGGCACCTAACTACTTTTCTTATCTTGAAACATTGCCCTGGAATTTTAAAAAAGTTTATGAGATTAGAAGACTGTAATTTGAGAAAGTTAATGGGTAGAAAAAAGAACTTCAGAGAAAACACATGAAAAAAAACATTAACGTTGAGGATTCCAGCTTTTAGAGGTACATTTAAGGCATTTTCCCCTCTTGTATTTGTTAGCATAATTTATCACTAGAATATTATTTGTTCAGGAACAAACTGTGTGCAAGGTCCATGTCTTGTTTATATCAGAAAAGGATCAGCAAGGAACGGAGCTATTCAGATTCAGAAGCTAATTTAAATGTGAAATTTATATGAAGCCATTAAAAGAACTATGATGCATAATAATGTACATACCCTTGGTGAAGGCTGTGATTCAGAAAACATCAAAATATGTGCAGATTACTTATGAGCATATGGTTATATCTGGCTAAAGTTAGTACAAATACATAAATCCATTAATCGAAAAATAAAGTGACAGTGCTGTTTGAAGCTGTTAAGACAGTTGTTCTGGTTGCGCGTGTTTTGTTGACTCTCATGATATACAAGAGGTTGATGAATAATGTTGGTTCATCAATAGTGAAATGTTTTGCAAAACCATCCTTAGGGTGCTAAATGGCTAAATAGACAGAGAAGCAAAAATTTATTGTTATATGAGGAGAAAACTTAAAATTCAACATGGAGCTTCATAACAAAATCCTCCTTACATTTGAAAACTAGGGAAGTATCCTTAACTTTGAAACAAAGCATTTTGCTGGACCTAAAACTTCCTTTCAAAATTTCAGCGTTTTATTTCTAGACCTGCCACAAAACCAAAAACTCAGTTATTCATGCAGCTGTGATCGTTTTGACATTTGTAGCAGACTGTTTTCACTTCATGGTTTCTGTTATAAAGTCATATCTTTTAATCTCAGCAAATGTTTCTGTAATATTTGCATATGAGGATAGGTCCACTGAACCCCAAAGGGACTGGTAGCATAAGGGTAATTCACAGCCAGTTGTTCCACTGAAAGTCAGTGTAATTGCTGCTCTATTAGGCTTCTCTTCAGTGTAAAAACAGGGACCAGATTCTCAGTTATTGCAAGCTATTCTTCAGAGGGCCTTCACTTTGGAAGATGAATAACCCCATCACCCAAACCTGGGTTACTGGCTGTGCAGTAAAACAATCTGATGTTTGTATTTCAGAATCACAACCACGGCAGCTTGTATGATGGACTTGAGAAGATACCCATTAGATGAACAAAACTGTACTCTGGAAATAGAAAGCTGTATGTACCTAAGAAAATGCATATGAAATCTAGTTTGGATCTAGTTTTTTTTCCTTTTATAGAACTGTGTAATATTTATACATGTGTCTGTAAACACTGTTTGAATCATGTAATTATCTGCATTTGTATTTTTTGTTTGTTTATTTGACTTATTAAAAGAGAGAAGGAGTAATCCATTTCTAGATAGATGAATACATCTAGAAAAATGAGGTTAGGACAGAATGAAGTAATCCAGTATTCCTGCCTGATTTGGCAGAGGTAGTGACTGGATACTTATCTTCAACACAAAAGGTGAATATTTGCATTTTTATCAGATTTATTTTCAAGACAGCAAACACTGTGATATAATTTCCTTTCAGTATGCTTTATTATGGATGCTTCAGTATGGATCATCTTGCTGCAGGACCTACCCTGGGTTTTCAGATTGACCCCATTTATGATTTGAAACTGTGTTAAAAAAATAACAATATTCTCTTTTTCACCTAGTCATGTCCTAGTATTGCAATATTCAGATGTATATTTGCACTTCAGAAGTACCTGGTCCATTTCAGCTTCTGGCTGGAAATTGTGGGCCATATACAGAAAATATATTCTGTACTCAGCTGTGGTCCTCCACTAGTGGAAGCTAGTGGAAATGGTGCAACTGAGTTTACTGTGAGTTGAAAAGGTCTGCCCTAATTATGTTTCTCTATGTTCATTGAATAATCAGCCTTCTACTGTTGATTATCAGTGTAAAAATACATTGGTTTTGGAGCTAAACGCATATGGTATCTTAAATCTTGGATAGTGTTTTCTTCTCACTCTGACCATTAGTGAATACCATGTGAGTGATAAAAAAAGAAAAAATAAAGAGAAAACAGAGTATTTTGCCTAAAATTCCCGGGCAGACTGTAATGGTGTAGCTATTTGGGAGACCTTCCCACAGGCAAAATACCACACAGCTCTCCAGCTGTTCCAATTCTTTTTGTTGTCTCAAATGACAAGCTGCATGTTTGAAGCTACGTTTGATTCTGTTGTGATTTCTGACTTACTTTCCTGCTCTGCCTGCAGATGGCTACACAACTGATGACATAGAGTTCTACTGGAGAGGTGGAGATAATGCAGTCACTGGTGTGGAGAGGATTGAACTTCCTCAGTTCTCTATCGTGGAACACAGACTGGTGTCAAAGAATGTTGTCTTTGCCACAGGCAAGTATTGTCATTTGCCCATTTAGTGTTTCATTTTCTTGTTCATGAAAATGACTGTTTTATCAGTAATTATTATTACCAGGCATGATATGTAGCCTGTGTTGCATGTTTGGATAAAGAAATTACTTGAAAAAGCCTGGAGGTAGGAGCCCATGAAATCTCATCCAGGCCTGAATTCAGTACTGCATTCAGCTCTGGGACCTCCAACACAAGGACACGGACCTGTTGGGTTGAGTCCAGAGGAGGGCCACAAAGATGATCAGGGGTCTGGAACATCTCTCTGATGAAAACAGGCTGAGAGAGTTGGGGTTCAGCCTGGAGAAGAGAACCTTCTAACAGCCTTCCAGTATTTCATGGGGCCAGCAAGAGAGCTGGGGAGGGACTTTTACAAAAATGTGTAGTGGTAGCACAAGGGGAAATGGCTTCATACTGAAAGAGGGTAGATTTAGATTAGATATAGGAAGAAATTCTTTACTGTAAAAGTGGTGAGACATTAGGTTGCCCAGAGAAGCTCTTAGATGCTCCATCCCTGGAAGTGTTCAAGGCCAGGTTGGATGGGGCTAGTTAAAGGTGTGCCTGCCCACAGCAGTGGGGCTGGAACTATAGAGTCTTTAAGGTCCCTTCCAACCCAAGCCATTTTGTGATTCTTTGATTCCCTGTTTATTTTGCTTTTTCTTGTGTGTATGTGATACTTAACTAGACACCTAAATAGCTATGATCTAAATAAATATTAAGTCATTCACCTCTGAATCATGAGTTTAAATGCAGCCTACAGGGTAACTGATCATACATAAATATGTTTTGACATGCTAGGTCAAAAAGCCACCAATTTTATAAATACCTCCCTGCAACTTTTCAGTGCATGTTTGTTTTGTTGTTATATAGTGAATGTAAGGTCTTCTATATCTTGATTTGCACTGATGGATATATAGTACTTTATACATAGCCAGCCAGTGCATTTGTCATCATTGTTAAGGGGCTAAAATGAAATCCCTGCTTGTTTCCTTGAAGATATAATAAAAATTACTACTAACTTGCAGCACTGGATGTCTTTATATCACCAAGTGCAGTGTTGATTTACATATTTGGTGTTAGACACGAGTATGGGAATATGTATGACAAAACCAAAGCAATCAGAAAGCCATCAGTACATGTGGGGCCATTATTTGGCTCGTTATTGGGGGCCTTCGGATTTTCAGTGCTCTTCAGACCACAGGAGTGTGCTGTTCCATCTGTCTCAGCACACTAGAACAAATGAAGCACAGCTCAGTCATGTTTGTAAGCATCACTTCACCCACTCTTTGGACACAGCATCTGTTTCAAAGTACACAGAAACACAAGTTGTATTTCAGAACAAAATGTAAATATTGCTGGGATTGAAATTAGTATGAGGGGGTTTGCCAACTGCTGCTGTTCTTGTTTACTGTTGTGAATGGAAGATTTTTTTTCTGTAGAGAACCAGTTGCTCTAATCCTCTATCCTTCTGTCCTGCAGCTAGTGTCACCTTTGGCAGCCAGGGCTCACCTGCACCTCCACAGGAATGGATACACTTCTGTAGGAAGGCTCTTTTAGACAACAACGAGAATACTGAGAACTTACTTGTGGAGTGATTTTTATGACAATCCAAGGCCACATTTTAGTTCAGTATGAAATATTTCATAAAATGCATGACTTAGAAATGTAGATATGGGAGATTTGTAAAAATCAGAAAAACAAGAAATCCAAAGAGTTATGTGACAAATACAAGAGTAAAAAATAGGAGCACATATTTCTGTGACTGACCAAATGTTCAGAATATTAATGGTTCTTAAAAAAAATAGTGAAAGGAATAAAAAAGTCTCATGCTTCAGGGTTTAAGACAGCTTGACGTTAGGGAGTTGCAGAGAACAGCATGTTTCTTGTACCATTCTCTGAAACATTTAATTTTTGTCACTGATGAAGACACAATATTGAATTTACTATTGCTTTGGTACAGGACATTATAAAAATGCTTGATCAATTATGACATTTTATGACAAGTATTTCCATGCAGGGGAAACATCACATTTGGTTCTCAAAACCCCATGTTTAAATCTAAATCTGAAGCATGCCAGCAGATCTGATACATACAGTCAGCAGACTCTTTTCAAGTTTCTTCTCAAGAGTTTCTTACAGTCCTAGTAATTAGGGCCAGTTTCTACATTCTTTTGGAAAATAAGTTAGGCATGTTTTTGGCTTTGAGGTTATTGAAGTCTCAGGGGGAGATATTAGTTCTTTGAGCACAATATCTCAGTGAACATTTCAGAGATTTCAGTCCTAAAACTAAAAGAAGACTTCAGAGTCATGCCATAAACAGTTTTTGGATTAGTTATTTCTCCTATCCTCCAAGACAAACTGTGCTGTATAATCTTGTGTAACTTAGGCAAAGGGAAAAATATGTTCCCATAGTTACTCCTGAGAAGCATGGGAAAAACCCCATAGATACCAACAGATCTGGGTGGAGCTGCAAGAATACTGGAGGAGCTGCATGCCTGCTGAATTATGGAATGGAAGTTAAAATTTATCTTGCAAAATTAGCAAAATGTGTCTGAAAAAAGTATAAAATTCAGTATGGACAACTGCAAAATACAGCATCTGTGCAACTAATTATTACTATACAAATTAAGGACAGAGAATGCCAGGTTATGTCAGGGTTCTGTGTGTAAAAATATAGGGATTGCTGTTGATCTAAGACTGAACACGAGCCAGTAACATCTTTTTTGGGAAAAAGAAACAAACAAACCCACAAATCTCATCATAAAAAGGAGTCTGATTTACAATGATAGTACTTGAGCTTAGCATTTGTCATCAAGGGTAGGACTCTTGAAGGCAGTAATGGAGCAAGAGGAGAGGGTTTGTGGAAAATAAGTGAGTGTGAGTGAAACTCTAGAAAATGGTATACCTGAGATTAGTGGAGAAACAAGTATGGTCATGTAGTTTATAAAAAGAGTACACTTGATTGGGAATTAAATAAAATCTTCAAGTGTCTAGAAGGTATGTGCAAAGCCACACACAATAGCCTGTTCCCTTTATTCATGACCTTTAAATTGCTATGAAGAAGAAGTACCTGGATTGACTATCCTTCTAACACCAGCTGAAGGCCATATAGGATACCATGAGCCATTTAAATGGCACTGGATGCCCATGTGTCAGTAACTGAATTAAGGCCATAGTAAATGCTGTCAAATCAGTGCTGTCAGTGAAGCCTAAAGAGCTCTTCAGCTCTTGAATACCTCTGTTTTCTCAAATGAGTATTTTAAGACATTATTCAGTTGTCTGCTGAAGTGTCTGCTGCTTCTTGAGCTGCTGTAGAAGATCTTGATTAGCAGTTAGGCTGCTATTCTGGCATCTCACAGCCTTGTGTCCTATGTTCACCATCTAGTGCTTCAGTATTGATTACTTAACTAGTGTTCTGTTCTACTCTTCTTCAGCCTATCACATCTCAAATGGCCTTAGACACCTCTGCAGAGGCAATTAAATCACACCCTTAGAATCAGCTGGCTCTAAGTCTAGGTCTCTGTGGTTTCCAATGACAGCTCATGCTCCATCCATGTGCAAGTATCTGCACTCAAACACCTGAAATTTAGTGCTAAGTCTGAATCTGTCTCCTGTATGTTTGTTATCCTGAAATGTTAAGATTTTGACCAGAAATGAGGATAAAAAAAACCTAAAAGCTTCAAGTCACACAGCAGTCAAAGCCATATGAAAGCTGTTGGTAAGAGGAGTGTAGTCTTAAAAGACTTGCAAATGAAATATTTGCTGTATTCCGAAAGATCAGTACATACAGTACATTTCCAATTAGCCAAAGAACCTTCCCAGAAGAACATATTAAAATAAGAATTCTGTTACTGACCAATCCTGTTATCTTGTTTCATACTTGGATAAAACAGTAAGAGACTAATTTATCCTTGAAGACAGATATTTCAGCTTTCTAGCTTTTAATGAAATTGGAACACAAGCAAGTAATCTCTTTTTACCAAGGGCCCAAATATGTGAAAAAGGAGTATTTGGGGCTCAGTTGTTGATTATGTGTTTGTTTTCATACCTTAATTCTCAATACTGTTAGATTTAAATACTTCTGGCAAAATTCTGTTATTCCTATAGTGTTTAAATTAGCCCATATATATCAACATGTTATATGAGATGGGAGGAAGGATAACAAGGTAAAACAAGGTAACAAGGAAAAAAACACAACATTTTTATGGAAACTTAACAACTAGAATTTCCTGGTAATTAATCTCTAAATGTACTGAGGCTTAATTGACAAATCATGATGCCATCATAATCAGACAATTGTTGAGCTTACCCAGAAATCAACTTCTATTAAATAAGTTACACAGAATGGATCCTTCTTAGATAAATAAAGATCTGGACTCACAGCCCTTCCTTCATGAAGTTAAGGACCCATCCTTTTCACTGAGCTTTAGCCATTCAGACAAAGAGGGGGAATTAACCACGGGAAATAAGGAATAGTTCTTCTTTTAATTGTTTTTTTCCCACAGGCTCCTGTGGCCTGTTTGCTGGAGGTGAGATATGGTAGCAGAGATGGCAGGCTGGAGACCGGGTCAGTTGATAGTTTTTGAAGACATAAAAGCAATACAGTTGAAAATAATATAAAGTCTCATAGTCTCAGAAGAGGTACCTAGAGGAGAACCCGGGCTGCATGATATGACAAAAACCAAGGCTACCAGTTCATGTTTCAATTTCAACCTGACCCTAACAAAGACTATACTATATAAGAACATATAGCAAAAATTATACCATACTATACACCCTATAGTAAACAAAGCTTCCATACCCATGGCAGGGGTGGGAGTTATATGGTCTTTAAGGTCCCTTTCAACCCTATTGTATGATGCTATTGTATGTTTCTAGAAGACCATAATATTCTGAAATTTTCTGAGATACAGACCTGTCAATAAAATTTGAGCTTGTAAAATCACCACCAAACAGGATGATATTCCTCTTACCACGGTGAAACTGAGCAGTATGTCAACTGCAGTAAGCAGCTGTAATGCCAGCAAGACTTTGTTTAGATTGCCCAGGAGCCTCACACCATGAAAATCTACCCTGAGAGTTGCAAGGCTTGGATTTATCTTGCTCTGATTTATGGTAAATATGATTTTAGTGTCTACATTTGAACTAGGTGTATGAGTTGGTCAGAATCTAGTCCCTATTAGTCAGTGGAGTCTGGAGACAAATTTAGTACACCACTAGGAGTCCATTTTAGGAGATGATGAATAATTCTCTAGGTTTCATGTGCTGGATCGACTGGATGAACTGGAGCTTTGACACCAAGCCCATGTGTGAGCAGTTCACGTGAGTTGCTTAATCCACTGCTTTTTGAGAAGGCACAAGGCAGCCTTTGTAGTCTCCACCCACTGATCAAAAAGAAGTAGGGGGTGCATCATGTCCATCAGCTGTGTGCTGGTGTCTGAGATGTCACAGGGCATCTCAAAAGGATCAGGGCAGCATCAGATTAGCAACTGAATCTCCCTCTTACAATCAGCTCCAACTCTAGAGAAGGAAGACAGAAAGTACTGACAGCCCTGGCCCTAGACATGGTTCTTAGGATTCTAACTTCAGGACAGAGAACCTGGTACTTGAAGCATATTTAGGTTGATGTCTCTGGCCTTGAGGTCAGCTGTCTGGGGAGTCAACCTTTAAGGCCAGGTCTCACCGGTTTCAGTAATTACCTCACCTAATTAGATAGAAATGGTGATAAGGTAATGGATGATGGTCACCAGTGAAGCATTCCCGATAAATGTCTAAAGTTCACTCTGTTATACTGTTTCTCAGTTTGAGATTTCATTACTGAACATTACTAACATGTGACACATTATTCTCTCCACTGCTGACACACACCTCTTTCACCCACACTATTTTCTGTGCTCTATCAATGGCAAATTTCTCTTTTCTATCTCTGAATTTCCCCAGTGCACCCTTGCTCGGGAGCAACCCAAGAATGGACTGTCATTCAGTGATTCAGTTCTACTGAACTTTCTTGAATTAATCCTTCATACTATTTAATTAAAGAATCAGTATTTTATGGGAGATTTTTCAGTTGTCACCTCTATCAATTATATTCCACAGATATCCAGACCTGGGCAGGACTTTTGAAAAGTTTTGTAGAGAAAGATTTATAGAGAATCCTTTGAGTGGGTAATGTACTATATGAAATATTTTTTCTCAACAGAGCTTTATAAAGATTTCTGTCTGATGTTCTACTCTTTTTGCAGAAAGGTGATCAGGTCTGCTGCATTTTTAATGTATTTCACAATGGCAGTGTTTCTCTATTTCATTATGGTCTCCTGTTTTATTTATATAGTCTGCAGACACAAGGCCACAGAAACATTTTCATAAGAAGGCAAATGAAAGAGTTAAGCTTTGTAGGCAAAAAAAAAAAAAAAAACCAGGCATGGTTTCAATGAGAGAACTTGTCTTTTAAAATGAAACACTGTTCCTTAGAAAAAAAAGATGTTAAGCAAGCTGCAGTATAGATGATTCCTTGCTGAAAATTGTGTTGACTGCTTCAGAGAGCAGAAAACCTTGGTATTTCAAGATGAAATACATTCTTCTGACTCTGCCAATATACCTCTATTGGTGAAACTAAAAGGCATTTCATTCTGGAAAAAAAATGCTACTGATTGAAGTAATCACAGCAACCAGATACACCTACCAGATATTTCATTTCCCAGTGATAGTCGTTCTGAGATTGTTTGATACAGCAGTTAAGGATATTTGCCCACGTTTGATACTACCTTGATGCTTCTGCTGCCTGGAAACAGTGTGGCATTTTTCTGTCATATGACTCAAAGTGTAACAAACTATCAGAATGTGATGAAGAGACGTCTGCAGTTTTCTATTCCTTCTTTCTCCTTCTCTCTGAGGAAATCATTCGTGTGTATTTGGGCAAATGTAATTTCTTAAGCTCATATGCAAACATGAATATAATTTAAAGGGAAGTTTGTAATTTTTCATTTTTTCTCTAGATGTAATCTTTCATATCTTCTACATATTTGCGTTAGAATGGGTGGGAAGTGTTCTAATATCTGGTTGGGTCCTTGGTATGTGCTGAAATGTTTTTTAGGATGTTGACTAACTGGATCTTATAGATGAGCTGTTAGAAGTATCATATCTAAGACTGGTAGTGAGAACACCGAAATCATGGAGCAAATGTGTGAATGACTACCTTTTTCTTATACAGCTGTACTCAGATTTAATCATATTTTCATTCAGTGAAAAAAGTCACAATTATTTTTAACAATTTGAGATTTCTAAATATATTGATCTGAACATATATATGTGTATATATATGTATAAAATGTATTCAGTAAGATTAACACCAATTCAGTAAGATATACACCAGTTTGAAGTTAAGTTGATATTGAGGTTATTAATTTTTTACATTGTTAATTTTTTCTGTTTGCAACAGTTCATGAATCACACACATATATATACACACACAGAATTCAACTTTTTTTTGTTTAAAATATGTTTGGAAGAAAAATTCTGGCTTGCTGTAATTGATGTTAGAGGATCTAGTCTGAAGGCTTTTCCTCAATGGAATTAATTATAATTTATTTTTGACACCACATGGTCACATGATTCTTAATAGTTCAGATGTAATTAAGAAGTCTCATCTCTTGAACATATCTTTATTGTAAATGAGAAACTATGCACATTATCTATTCTCTCAATATAAATTCTATTTAGAAAACTATGTACTTGGATAAGCATTTTACTTGGACACCTAAGCATTTGTTTTTAAGAACTAACCGGTGCTCACCAATCTGTTCAGTAGTTCAAAGTCTTTTACTGTCTCTCTTTTCTTCCCAATTACAAATTACTTAGCTGTCACTATATTCACTGCAAGGTTTCTTTTAATACCAATGAGTAATGCAGTGAAGGTGTCTTCCCTACTGTTCTGCAGATGTCATACTACCCCACAAAATGTGCACACTTTATTTTCTGCAAAAACCGAAGGCAGCTATCCACAAATGTTTTTCCTTCAGAATAAATAATGCTGTTTTCCTCTCTCTTTTCTCAGGTGCCTATCCAAGACTCTCACTGAGCTTCAGGTTGAAGAGAAATATTGGCTACTTTATTCTTCAAACCTACATGCCCTCCATACTGATTACCATTTTATCATGGGTGTCATTCTGGATCAATTATGATGCATCAGCAGCAAGAGTTGCCCTTGGTATGTGCTAAGAATGAGTGGGTCATTAAAATGTCAGACTGAATGCAGCCTTCAGAGGTTGTTAAAACTACAACGTGATGTCAGTGTTTTGATATTCCAAAATAATTTGTGTCAAAATCATGTCATCCAGTATTGCATCAAGAAGTGATAAGTTTTCCCTTGCATGCAAGAGTGTAGCTACCACTAAATCCCTGACATGAGCTGCTCATACAGGTCCCAGACTTGTTCTCATCAAAGTTAATGTTGTTGTCAGTAAGTTCATCTAGGAGATCAGCTCCACAATCATACTTGAGCATGGGCTTTAGTCCAACTCAGTGTGGAAGGACAAATGTGGCTCCAAGCTTCCTCCTGAGGTCCTGGGTGCTTTAAATTACACTGGCAGGAACAGACTTCAAGAACCATTGCTAGTTCAGCACACAGGGGCACATCAGCGATGAACCATAACATGGCACCTAACCCTCAGAGTACACAGTATGTTAAGTGCATGTTTATGACAGCCTAAAGTGTCAATTACCTCATGACAGAAAACATGGATTTGGCACAGGTGTGTGATTCCTGCCCAAGAACTTTTCAGATCAAGGTATCCTTTGAATAAGGGAACGTGACTAGAAAATTTTGCAGCTGACACACTGGAGGGAAGGGGTGCCATCCAGAAGGACCTTGACAAGCTTGAGAGGTGAACCCACAGGAACTTCATGAAGTTCAACAAGACCAAGTGCAAAATCCTGCATGTGGGTCAGACAATCCCAAGTACAAGTACAGACTGGGCAAAGAATGGATTGAGAAACAGCCTTGAGGAGAAGGACTTGGGGTATTGGTTGACAAGGAGCTCAGCATGACCCAGCAATGTGCGCTTGCAGTCCAGAAAGCCAACTGTGTCCCGGGCTGCACCAAAATCCGCATGGCCAGCAGGGTGAGGGAGACAATTGTTCTCCTTGACTCTGCTCTCATGACACCCCAGCTGGAATACTGGATCCAGGTTTGGGGTCCCCAGCATAAGAAGGTCATGGACCTGTTGGAGCGAGTCCAGAAAAGGGTCACAAAGATGTTTGGGGGCTGGAGCACCTCTCCTTTCAAGGCAGGCCTAGAGACTTGGGTTTGTTCAGCCCGAAGAAGAGAAGGCTCTGGAGTAACTTTACGGCACCTTCCTGTAACCAAAGGGGGCCTACAAGAGAGCTGGAAAGGGACTTTGTACAAGGACATGTAGTGACAGGATAAGGAGGAATGGCTTCAAAATGACAGAGCATAGATTTAGATTAGGAAGAGATTCTTGATTGTAAAGGTGGTGAGGCACTGGAACAGGTTGCCCATAGAAGTTGTGGATGCCCCATTCCTGGAACTGTTGAAGGCCAGCTTAGATGTGTCTTTGAGCAACTTGATCTAGTGGAGGGTGTCCCTGGGCATGGCAGCGAACTTAGAATTAGATGGTGTTTAAGGTCCCTTCCAAGCCAAACCAATCTGTGATTCTGTTGTAGTTTAGGAACGGTATTCTCCAATTTAGTGCTCCCACTAAAAACACACTGCTGCTTGCTTCCCCCTTTTCCCCTTACCCCTGCGGGTGCCTGGAAAGAATTGGAAGCACAAAAGGCAAAGATCCCAGGTTGAGGTAAGAACAATTTGCTGGAAACAGCAATGAGACAAGAAAAAAAAACAGTATCAGCAACATGCTAATAACAAAATTGTACAAAAGAGAGAGTGATTCACAAGCAAAAATGCTCATTGTGGAACTTGTGACCCGATGGTGGCCACACTGCCCCAGCCTGAAGAGAAGCCTTCCTCCCAAAAAAAGACTCACTTCCCGCAACCTCCAGCAATGATGTGAGGCGGTACAGAATAACCTTTGGGTCCTAGCCATGCCCCCTCCTGCTTACTGCAAAAATTAGCCAGTACAGATTCTATGAGAATATCTCACAGCAAATATTTCATCTTTTACCAAAGCATACTCAGGGATAGCTATAGCTAAGGAAGACGAAATGGATCTATAAATCCTTATAAAAACTTCTGCCTCTCATCTCATCACAAATTCTGTCTTCAACCCTGTGCTTCCCAATTACACATACCTTCCTACCCAAAACTTGTCACTGTCTGTGTCGTATTCTCTTATTTTCTTAAAACAGGAATATATTCCCTTGTTCCGTTATTTTTCTGTACCGTACTACAGCAAACCCAGACTCCAGCCCATGTCCCTATGATTCCCTGTTTTCTTACCCCATACCTCCCAAGGTCCCATATATCAAAGCAGCAGCATAGACAGCCTTGTGCAACATATTATGTCCCAGCATCTGAATTGGGGCAGCTGGAGATATTGTAGATTACCTGCAGTTACTGTGCAGTAATTCTGCAGATACTGTGGGTTAGCTGGTGCCTATGTGCATGACACAGTCTGGAGTTACCACTCAGCAGCCAGGGTTTGTTTAGCAGCTTGAAGCTAAGTAGTAGCTTAATAGGAACTGGGGCATAGAGTCCAAACATCACTGATGTGTTCATAAATGATCTAATAGATACCAGAGATCCACCCAGGTGGACCAAGTGAGGGGAGCACTTCAAACACATCGGTCAGCATCTAGGTACATACTGGCCAGGACTGCAGGGAACAGATGGTTAGACAGAAGTTACCATGCCCAGTGACATTCTGTGCTCTTCTATTACAGGTTCATGAGAGTTTTCCTTGTTTAAGGAACAAGACTGTCTCATGTGGCCTATTTCTGTGTAGCACAAGTTCATCAAGTACTGTAAGACAAATATTAGAACAAAAATCAGAGAGTACAAGGCAAGCTCAGGAGACCAGATGTTCTATTTCCAATTGATAGAAAGTCCTTTGGAGAGGACAAAATTTCATCTAATAATTTCTTCTCAGAAAATAATTAGTGTCTTGGTGGTTATGTCTGTGATATTTGTACAATAAAGTCCAGTATTATGGGTCTAATCCTATGTTCCTTTGTATAGCCCCTCTATGAGTCTTAAGCTGGTATCACAGAATCAGAGAAAATGGTGAAAGGTCCCCAGAAGGGACCCACAGACGTCCAACTCCTGACCCTGCACAAGACTATCTCCAAGAGTCACACCGTGGGCCCAAGAGGATTGTCCAAATGCTTCTTGAACTCTGTCAGGCTTGGTGCTGTGACCACTGCCCTGGGGAGGCTGTTCCTGTGCCCAGCCACCATTTGGGTGAACAGCCTTTTTCTAATATCCACCCTAAACCTCCCCTGACACAACTTCAGGCCATTCCCTTGGGTCCTGTCAGTGGTCACCACAGAGAAGAGATCACTGCCTATCCCTTCTCTTCCCCTCATGAAGAAGTCGTAGACTCCAATGAGGCCTCCTATCAGTCTCGTCTTCTCCAGGCTGAACAGACTGAGTAACTTAAGTTGCTTGTAATAACAGCTTCCCCTCACAGCCTTTCACCATCCTCATCACCCTCCATTGGACACTTTCTGATAGTTCAGTATCTTTTTTATATTGCAGTGCCCAAAACTGCACACAATATTCAAGGTGAGGCTGCTCCAGTGCAGAGCAGAGCAGGACAATCCCCTCCCTTGCCCAGCTGGTGATGCTGTGCCTGCTGCCCCCCAGGACATGGGTGGCCCCCCTGGCTGCCAGGGCACTGCTGGCTCATGTTCAACTGGCCATCAGCCAGGATCCCCAGCCCTTTCTGCAGCACTGCTCTCCAGCCTTTTATTCCCCAGTCTGTGTGTACGTTGAGGTTTGCCCCATCCCAGGTGCAGAATCTGGCACTTCCCCTTAATGAACTTCATATGGTTGGTGATTGCCCTCCCAGCCCTCTTAATTTGTCGAGGTCTCTCTGCAGGGCCTTCCTGCCTCCAGGGGAAGCAACACTGAAGCTGCTTCAGTAAAGTATCATCTGTAAACTCACATGGTACCCTAATATGAAGAGGTATAAAAGTTTAAAGGCAGCATAGCACCTTTGGACATAAGTAATTGGCTCTGAAAAGCACAGTACAGAGAAGGTATACCTGATTTCCTAGGTATTTGTTCAAGGAAGCATTCCCTGTGCAGTTCTTGGGACACAGAGACAAACTTTTACTCAACCCCTGCGAGAAGCCTGTGTTCTCTCTAAGAGCCTGATTCTATTCATTCTCTTCCATGTTTTGCCTCTGTGCCTGATCCCTTGCTGCACTGAACCAGAGTTGCCTCCACAGTGAAGCCAAGATAAAAAGCAAAGTCCAGCTCATTCCAGAGACTGTATGCTATGGACACTGCAGATAGAGGGGGATATAGGGCTGATCTCAAGAGAAATATGCAAATCTATCAATTCTGCTCTCTTAAATTTTTGCTAGTTAGCCCTAGAAGTTCCTCTTTGAGTGAGGAGAAAAATAATCTCTAGAGTCCTCCCAGGTGGGAAGGACTATAATCACAAGATTATCTTATTTTTTTGTCTTAGAGGGCTGTCAGCTTCTTCTCCTCCAGCTGTGCTTTAAAATAAATTACTGATCTTCAGAAGGACATTTGGCTGCAGGGTTTCAGGCTCTCTCAGGGATTGTATTTATTTCCCTTTGGTTAGTGATAGCCACCTTTCTATTCAGTGTGCTTAATCTTCCGGATCACCAGACATCTGACAATGCACACTCGTTTCACAGGGTAGAGGAAAAGCACTGAAAACTGCATGACACTAACCTACTAAATATACAAAGTATCTGTTACACAATCTCACAGGGTATTACTACAGTTCCCTGGAGTGACACTGCTTACACTGACAGCTTGATTTGGAGTTATGTTTTCTTTATTTCTGTCTCTTCAGGTAAAAGAAGCTGTGCTTTATTATATGGCAGCAATTTTATTTCATCCTTTATTTTTGTTCTGCCTGTATTTTAGTGACTACTTATAAACTGATGGTATAATTATGGAATCAAAGAAAATAGTAATGGAGGAGACCTAATAGAATGACTTGCCCTGGAATGTAGACTTATTCCACAAATCAGTGTTTTCAGCAACCTGTGATTTGCAATTCCCATTAAATTTCCAGCAGAGATACAGATTCTGCAGTTTATTGTGAATTCAGGCAGACTGACAATAAATTTGCTATTCTTTCCAGATTCTCAAGATAGTGCTCTGTAATAAATTTTCAGGTGCCATGTCCATAAATAACTTGACATAAGGTTGATGTAGATAGTTTGTAGATATTTTATTAGTGTCCAGTTTGTTGCTAAAAAAATGCCTCTCTCCCTCCTTCTTCCTTCCAAAAATTCACATTCCTGTCTGTCATTGCTCACCTGACTTCTTTCTGTGTAACTACCCTACTGCTCCAAATTAGTAATCTCAAATTCCCCTTATATATTGTCCTTTCCTGAAACAGGTAGCTAAAATAGATGGGATAAACTGCTCTAGAAAAGTGCCTGTCTCTCCTCATCTACTGCAGGGAAGCCCAACAGGACTAAAATCAGCCAACTGCCTAACTCTTAGAAATTCAAAACTGTGGGAGAGGCCTTTCACCATTTGTATGAACACTGTTCCTGTTGCACATCAGTTTGGTCTTCATGGAAGAGATGTTCAGTACAGCTACACTGCCTTCCATGAAGCTACATTAACTCATGGCAGTGGTGTCAGACCCCCTTGTTAGCTGTTCCCCCGCTCATATGAAGGAAATAATTGTGACAGAGTAATAATGCATCAAGTTTTAATTTTGCTTTCTTTTGCAGTGATGTCACCTGCAAGACACCTTTTACAAATTTTTAAGCTTCTTCCCACTGACAAGGCATATTTGCTAAGAAGGAAAATAAAATTTAATGCTTGGAGTTGTAAGATATGTGATCTCTTTTCTTTGTGTAGGAATTACGACTGTGCTGACTATGACAACAATCAACACTCACCTGAGAGAGACTTTGCCTAAAATTCCATATGTTAAAGCCATTGACATGTATCTCATGGGCTGCTTTGTGTTTGTCTTCTTGGCCTTACTTGAATACGCCTTTGTCAACTACATTTTCTTTGGAAAAGGCCCTCAAAGGCAGAAAAAACTTGCAGAAAAAACAGCAAAGGCAAACAATGATCGCTCAAGGTTTGAAGGCAGTCGGGTAGGTTTCTTTTATCTATATATATTCTCTCTGATTTTACATTGCAAAGACTATCGGCATGAAAAAACCAAAAAGGCTTGCCTAAAAACATCACCATCGGGTGACAACCAACCATATCTTTTTGTGGACAAACTTGGGCATTTTCATTTTCAGGAACCGACGTAGAAGAATATATGTAGGCATACAGACGTGGAAGTGAGTATGATCTGTATGACAAGTAAGTGTAAGAGGAAGACAGTGGGAGGGCAGCTAGCTTGAAAATAAAGGCTCAGATCTACAAAGGCATTTATTTATCTAAATCAAATACAATCTAAATGTGATTTTATGTGCCTTTGTATATTGCCTATGTAAGCGAATCCAGGATCTGAGCACACTTTCCCTCACTTCACTTGGAGCAGATGCATTTACCATGGGAGAGAACAGATAAAGGATCAGTTCTGCCATGTTAATTAATTGGCCAACGTAGTTCAGTGCTGTGTGTGGTACTGTCATCTGCTGCTGTTTAAGACCAGCAGAAAAGTATAACTCCTGGAGAAACTTTCAGATTGATTTCTGAAGCATGGTATTGGCAAGGGCTGTGCTGATTATGCTTCAGCTATTTCATTGCCTGGAGTATTACTTTATCCAGCGAATACCTCCTTTTTTAATCTTTGGAAGAAAAATTCAAGGTATTCAGCAGTATCTGACATTAACAAGCTATGTCAGTTTGAATAGAACATCTTTCTCTTTTTTTACTAAAATGCTCCCAGTGAGGCTTTTTCATCCAGTTCTGTTGAGTAAGACTGCTTATTTTCTATCAGCTATAAATAAGAAGAGTTCACAGTGACAAAATTACACCCTGTTCATCAAAACCAGAAAACCAGTATCATAAAAGTAATTTCAAGCTATATTTGTTTATCCTAATGATTCTGTCTGCTATAGTAAATCTAATGCAGAACTACGTCTAATTATCAGCACTCATATATGTGAAACAATTCTGAATCAATAAACACATTTTTGTCCACTATTAAACCATATTCTCATCTCAGTTGGCTGCACTACTTAGAACTAAGATATCAGGACAAAGGAATTCTCTTTACTGGAAAAATAAATAGTCATAATAATAAAAAAATACAGATGGGGAAATAAAAGACGATCTGAATTGAAAGTCATGGAGAAGATTTTAAGTGCAAGCAGGTAATGCAGATGTAAGCAATAAGGTTTAGCTCTCCTGCTGGAAGCCATCTGGTGAATCTCATCCATTTAAATGATTTACATAACTCAGTACAAGACTTGTTAATGAGTCCAATACTACCCCATGTCTGATAGTTCTTCTATCTTGAGATCAATTTATCTACATTGTCAAAATAATCATTAGTACATTAACTAATGAAAATGTATATTTTCATACCCAGTTCATGCCATTTCTTTATCCTGGATCTGCTCATACCATGTAGCAATCTTTTTTTTTTTTGGCTTTTTCTGACTTTAAACATTTTCTTTTGTTTCTGAAGCATCCCAAACAAATATCATGAACTGTTCTGATTCTTCTGCTGGTTTAATATCAACCATGTATGAATGAAAAATTTCTTCATAGCAAGAGTTGTCAAAAACTGGAAGAGGCTGCCCAGGGAAGTGGTTGAATCCCTATCCCTGGAGATATTTAGAAGTCATGCAGATGTGGCACTTAGAGATATGGTTGTAGTGTGGTGGGGGTTGGTCTCTTCTCCCATGGAGCAAGTGACAGGATGAGATGAAGTGGCCTCAAGTTGCACTAGGGGAGGATTAGATTCTATATTAGGAAACATTTATTCACAGAAAGGGAAGTCAGGCATTGGAACAGGCTGCCCAGGGAAGTGGTGGAATCACCATCACTGGAAGTGTTCAAAAGTCATGTGGATGCAGCATGTGGGGACATGCTTGACTGGTGAACATGGTGCTGGGTTAACAGTTGGACTCAATGACCTCAGGGGACTTCTTAACCTAAGAGATTCTATGATTCTCTCAAATCAGGATACAAATTCAGCATACCAAAGTTAAAAGAAGAGTATGTTACTTTGTCCCTTGGAGTCCCAGGTGTGAAAGGGAGCTCTGTATGCTTTGTAGAATCATATATACTCTTATTGACTGTGAATATTAGCTGTTCAAATGACACAGGATAAATAATATCATATGGTTCCTTTCTGTGCTGAAAACATTTTGTCCCCAGGCAAATTCAGCTGGGGAATTCAGCAGAGCTTTACAGCAGTTTCTAGCTTCAGTGCCTTCAGAGAAGCATTGGCAGCATGCAACAGAAACAGACAGAAACACTAGGTAGAGCTAACTGGAAATCTTTCTTTGAAGCAAAACATTGATGGAAGATTCAGTGGATGTAGGATGTTGAATTTGAATTTTTCATTTGATGAACACTGGCAAATGCAAAGCATAGGGAATTGATCAGAACGGGCAAGAGATCCCATGGATTTCAGGATTCACATCTCAGGGAAAATACATCCAACAGATGTACTTTGGACAAAATTTACCATGGCTTTGAGACACCACAGCCTTGAAGCAGGAAATAAAAACAGTTTCTATGTTCTGGATCATGTCCGCTATTTACCATCCTATACAGATATCCATGGATGCAGCAGGACTGGAGTAATGCTAGAGCTTTTAGCATACTTTCTACAGAAGACAGTACCTGAAAGCTCTGCAACCTTGATTCTGACCTCTTCAGGGATAGTAAAGAGTAATTAACTTCCAATCTCTCCTTTGGTGACTCTTCAAAATCATTGAATCTGATGGAAATAACAGTTGCTTGCTTCTTGCTTTAGAGTTGGGATTCAGGTGTTGGATGTTTTGGGAGAGGCTCGCACAGCATACACCAATACTGCTCAGTAAAGGAGGCTCAGGGACACACATGAAGACTACTTTGTGCAAGTTAAATGACATTATTGGCTTTGTGGTTTTGCTGAGGCTTCAGTCTTCCATGGAATGTACTTCCATTCAGAAAGGGAAGGTTCTAATCCTGGGAAATACTTCCAATCTCATGTGATTTGGGGCTGAGTGACATTTTTAAAGAAAGGAAGAATGCCAAAAGCAGGCAGCCCACTTTGCACTTATCACCACTATTTCATGACTGTCAAATATGTGCTGTGCTGGAAAGGAGATTGAAAAATGTTCAAATATAAAACTGGAAGAAGGCATTATTATTAGTTTATTTCTGACTACTATTTTGGGTTGCTCTGTTGCTGTTTTGTTTTAGTAATTGAATTTGCTTGTTTATGAACCATGTGCATGAGCTCCCTGTCACTGATTAAGAATACTAGCTCAGGGCGCTAGAAAAACAAAACAAAACAAAACAAAACAAAACAAAACAAAACATAGACCAAACTGAACCAAATAATAATAATAATAAAAAAATTATTTAATTCATTGCCCACGTCAGATGCTGTAACTTGTAGGTGTCGTGACAGAACAACTTGGTGCTGTATCAGGTCCAGCCAGAGTCAGGAGGGGCTGTGGTGCTGTGAAAATCTCTTGTGTTGGGAAGCAGCACTAACAAGAGAAGGGGCAGCTCAACACACTGCCTGGTACTCAGGCCCTGAGTTCAAGCCTTGATTTTATGGTGCCCTAGACTGGCAGTGCTGCTGACACAGTGTCTTTCTCTCAGGCAAAGGGAACAAGAGAAGGCAGTGGGAAAATGGCATGTTATTTTCACTCAGAAGTGTTTTAGTCCATGGAAACTGGTAGAACCATTGTGGATACTACTATAGTAGTCTATTTTTTACACATCAGAGAACTGAATTCTGGAGTGCAAACTAGTAGGTTTGGCTATAAGCACTCCTCTTATAGTAGGTAAAGGGCTTTTCATGCTTTCTTAGGCTTATTGGACTGTAGAGCAGGAGAGTTTTAATAAAAAAAAATGTTCTAGATCACAAAATCCACAGATGTGGGTATGTTTGTGTTTTATTTGAAAATTGCTTTGCTAAGCAGTTGCTCTTCATGCTCAGTAACTCTTGTTCATAATGAATGCATTTGCATTGTCCTGCGTCAGAGGTTATGGGTTTGAAAAGCCAAAACTGGCACAGCCAACCCCCTTTTGGGGCTGCTGCTATGGATGTGCCTCTCCAGTGCCAGGCTTTTAGGTACTTGTCTCTCTGAGTCAATCCTGGTAAGCTACCACTAAGGCTTGCTGCCCAGCTCTGTCCATGTGTTGAAACCAACGAGCCAAATAGCTCCAGGTGTAAGGGAAAGAAGAGCTCTTGCAGCATGGAATTCGCCCAGCCAGTGTCCTCATGTTGCAGAAGTGACAAAGAAAAGCAGTGGGGAGAGAAAAACTCTGTGCTGTGTTCTCCTGTGTAGCGCTGCTGAAGGTGGAATGATGGCTGAAGCACGTCTGGCTAAATTGAATCTCTGGAAAAGGTTTCAGAAGATTCAGAGCTGGTGATGAGATGAAACCTGAGTGAGCCTTTATGAGTGACTCATCTGTGGATCAGCAGCTGACTACAAAGAAAATTTCACACTTAGCTGTCTCTTCTTTTGACTGCTTTTGCATCACATTTTAATTCAGATAATGCTCTGTAAATAGTATTCCTCACTGAACTGTTCCAGCCCGTCACAGTAAACCGTAGTTCCTGAGACAAAATAGGATGCCTCTTTTTTTGTGTGTATAACTGATTTTCATACACATATCAGTTTGGGATTGAAAACTCTTTTGAAAACCTTGACACTCTGCTTCATATATGAGGGCAAGCTCTAAGATATAGGAAGAAATTAATTTTGATTTTTCATAAAATAATTATTTTTATATGGTATTGATGCCTAAATTTCTCTGATTGTGGACAAACTCAGAAAAGAATAGGTGGTCTTTAAAAATGTTTCCTTTGAAAATTGATGACCATTGTTATGAATCAAATCCATTTCTCCTGTTTGTGTTGACAAATCCAGGCTTCATTTGTAGCTCTCAGCTTTCAGGTTTGCTACATAAATTTTTTCTTTTAAATAAGGCTCAGATACAGCCTAATTTACAGCTAAAGCAGCATGAGAGAGCTTTAAGGCAATCCTATTCTCACTTGTTCACTGTTGTGGTAGAGGCTACTTGTATAATCAGATGGTTAGCATGTGTTTTGGACATTGCTCCTTCTGGGCCAATCCACAGAGGTTATGTGATATGTTAAAGTCCCCTGCTAAAAACACTGCTTTTTGGTTCAGACTGGCAATTTATGTTTTCATTTTGGTGGGACCAGAAGTTCAGTCCCAGAGTATCAATCAGGAGGGTAATATCACACAAGCTCATTAAAGCTCCAAACCCCCAATGGCTGTCAGACATGTGGGAAGGGCTTCCTCTAAAAAGAATAATGCATAACCCTTTATAAAAGGGCCCTTCTCATCAGGCTGTGTCTGCATGTATTTTTAGCTCTGGAGATTCCTGGCTCAAACCCCTGCTGTTGGCCAAGGCAGCAGCTACCCATCAGGCATGGCTGAGAATAGAGGCTCAGGCCACTTACATCTACTTAGCAGGTTTTTTAATTGCAGCAACCCTTCTCATAAGTGGGATTTTTTTCTGAAAATTAATATCTTGGCCTCCGTAGCAAAATAATCACTCAGTTTAAATTGGGAAGTACAAGAATAGCAAAACTGGCAGTATTCTCCTGTGCATCTTCATCTTTCCTGATACTTTTTTCAGTGCTGCTTTGAACAGTGGGATATTTTTGAAACATGAGTGTGATGAGTAGGTACCAAATTTTGAAATATATCTGTCAAGGGTGATAAGCACAGTTCTTGTGGGAAAAACTGTCATCCTGTAGCTCATGGTGGGGACATTCATTGTGCACTGGGAGACTCACATGTACTAATTTTGTTTTGCAGCCACTTTGCACAAGTATGAACTCTGCAAATCCTGAGACAGTAAGAAGGATTGTATGTGCAATTCATAATACAGCTCAGAGACTGTAATAATCCAGACAATTTGAAATACAGGGCAAAGGGTGGCTATGCATTTTTTTCCTTTTCTTCCCCCATTGAAATCAAGGTTAATTGTCATTATTGCTTGATAGCTAGTGATAATAATATGGAAGTTCCTAATTAGTTTGCTTCTTCATACTTTCCTTGTTTTTCAAGGTCTTTTCATCTTCCCAGTTCTGCTGGGTATCCTGGGCTCATCTACTAAGCTGATAGAACATAATTATCTCTTTTATTTTTTTTTGTGCTTATTAATTAATATAAACATATTTAAATGGCAGTGAGAGAAGTATCCACTTTTAGACTCAGGGAGATCACTCAATACTGCAATTTTTGTTTTGCTTGCAGTTTTAAATCATTTTTAAAATATCCAAAGCATAATGTAGTCAATGAATTTAGCTTTAAGCCCAGATAAAACATAAGGCCTGACTGCATATTGTCCTACTTGTTGGAAAGCCATTTATGCATAAGTAAAGAAAGTGAAAGAGGCAGATACTGATCTCTCTGGTGACCAGAGACAGGACCCAAGGGAATGGCCTGCAGCTGTGTCAGGGTGGGCTTAGGGTGGACATTAAAAAAAACTTCTTCACCCAGAGGGTGGTTGAGCAGGAACAGGCTCCCCAGGGCAGTGGTCACAGCACCAGCCTGACAGAGTTCAAGAAGCATTTGGACAACGCTCTTGGGCACAGGGTGGGATCCTTGGGCATGGTCCTGTGCGGGATCAGGAGTCAGACCACAGATGATCCTTGTGGGTCCCTTCCAACTCAGAATATTCTTTTATTCTGTATGTACTTGAATACTAATTTTGATGTAGAATAATGCAAGACTAACTACAGAGCTTTTCATTATGTTTTTTAAACCCCCCCTATTTGCATTTATATTGCTTCACATGATGGGAAGTGTTTACATGGTATTTAAAAATTTGGGATTGATGAACAACTAAACATACCTGTGGGGTTTGAGCAAAATGCTTCCTCTTTTTTTTTTTTTTTTTTTTTCTGGTGTAGTAGAATGAAAGACTGACTCCTTAAAATTTATGGAATATTAAACAGAGAAC
Source organism: Rhipidura dahli (assembly GCA_013399225.1). Taxonomy (NCBI): domain Eukaryota; kingdom Metazoa; phylum Chordata; class Aves; order Passeriformes; family Rhipiduridae; genus Rhipidura; species Rhipidura dahli. The sequence goes on along the minus strand of VXAC01008436.1, from coordinate 401,475 downwards.
TAAATGAACTTGAAACAATTCAGACTCTACCTAATAATAAATTAAGCCTTATGGTAGTTTCCTGGCCCTAATAAAGTGCTTTCAAAATGGTATTAAAGTTGAAGTTTCCAAAAAAATATTGGGGAAGGATATTCTGTAGCAGTTGCTATATCTTGTTTCTTAAAAATAGAATAGCTAACATCTAAATGAGCCTGGATGCTGGGTAGAATTAAGAAGCAGACTCAGGGCTTCCCAGATACAATAGAACATTGAAGTTTTGGACCTAGAAATTACAATACGAGTCCACTGGTGACATGGTGTTCCTCCGAGAGCCTGGAGCAGGTTCTTTGTGAACATTATGTTAATTCTCTTCCTTCTGGCTTCAGCTGGGTGGGTGATGGTCATTTTTGTGTAATGACATTAGGCTGCTGGAGTATTTGAATTTTTCACTTGTACTGTAACATGTATCGTTCAGAAATGGTGAACCTTCAAAAGTGAATCTACTTCTCAAAATGGATTTAATTGAGATTCAGTTACTTCACCTTGGTGCAGGAGCTGTAGTTACTCGGAGGGGGGAGGGATGGAGTTTAATAAAAATTGATTCTGAAATAAGAGCACTAGTTTTGTATATTTGTATCCATGCTGATTCAGCAGGGAATTAATGATTTGGTACTCAGCTGTTTTCATCTGTTTTGATGAGTTCACTGGGAAACACACCAAAGAAATGACCAACCTTTGCTTGTGTTGGGAAGGAGATGTGAGAACCAACCATGAAGACTGCAGTGAAGAAATGGGAGGGAATGGCCTCAGGTGGAGCCACAGTGGGCAGATAAAAGTCTGCAAAAAGGATGGAAGCACAGGGTTGGCAGAGAAGTAAAAAAAGGGAAATATTTTGGATAAAGTATGATGGTAAGAAATGAGGGGAAATTGGCCAAATCCACATTGTCATCTCTGATTTATAACAGCATCTGAGAGTAAAGCCTGGTATTAGCATTTTGGGAAGAATTTCCACTGCACAGAAGGGCGTTTTTGAGCCAGGTGATAAAATTATATTCTAAGGGTCTTAAGGCTTAAAACTAAAGTTGCATGTACGACAATGGCTTTGTTTGTCATATGTAGCCATGACTGTCTGTAATCCAGTCAGCTACTTTTCTTGATCTATACCTGCAGTAACATTTTCCCTGGAGCCACTGAGCAACACTCATGTTCACTTATGGAGGGCTTTGCCCCTGTACATTCAGGCAAACATGAGGTGACTTGCACAGGATACCCTGCCATTATTGGTTTGCTTCTTTATTCATTGAGAGAGCTTGTGTACCCTTGTCAAAGTAATTTAAATCATTGCTTAAGTGGTTCCAAAGTCATGTTTATGTGCAAATGCTTTTTAACCTACCTGCTTGCGTGCGTTACGTGTTCATAGTTTAAGACAACACCTTAAGATTGTCACAAAGAATTAGCATGTTATGCCCTCTAATGTTGTCGAGAGCTTACATGGTTTGTTCAAAACCTCTGAAGGAATCAATTTGAGAGCATAAATCTCAAGAGTATCTATGGACCAGAGGCTTACTTAGCTTCTGCAGACCCCTTCTTCTCTCCATCTGCTCCTTCCTCCTGTTTGACATGCAAGCCTGTTTTTCCATTAACAAAGAAAAGGAAAAAGGAGCTAGGATGGCAGGGCTCTCAGGGTGAAGCCCACCAAAATGGTCACTACTATAACATTTCTGGTAAGCTGAAGGATGTTTCTCAAAGCCTAGGAGGAGATGGGAAAGGAGATGATATTTGATTCCATAGGGGTCTGGATGAGGGATTTAGTTTTAAGCTTCGTAAGGAAAAACCTGGTTGTTGAGATATTTTACACATTGCATAAAAAAAAATCCTGATCATAATTTGTACTCTTAGTGGGGGAAAAAAAAAAAAATAGAAGAAACTCAATCAGTTCTTCTCAGAGGTCACCAAAAGTAGTGATGATATCCATGATTGATTATTTTACACTTGTGTTTATTCCCTGGTTACAGAGACTGCTCAACAGCACAAACTCCTTTCTACAAACCTCAAGATCTTACTTTTGTACCCACAGGGTTTCTGCCATGGAGAAAATAAATTCTTAATCACCACTGAGGCTTCTCCATGCCATTATTTTTGTTCATGTTGTTTATTTTTATTTATAGGCACTCATCAGCATAATGTGCCATTGCCTACAGCAGCAGGATTTGTTAGATACCTTAAGGTTTTTTTTCCTACTTGCCTGTATATCATTCATAGCATTTTATATTCTTTTTTTCCATTTGCAAGCAGCTTGGCAAAGCGTTACTGATGTACTATCATAATGGTCTTCCCTGAGAAGAGATAAGCTGAAGCATCAATAATTGATGAAAGAAATATCCATTTCACAACATTTTAATAAGAATGAAAAAAGTTAAATGCACATGGACACACACATAGCAGTGCATACTTTTAATCCATCACACGGAGTTTGCAAAGGATGTGGTATCAGGTGACTGTGAAAACTTCAGAAGGCTGTGACAATAGTCTGTTTTTACAACCACTTTTAAAGTGATGCTTCTAGAATGAGATGTTCAACTGCTACGCAGTTCACATTATGCTAGATTATGTGGCAGATTAGAAAAATGTATTAATTGCGCAATGAATTATGGATGAATAAATTGCATATGTAAAACTGGAAATTATCCTGTATTCCATGATTCACTATTTCTGACATGGAGAACTAGATTCTCTTGAACAGAGTCACATGTGTGTTAACTGTCTGAAAATACCCAGCGCAGAGCATTTATTTCACCTTCAGCCATCTTTTTTCTTGCCCAAAAACTGGCAGAAAATGGGGAGCTGATCCCTGCATTACCTGTACTGACTGCATATCCTCCAGCATGTAGGGCCTGGGTCATGGGACTTGTGCTGCCCCACCAATGAAACTACCAAATACTGACTCAGACAGCATTGCTTGGAACTTCTCATCAGTGCCACTCATGGGAACTCATTAAGTTTTTTCTGGACTGAAAGAGCCATACACAACTCTGTGCTGCTCCTCTTTTGCCACTCAGGAGGACTCTTCAGTCTGGCCCAGATTTTAAGACTCTAAGATCAGGACCCTTTTCTCTGTTACTGAAAATGGCATTGCATTGCTCTGTATTTGTAAATTTATATGGGGTTTTGATGACTTTTGTATAGAAGCTCTCTGTCATATGGCTGACCAGGGACCTGGTTTTTTGTCTATCAGGGTGATGCCCAGTCCTTGACTGAGTATAGTTTACTGTTAACACAAATTTTGACCTTGCTGTAGTTGCCATTGCTATTAAATTAGAAGAGTATTATTAATACTAAACCAAAATATCTACATAGAAATCGCTGACAAGTTTCTGTCAACAAAAGTATTGACTTTGTTAGCATGATAAATATAGTTTGTGCTAAGCACTGGTCACTGCCTTTGGAATAGGGAGGTGGAAGGGAAGAGTGCCACCTATTTACTCAATTCAGCAGCCTTTTTTCTATGCCCTAAGTTCATTGGTTTTCAAGATCAATCACCCAGACAGAAGATCCCTGCAGTTAAGTATTGCCATGATTGGAAAACTCTGCAAATGACTTTGGAAGGAAAGCTTTAGAAGATAAGTTATAAATAAGTTTTAGGATTGTAAAATGCAGAGTTCAGCACACCAGAACTGTCCTTGTGATTTTAGCAAACTTCACAGGCACTTTTTTTACCTGGTTTTAGATCCCAGATAGGAAAAAAAAAAAAGCTAAACCAGGTTAATTTTATTTCCTGCTGTAGCAGAGGGAGGATCCATCCCTTACTCTCTCCCTCTATTGCCAGCAATGCAGAGGTTTCACTGAAATACACCATCCTTTAAAATGTGGCTGGTTTAGAGGAAGCAGAAAATGGTGGAGTTTGCCGAGCAGAGTTTTGTACTGGATGTTTGGTAGTATGGTGATAATCCTGTTTGTGAAAGTATTTAAAAACCTAAATGCCTAATTGTAGGCAGCTGAATTGTGTCATTTCTTTTTTAAGATTATCACATGCTTAAAATTAATACATTATTTTTTTTAGATATGTATGGCTTTGGAGATTTACATACACCCACATTCTGCTCATTGATGTCAAGTCTTTTGAAAGAATTTATGTTTCTATTTTTGCCCCCTAGGTGGACACCCATGGAAACATTCTGCTAACATCGCTTGAAATTCACAACGAGGTGGCAACCAACGAGGTCACCACCAGCGTTACAGAAGCCCGGAATTCAACTATATCCTTTGACAACTCAGGAATCCAGTACAGAAAACAAAGCTCACATCGTGAAAGCCTTGGAAGGCGTTCGTCAGACAGAACAGGCCCCCATAGCAAGAGGGGCCATTTACGAAGAAGGTCTTCGCAACTGAAAATAAAAATCCCCAATCTAACGGATGTGAATGCCATCGACAGATGGTCAAGAATGGTGTTTCCTTTCACATTTTCTCTTTTCAACTTAATTTACTGGCTATACTATGTTAACTGAGTGACTGAGTTTTTTTAAAGGACTTTAATTATAACAAGTGAAGTACTACTTGCCTGCAGAGTTTATATATATATTTATATATATATATTTATATATAAAAAAATATATATATGAACTTTTACTATGTAGACCATACTCATGTATGTGTGAATACATGTAGCAAAGAATTGTGTGTACTTTAAAGCACATAGTGCAAAGCAAAAGTATATGTATGCACACACACATGAACACATTCATTCTGAGGTTATGGACACTTTAACATAGAATTCACTTCAGAGGAACTTTTTAAACTGAAAAGCAGGTGTCATCAAAGCAGCAAGCCTTGAGAAAGTAAGTGTTGTATATTATCACTACAAAACTTTGATTGTCATAGAAATTTTCAAGCAGCTGTAATCATGTATAAAGTCAGTATTTAGTAACATTCTTTGCAAATGCTGCCATACACACTAATCATAAAGCAGTAGAGTTACACTGGTAAGTTTAAAATAAGTTATTTATATTTCAGATCTATCAACTATAATTTCATCAAGCCGATTTTATTTTTCTCTGCTAAAATTTCTTGGGCTTATAATGTCATAATACATCTTTTCCCAGTCCTGAATGGGCATAGATTTCAATGGCCTCTTGCTTTCTCTTAAGCAAAGCAAGCTGATCATGGCAGTGTTGTAAGTCTTTGGAGACATATACAGGTTTATAATATTTCAAACAAGTATTTTAAGTGTCCATCAACAGTGAAATGAATCTTTTGTAAGTACTGTAAATGTACAGCACATTTTCCTTCCCTTGGACTGGTTTCAGATGCCATTTCATTTTGAAAGAGAACAGCACATTTTTAGTATAATTTAGCTGGGAATTCAACAACTGTCAATGTGTTCTACATCTGCTGTAGATTTAAAGATTGTTATTCCAGTGAAACCATAGAAGATGTCTCAGGTTATTTGTTACTTCGACATGAAATCACCTAGTTATAGCCTTTTTTTAAACATGCATTCATATTATTTAACATTCTTATAACATTGTATGTTAATGTAAAATATATTTGCATAATATGCATATAAGTATATTTTCTCAATATTTTTCTTCCCTATGCTTGCTATTGTGACCGCATGTTATGTCATATTTTTGTTTCTGTGATGTTATAACTTTTTATTCTCTAGAGTTGAGCAAATAGAGCACTTCTGATACTTTGATTCAGTAATGGAGCATTTTCATATTTTATTTATATACTGAAAGTATATATGCCTGCACTCACCAAGGTAGTGTGCTGCCATCACAAATCACAAGAGTATGTTTTGTTTCAGCATTAGCTCTGTTCTAACATACCCTTCCTGCAAATGTGACCATTTTGGTTTTCATCCCAGTTCGTTCCCTCACTGGGATTCTAACTTTTTTCAGTCTAGTAGATTGTAGTCATCAAGGTATTGCCAATTTCAGATCTGTAAACTTAATTTGTTATTTATCAGAACTAAATCTTTCTAAAGAAAAGATATATTTTTTGTAAAGAGTGTTTCTATCATGTACATTCTCAAATAACAACAAATACAGTAGCATAGATCTAAAAAAAAACAGAATTCAGAACCCTGAGAGTTCTCCGCATGTGAAATTCCTCGATGGGATTTTTTGACAGATAGAGAGCTTTGGATGATAGCTGGAGACTTTTATGGGGGAAAATATGTGTGGATCTGCATCTAGCAAAACCACCAAATATGAATGAAGCTGAAAAGGCTGCCTTGGCTCCCTGTTCTCACTACTGATTATTGGGTTGCTGTGTACGGCCCATTACTGTTCCCACCCCTACTTGCAGCTGAAATGTGAAACTTTGCTGAAATTCCAGCACAGATGAGCCTGGGTTGCAGATGTGTTTCAGTTCCATCCTCGGCGCTGCTCCTTGAGCATGAGTGGGCTCCCCAGCCGGGAATGTTCCCCAGAACCCCGGCTGCTGGCACGAGCAGGATCAGCGCCGCAGTCCTGCTGCATCCTTGGCAGTGGTGCAAAGTGGCTGGAACTGCAGTTTTTAAGCACTGTATCTGCAGACAACTACACAACATGAAGAGCCTCAGAGGAGCCCACATAGCTGGAGCAGAAAAACTTGGTGTTTAAAAGCTCCTCAGTATTAACTCCCATTGGTAAAGCGCAACGTATTGTGAGCTCTCTAATATCTCTTCAAACTGTGAAGGGATTATAAAGCACATTGTCATCTTTATAATCAAAGTAACTAACAATTAACAGCCTCCCAAAATATGTATTAGATGGACTTGTTGAAAACCTCTCCCAAGTTTTTGTCTTAATAGCAAAATATCTTTAAACAAAAGCATCTGATTTTAATAAAAATTATAAATGGTAGCCTTTGCTTTAGAAAAATTTTCCTACTGAAATGACCCTTAAACAAGTCTTTCTCTAAGTGCCCTAAAGAAATACCCTAACAAGTGGGATTTGAGAGTGGTCCTGCCCTCGTGATTTAATCACAGCAGTCTGTTTTCTTCAAGCGCCACCTCCTAGAAATCATGTGGTCAGAAACCTTCAATAAGAAGGTTTTTCAGTTGTGATAGAAATGTATATTCCAAATCCCTCTGAAATCAGTTCTTCAGTTGCTTTAACCAGAATTCCCAAGGCAGAAAATTACTCTCTATACAGAGCAAGGAGACAATGTGGATTTTTCAGGGCCCTGCATGTGCAAGAAGACGGAGTCTCTGAGGACTCTCTCCTTCTCTTACCCTTTGCACATCTGGAGGGCAGCAGGTTACTGCAGGGAGCTGTTCTCCCTATCTTGCCTGTCATAGCAAAAAGTAGGCAGTTTCACAAGATTTCTCATTCATTGGTCTAGTCACAAACAGCTTCAACCTTGAACAGATCCAAGTCTTGGTCTGACTTGTAAAAAGCCAGGAAAATCTCACTTAAGGTTAGCACTTCATCATACACACACATTTTTTGTGCCTTTTTTTGCCAATTCCATTCCTACAGTCCCAGCACAACTTCTTACACACAAAAACACGCATACAACCACGTGTTAAAAATAGTGTTTACCTTGACCTCCCATTTTCTGGCTTTTGTCCCTGTGCACTAGCTGCAGTATATTATTTTAACCATAGATGGCTTTAAGACTAAAAATGGAAATTTCAATTAAATCACACCAGAGTAATGTATTTCATAGCTAATTAACTCCTTTGTAACTCAAGACTACTATAAATACCATTTACACATAATTTGTTTGTAAAAGGCATTAAAAAAAGGAAAACTGGAACTATCTTCTGTTATAGCCCAAAGGGTCAATAAACAGTAGAAATATTATGATGGTTTAAGTTGATTTCATCCCATTGTAACGATAAACTAAAACTCAGTTCTTTTTGCTTAAGGCACATCTATGTATTTTTGGTATTCTTCAGCAGTGGAAACAAAAAAGAAAAGTAATATGGAATGATGAAGAGATGCTTTTTGAAAATATTGATGAATGAATATTAATTTATTAAAAAGGATTTAAAAATTAATTGCTTTTTGGGTTTTTTTTTCTGGGGATGGAGGGAGCACGATGACTCTGTTTAGCTAAATTTAATCTTACATATCATCTAATGATTAGTCTTACACATTTTATAGAAAAAGACCAAATGTGAAAGCATTTTTTAATCGACACACAAATAGCAGAAGAGATTCTTGTGCATTAAGCAACTATATTTCCTAGTGTTTTATTTAGTAGATCAAGGAACAGGGAAAAACTACATCCACTGACTTAGCAAGATTCTTAATAGCAAACCAATCTGTCTTCAAGCTGCAGCAATTGCCAGTTAAGAGCAAAAAGCTTATTCTGTGCTTTATATAAAAAAGGCCGCCTTTTGCTTGCTTCTGCCCACGACACAAAAGAGTTTTTAATATCAAAACAAGACAGTGTTTATTTATTTGTTTCAGTAATCAAGTACTGTGTTCATTAAACTTTTTATTGCTAAATCTTAGCAACTTATTTTAGAACAGTCAGGATACAGAGAATTTTGCAAAGGGGGTTTTAAAGACACCTTGACATTAGTGCTACAACCCCTTCCCCCCCTCCAAAAAAAAACACCTTGAAAATTTTGAAAGTAGGAAAAAGCTGTCGTATGCTTACTTAAACCTCATGGTAGCTAATGATATATGTCACAATTTTTAGAAGCAGATAAAATATTCAACACCGTAGTTGCAATGGCCTTTTAAATGAACAGAAAGGCCCCCTCTTATTTCAGCATGTTTCTGCTCACTTTTAGCAATGCTTCCCAGATTGTAACATCCATGATCTACTTTTTCTAGTCCAGCCTGCACTGTAAAGTAGGAAAGATTAACCATGTATCAAGCTTTGTTTTGTGATTGAGAATATTTGCTATGAGATGCATTTCTTTGTGTATTTTTGAGATGATGTGGGGATAAATATTATTTCATTGCCTAAGTACTACTCATTATATCCAGGGAGTTCAGGTTCTAGTAGAAATGATGGGTTCTTTTCTCCAAATAGTTATGGTCCTGTTAGTATCAAGACTATTTCCACAGATGTTGGTTTTATAGTCACAACTGTCACAACAGCAAGTGCCACCTGCTAGAAGAGGTACAGCAGTAGCTGAAAACTGAACTAAAAACAGTGGGAATCCCAAGGTTTCTCTGAACTGGTTTTGAGCAAAGAAATCTCTCATAAGTGCCTTCAAACTCCTCCAAATACAGGGCCTGAGCTTTACAAAAATTATTTCAGATTGTGGGTGTTTAATTTATGTGGTTTTTATAGCTTGTGAGAGCTGAGTTGTGGACTCTGATCAGAAAATCAAAACCTTCAGAAAAAATTTAAAAAAAAATCAAAAACGTTCAGAAAATCAAACCCTTTGACAGTTTAACCAACACACAGCATCACTTGTTGTGCCTGAAAACTGAAGCCACGTGGATAGGATACGTAATAGTACCAAAAGGAGAAACAACTGCCCCTAAAATCAGCCAGAGTTCAAATCACTAATTAACTGAACTTCAGGTAATGCTTAAGCAAGCACAGTATTTAGACAACAGATTTTATACCTTTGCAACATTCAATGTGGTATGTCTTTGTCCCAGCACTGCAGCCTAATTTAGGTTAGCAAATTTTCTTCTCCCCTGGTAACAAGGGAAAACCCAGAAAGTGGCCCCTGCACTGGCACACCTCCAGCAAGCAGAAGGGAGAGCACATCTCTGGTTTTCCCCTACAATGAGCTCTTCAGAACGATGCTGATCCCAGCACTGAATCCTTCTTCGGAGGCACTGATCTCTCTCCTTCAACTCCAGAGGGAGCCTCAGGCTAGCTCTGAATTATCCCCCAGCTTACCACCAGCAGTTGGGTTATTTCACCTGTTATTGCTCCTGCTGCAAAAACTTGGAAATAAAGTAGCTGTTATCCCAGCTGTCACAAGGTACACAGGCAAACAGCATGTGGGCTCGGGGCTATGATACATCATGGTAATCTTTAGGTCATTCATTCTAATATTGTATTTAAATATATTTCAAGTTATGTTCTAGCCTTCAAGGGTTAGCACACTTGTCCCCAGACACTGGTGCTTTTTATAAGAATGTACTTGGGAGCATGGGGAGTTTTTCTAAACACTTCAGATCCGCCCATCAGTACTGTCCTGAGCATTTCCTCCATCCTTCATCCATGCCACAGGTCCGAGTTTGCATTACCCCTGCACCAGGTTAACCACCCACCTACCGAGAGCCCAGACCTGCAGGCGTGTGCTGCCAAGTGCTGACTTGCTCAGCTGTACCATTAGATCTTCTGCTGGTTAGAAAGTCTCTCACAGATCAGATGCTATAATTAGTCTAACAACGAGCTGCTGCTTCACACCTCCTCCTAAAATGCCAGCACTGCCACTAGGGACCCTGTTTTCCCATCCTTTGAAAACTACTAGAAAAAGAGGAATTTGCAGGCTGCCAGGCAATTAAGAACCTCTCTCCACTCACCCCGGCTCACATTTTGCTTCAGGTTATACATTTAATCTACAGGAACAGAAGTAATTTGGTACAAAATTTCCTGCCTACAGCTACTCTTAAGAGTTTGCAGTCCAAAACACAAGAAATGTAGGTATATGCTGAAGTATTTAAAATTTCTAGCAACAGTCTTTACATCTTTTTTCCTTTGGAGATATTTAATGCTAAAGGCACAAACAACTGCAGGAGCAGGAACCAGCACACAGTAAATTTCCCTATGCAAGCTGGCCGAGGGCTAGGCTGGAGCCAGGCATGTGTGCTCCTCTTGCTTGCAGAGGTCTTTCTTCTTGGCTGAGCAGCTGGAGAGCTTTGACGGAAAGTCCAGCTCAGCTGAGAATGATCCCAGAGCATGACCCATAGCACTCCTTGGGCAAGTGCTCTAGGCATCTGCCTCTGATGTAAAGAGCTGACAAAAGCAGTACATCTAACTGCATCCCAGATGGAGGAGAGTCTCCTGTCATGAAAAGGCTTTGGGTGCCAGGCATGTCTCTGTGAGTGCCCTCAAGGCATGGATTCTCCCTGAGCTCTGTATTTCCTGCCACTGCTCCTGGACAGTCGCACACTGGACGTGCTGCTTTGCCCTGCAGAGTTGTACAATTCTCCTGCCACCACAGAGGACACATGGACTGATTCACTCCATCTCACGTGGCACATTTATCTGAGATATCCAGTTAGTCCTTCCGTCATTGCAGACCCTCTTTTTAACAAACCAAAATACATACTATCATCCTGACGGCCATTAAAGCACACATTTGGAGTTCCATGCCAACATTTTTAGCTTCATTTCTTCAACTATCTGCAAAACCATCTCCAAAGAAAGATTTGCACAGAAGTGCTGTTGCATGCTGCTCTACGGCTGGAGTTGCTGTGCTTGAATTTTGTGTGTGATGGGGATCATGAGAGAGAAATAATGACAGAGAAATGGAAATAATTCCTACACTTGCCTATATTTATAGTGTTTTGGATGAAACTGTTTCACTGCAGATGCCAGAAGACATGCTGTGATGTGAGTGATTCCATATCATGATGAACAACATCCCACTTGCCTCCCTTTGGTATCAGTGAGAGCTGAGTGTGGCTTTACAGCTTTGGCCAAAAACTCAGAACCACATTGGCTATTGGAAAATAACTTGTGATTGTTTGGGGATTGGAAAACTGTGACATGACTTCATTTGCAAAAGGGAACAATTTCAAGACACATTTTCCCATGAACTCGAACATCTTGACTCTGTCTTATTCTAAGCTGGAAGCTACTGCATCATTAATTAATTTTTGAATTACCATTTAATTTTCCATTATTTGATGTGAAGCATAGAGATTTTTTGTTGGTTTCTCTAAAAATACAGTACCCATTTGCAGCAGGAAAGTAATTAATTAGTGTTATAAATGCATATACAACTGCACATAATGCAAGATATTAGAAGTGAAACACTCTAAAGGATACCCATTATTTGCAACTACTGCTTGGGCATTATTTAAAATACTGCTGACAGTTCTATTTGAAGAATATGCTTAGTTTATAACAACACTGATTAGGTATTCTATATGGGCAGTTAATATATCACATTTCCATGTATCTCATTTGCTTTGACAAGGTAGTTTTTGGTGAAGCCAATGCTGGAACAATTTCCTAATGACCTCACTGATGTTAAATTTCTCTTGATCATGATTTCTTGCAGACCTGTAACATCCTGAATGCAGATGACAGTTTTGACATTCACAAAGATGTAGGTTTAATTATCATCTTGATTACTTGAGCTGAAAAGCCAGATGCCTAAATATCATGAAAGGTCGAGTAGAACAAATCCTGATAGTTGGTATCTTTCAGTATTAGAATCGTTGCTTGGATTGGAAGGTGACATGGAGAATAACAACTAGTAATCCCTTTGCATAACTCTCTTCCTGCAAAAAGGAACAATTGTTTAACAATGTTTCATCAAGGTTTTGGTCCTAAAAAAACTCGGAAATTTGAGCTGAAATACCAAAGACATGTAAATGACCTCAAATAAAAGAGAACAGAAAGGAGAGGCACCCAAGATACCAAGATATATAAAGATCTGATAGTTTTTCCCAGTGCCCCGTGGTGGGTAATACTTTATTGCTGAGAGACTCACATAAAACACAGCAAGCCACCTCTTTAATAGCAGAGAATTTGTCAATATCCTTTGCTTTATGTGCATGATTTATAAATCTATTTTCTAAAGCAATTTGAGGGTTGTGAAATCACACCATTATTTAGTACACAGCTCCTCATGGATTCTGGTTTATCAAGTGTTAGGTAAAGAGGGGGAAAAGCATTCATTAGCTAGAATAGATTCAAGCAAATTACTGCTATTATGAGTTCTGATCCAAAGCCCATTATAGTTGAAAGAAAAGCTCTCAGAGGTTTCAACAGGCTTTGCATACCACCTGAAACTAACCAGACTGCTGGAAAATTTACATCTTAATTGACTATATGAAGATCAAGATACAAAAATTGCCAGACTGTAAGACATCTATATGACAGATTAAAATACAGTAGTGGACTGAAACCAGAAATTGGAATAGACCCGAGGGATAGGAATTTTTGTGATTTTAGTTTAATCAACTACACTGTTGCTGTTGAGGTGAAAAACAGCCAGGTTGAGTTTTTGTTTGTCCATGGCTGTCCACAAAACCCAGGCTTGCCCCTTATCAGCAAAACACCAAACCAAATGAAAAAAACCCTCCAAACCACCACCAAAAAATGGAAGCAGAGCACATGTGGCAGGTCAGAAAACTCTCCCCATCTCCAGAGTCTGGCTGGCATCCTGCTGCAACATACAGGTATTTTAATTATTCTTTAATTTATTCTTTAACAATAAAAATGTTGACATATTATTTAAAGTATTACTGATGTTTAATCAGGCATATTACATGCTTTGTTGCAAAGGAAACTTTATTGAGACCTGATCATGTTGAACCATGTTGAAGTTATGGGACAGTTCTCATTTAGGAAGTGAAGAATTTTTGGCCAGAAACTTTCCTATGTGTTTAAGTTAAAACATTGCCTGACCCTCATGCTGCTTCCTGCCCATTGACACCAGTCCAGCAGTCTGAGGGTGAGTTACTACAGGTTTAAATAAGGACAGAGAAATCATGACAACCAAAAGGAAGGAGAACCTCCAAGGAGGGGCTACTCTCATACTGCTGGTAATTTGGCAGTTTTGGAAGAATTTCTGTCTAATATTTAGGTGCCTCATTTGGAGTTCAGTGCTGGCTGGCATGTCAAAAGATTTTGAAAAGCATATTTAGTAGCTTCAGCTGTAATAAGAAAATTGCTAGTAACCTCTGAAGCACTGTCTTCACAGGTATACACACTTTTCCTCTGTAAAGTGATTGTAAAATATGAAGGTAAGAGCTTCATGGGACTGGCTGGGTGAAGGTCTGACAGCGAGCTGGGGAAATTTTCTGAACACTCAGAACTGATAACTCACTGATAACCGCTTGCTAACAAAAAGGCTGCAGCAAATCCTCCATTCATTTCCATTTTCATTGGTTTTTCCCAAAGACCTGAACATTAGGAGCATCCTACCTTGTCAAAACCAGGAAGTCCTATCTCTGATTCTTTTCCATGCAATGATCAGGCTCTACTTTTAAATCCCAGAGACTGCCCCAGTGGCTCCAGTTGAGAGGACAGTGCACATCCTTGCTGTTCAGATGGGTAGAAAGCTCTCCAGGCTGAAAGTATTTATGGCTGATTTTTCCCCTTTTTCCCCTTTTGTTCTTTTGCCAAAATTTCCCTTTAGCTCAAATAGCCTTTCTCCACCTGGTATTTACTTTTGATATATTTCTAGAGAGAAGGCATATCCTTCTCAACCTTCCTTTTGCTAAGCTGAAACAAGTTCAGCTATTTTAAGTTACATTGTGCTCTTTTCTCCCCTCAACACCATCTCAGTCTTTCTCTCACCTCTTTCAGAAAAAAAATATAATAACACTTTTTATGGATCAATGACAGAATTATTATATACTGTTCCTACTGGTTTTATTCCTCCTTATAATGTCCTCTCTTGTGTCATTTCAACACAGATTCCCAGTAACAATCTTCAGTCTTTTCTCCTGCCTAGTCCTTAACTCATCATTTACTTTCATTTGTCTTTTGTGTCTGTAATTCACTGTTCCCTGTGGTGTCCACTTGCCTTCTGTTGTGGGCAATGGATATTTTCCAAGATGCCTCCACGAGGTCTTGGGGTTCAAACCTAACACACACCTCTGTTACAACATCAGCATTAATGCTGGCAGGAAGAGACTTTAAACACTGGATTATCATGGGTTTTAAAACTGAAGTCATTGTCCGTATGTGAAGTGAAGTGCTCAGGACAGAGCCATGTCAAACCTCAACACCTACTTTTGCCATCTCAGCTAAGCACAAAAAATGCTCACAAATGTCACCCTCAGTGAACACCAGGGAAAACCACTGGGAATGGCAACAACCAGCCAAAGTGCAGAGCAGTGCACTGCACACCTAACAAATTGCTCGTGTCTTTTTTGACTGCCCAGTGTGTGCTCCACTTCCTGGGAGGATATGTATTCCCAGCTCCAGGAGAGCTGACGGATGTCCATCCCAAGAAACCTTTATCTCCCCTTTGTCTGAATAATGATGGAGCTGATGGGATGCCATATCACCCTGTGTGCCAGGAAGGGCCTCTCTGTGGCTCTGGGGATGCTCTACAGCTCATCCTAAAAGCCTGAGAAGATACTCTGTAAAGAGTCTTGTGCAATACCAGGAGCAATTTGTAGAATTAAATACATATCTTGTTTGGACACCAATTATTTTACGTTTACCATTCATACTGTATCAAGCATGAAAACAACCTTGAAGAGGCAATTGGTGGGTGCTATGCTAAAATTCATTCTCATCGAGCTGTTACTGGGAGACAAGAGGATTATTTATGTGGGTTTTTTCACATAACTGAGTAGTTGTCACAGCTGCAGTTGTGGGCTTTTTTAAATCTAATTGCAGACTTGAAATGCAAATGACTGTAAAATTTCACAGACATATTTTAAAAATACAGATTTGAATATACTACTTTCCATTGCTTGTGAGGAACATTTTTTTTGTTGTCTGGGGGTATTTATTTTGAAACTTTCCAGGCAGTCAAAATGCCAAACTTACTCTATAGAGATGCATCCTTGTAGTGACAAATACAAATGCATGTAATATTAGGGACATACTTTGCAAGCACTGAAGAACAAGTACATTACAGACAAGTATGCTCTCTGCAACCTTAATTCCCACTACTGTGTTTTAATTAATGCCATAAATTGCAAGTCTTTATCTGCATGACTTTTTCCTGAAGTATTTACATGCCAGGGTGGGCCAAAATTTCAACAGCTCTCTGGCTAAAAAGTCTGAATATTTGAAGCTGGCAGGGATGCTTGGAGGCTCAAAATCCTCAGTCAGAAGTCTGCAAATGTAAATTTGCCCTCAGGAGCAGTGGTCTGTGATGGTGGGGTCAGGTAAGGTGTGCAGCTTGGACCAGGCAGCTACTCCAGGGATCCTGCAGCTGTTGGCTTAGATGCAGTGATGCTAGTGGTTCCAGCCTTTCTATTTTTAAAGATCTTGGCCTTTAATATTTGTACTAGAGTGTAGCTGTGTACTTGCTAAAAAAAGCGGGATGAATCCCAGTTGTTGAAACAAATTGCTTTCCCTGAGAACAAAACCAATGGGTTATTAACATAACATGCCAGCAGGAACCTTGCCAGCATTGACTTAGGCCTCTGGGCAATAATGCTGTGCAAATAACATTAGATTGCAACTAAAAGCCTGAAACTGAGGAACAGACGAGTTTCAAAGCAGGTGTGTAACAAGCAGAAAACTAATAGAGGAGGAAGACATAAGAAAGCTCTCTAACAACACAGAAAGTTTTGGCTTCTCTGAAAAAATACCCCAAAAATTGAGCTGGCATGCATGTCAGTGCCACAGTTGTTTTATGCACATCCATATAATCATAAAATTTTAAAATTATTTAGGTTGTAAAAGACTCCAAGATCATCAAGTTCAACCATTACCTTAAGTCAGCCAGATCCACCACTAAACCTCATCCCTAAGCACCACATCTACAAGTTTTTCTAATACTTCCAGGGACAGTGACCACTTCCCTGGGCAACCTGCTCCAATGCTTGACCACCCTTTCAGAGAAGAAACTTTTCCTAATATCTAATCTAAACCTCCCCTTATGCATCTTGAGGCCATTTCCTTTTTTCTTATTGCTTGCTACTTCCAAGAAGAGGATGACTCCCAACTCGTTACAAGAGTCCTTTAAGGTGCTAGAGAGTGATAAGGTCTCACCTGAGCCTCCTTTTCTCCAGGCTGAACAGCTGCTCCTTGTAAGACTTGTGCTCCAAATCCTTCACCAGCTCCATTGCTCTCCCTGGACATGTTCAAGCACCTGGATGTCCTTGAACTGAGGGATCCAGAACTGGACACAGGGTCTGAGGTGCAGCCTCACCAGTGCTGAGTACAGGGGGACAATCCTTGCCCTGGTCCTGCTGGCCACACTGGTGCCGATAAAGGCCAGGTGCCATTGGCCTTCTTGGCCACCTGGGCACACTCTGGCTCATGTTTAAATCCTGTCAACCAGCATGCCCAGGTCCTTTCTGCTGGATATCTTTCCAGCCACTCTCCCACAAGTTTGTAGCACTACATGGGGTTGTTACTTTGCCTTGTTGAACCTCACACCACTGGCTTTGGGTCACTGGTCCAGCCTGTCCAGATCCCTCTGCAGAGCCTTCCTGACCTCCAGCAGAGCAACACTCCCTCCCAGCATGGTGTTATCTGTAAAGTGACTGAGGGTGCCCTCAATCCCCTCATCCAGACCTTCGATAAAGGACTGGCCCCAACACTGAGCCCTGGGGAACCCCACTAGTGACCTGTCACCAGCTGGATGTAGCTCCATTTACCAACACTCTCTGGGCCCAACCATCCAGCCAGTTTTTTTACTCAGTGAAGTGTGCACCTCTCCAAGCCATCCACATCTAGTGTACCTGAGGGACTAACTCATTTTCACAGATAGCTGCTCTGCAATTTCTCCAAAAATCAATTTACTGATGTCTGTCTCAGGTTGGGATATCCAACAACTGGTACCTAAAATTGCTTGCTAACTTAGCTATAATCACCAAAGGAAAATCAGAAATCGTTTGATGACAAATGTGAACTCAACATAGCTCAAGCTACAGTCTTGTTACAGGCAAGTTATCATGGATTACTCAAAATTTCTGTTCCTCCTGATGATGGGAGCTGCAGATACTTTTTTGGGGGGTTTTGCTTAGTAGATTCTTCAATGCACATCAGTGCTAAGTCAGTGCATATAGGTGATTTTAAAGATATGTTTAGGAGTCTCAAGGATTTAGCAGAAATCTGATTCCTGATATTTATACAGGCATCACATACAGGGAGGAACTCTCAAAGGGGTTTCCTGAGAAACACCTGCACCGAGCTGCCTGCAATTTCTTTACCAACCAGAAACAGCATGAGCTTAGCTGAAAGCAGAAAAACCGTGATTCCACAGCTCTTCAGAGAGAGTAGCAAATCCTTCTGAGGCAGAGCTTATGAGCTTGACGTGGCTTCCTTGTAGCTCTGAGATGAGACTTTCTAGTGTCATACATCTCTGTGCTGTGCCAGCACACAGCTTGGGTCACCACTAGTTCAGACAAATCTTCACAATGCTCCATTGGATCATGGAAACTCACCCTTCGTGTCCCTTCCTGAATGGTGCAAACGTACAGCATAATCAGTTGCATGAAGTCAGAGGTATAAATAACAATAAGTGATTAGGAGGACGTTGCAATTAATCACAAGAATGCAGGCTCAATGAACTCTTGTTGTCATTTTTAATGAACAATACATTATAATTAGAGACACCCAAGGGGAATCGCAAGCACTTGCCAGTGCAGAGATGTCAACTACGAGAGTATCTCATCAAGGGCTTGTTCTCCCTGTTTGTTAGGCTGTTTTGAGATTTCTTCATGTGTCTCGGTGGTGGCTAGAAAACATGGAGGAAAAGAAAGTGGAAAAAAAGAAAGGAAGAAAATTAGATCCAAACTATTCCTTTTTATATTTCTTTAGAACTGCATGTTGTTCCATAGGGTCTGCAAGAAGTGTGAAAGTAATGTATAAGGAATCCGTCTGTGACGTGCAAATTACAGACATGTCTGTAATGGAGGGATACCAAATCAAACACCTGCAATAGAAATTCATTTCCCTTTAAAATTGCTAATTTAATACAGACATACTGAAGTTTATAGTAGGGAATGTCAGAATGCACAATTCTGTACACCCAGCTTGGATGAAAAGCAGTGTCTGCACATTTCATCTCTGTGTGATGGAGTCTGATACACACAACCTAAGACATTCATTATGGTCAACTTCAATGATTCTTTGTGTGATTAATTTATGTGACTCACATACAAGGTTAACAGGTTTTCCCACCGATGTTTCCCATTTTCATTAATTTGATAAGCCATCCATTCTGTACAGAATCCATCAATGTAAGTTCTTCATACAATTTATTCTTCTGCGAATAATTTTCCCCAATAATTTGCTTGTCTGTGGACTATGCACCAAATTATATTTTACTTCAGGTGTAGATTAACGATATTTTAAGACATAGAAACTTGTTGTTATTTTTCCAAATATGATTTAGGATGGATTTAATATATTCTTGTTCACACACAGATTTTTCCTTTAGAGTTCCCAGAGTTCTCAGGGTTCCTAGACTTGCAGAATTGTAGGAACCCCAGCACAGTCAAAATGGGTTCACAAAGGGAAAGTCTTCTTTAACTAATTTGATATCCTTCTTTGATAAGCTCATCTGTCTTGTGGAAGAAGGAAAGGCAATGAATATAGTAGTTTTTCTGGATTTTAGTAAGGCTTTTGATTTTGTTCCTCACAATATTAATATTAATAATGTGCTTTAGCTTTTGGTCAGCACTCAAGCAGTCAGGCAGTTGGATTAAATGATCTTTTTAAGTCCCTTCCTACAGAAATAATGTATTCTAACAATATATGTGCTATTACATTACATTGCTGTAGTATTTGTATACATATTTACCATGTACAAAATATTAAAATATAGTTGTGTACCTATTATTTCACAAATTTATATATGTACTTTTCTAAGTTCTTATTACTAAACTGTAGATGATTAGGACAAAGTTATCAAACTTGTTTCCCTAGATTTGTGTTTGTTTTCAAGTTACTACACCTTGGATGGCATTTCTAGCAGACTTTCAATAATATTTAAAAGACATCCTGACATTTTGAACAGCAGGGAAGCAAACCTACCTCCAGAATTTCCGTGAGATAGCTGGTGATTTGATTTGTTTAGTCAGACAATATCTATAAGTCTCATACATACACACTAGTGTTCAGAGGAAGGAGAAAATTGTTGAGAGCCTGAAGTAAGAGCCTGACAGAATGCTTAAGTGCTTTTTTCCCCTTGTAGATTACAACTTGCATGAAATGTGACACAAAATACTCTAAGATAGGAGAGAAATCCAAGAAGGCTGGAGAACAGAAAAACAACACTTTCAAGGGCCTTCCTGAATATTTACCTTGTTTGGGATGTATCTGAGATCATCCTCAGGGTCAAAGACTCCTGAGCATCTAATTCAAAAAGTTAGCGTGCTTAAGTGCTTTTTTCCTCAGAGGTTCCCTTTCTTCAATTATGTATCTGAGAAGAGCCATCAGGCACTGCCCAGAGAGTTTTGCAAGCAGATGTAAGGGATAGGAACAACATAGTAGTGAGCTTTTGTTTGGGACTGAAAGGCAAGTAAAGATCATAACACTG
Organism: Rhipidura dahli; assembly: GCA_013399225.1. Classification (NCBI taxonomy): domain Eukaryota; kingdom Metazoa; phylum Chordata; class Aves; order Passeriformes; family Rhipiduridae; genus Rhipidura; species Rhipidura dahli. The sequence goes on along the minus strand of VXAC01008436.1, from coordinate 381,221 downwards.
CTTGAGAAGCATGATAGAGATGACCACCTACCATTAATCACCCTCTCTGAATTTCAAGGACTTCAGGCACATTAATTTTCAATTTTTTGAACAGCCCAAAGTCTTTTTAAGCAGTAGGGTCACAAAGCTCTTCCCTTTACCTGTTACTCAAACCTGTAATTAGAAATAAAACAAATCTAAAAGAAAGGAGAAAGCTGGGATGTGCTATTAAAGGAAAAGTTGGATACAAGTAGTCCTTTTGATCACAGGTAGTTGTCATGACTATCTACACAGTGTCAGGAGGCACTGTTGGGCTATACTGACCTCAAAAAAGATTTTGGAGTGGGCTTCCAGTGCAGGTACAGGTCATGCTAATGAAACAGAGGCAGTAGCAGCACGACTGAATGAATAATGAAAACCAGGACTTTTTTACAGAAAAAGAAAGATGTTTCTTAAAATTGTTGCCACCATTCCACTTTTGGATAAATTTTGGACTCGTAAATACATACTTTTAGACTTTTGTTAAAGGGAAAAGAAAACATTTGATACCATTGAGGCAAAATAGCATTTTTTTGTGATTTCCAGGTAACTCATTTTTTTTACTAAGGCAGTGAACAGAATTTTGCCTCTGTGTCTCTTTCCCTTTTGCACGCATGCACTTATATAACCTGACAGTCATAAATATCCCAACAAATGGAAGATCCCAACAATACCATGGGAATGGTATGAAATCTGTGCCCACCCAGCTGAAGTGAGTGTTGCTGTTGCTATTGTTTTCTGTCCCCAAAGTGCTCTTCGTCTGTGATGTTCCTCAGGAGGGAACAGGCAAATATATACAGACCCTCAGGACCAAGACACAGATGACCATATGGCTACATTTTTTAACTAGATACTAAAATTGCTGGTTCAGAAAAACACTAGCTTCCACAGCTCCTGCATGGTTGCAGAGGAGTGTGTGACAACATTAGGAAGCAATGTCCAAAGACTTTTTCTCTAAGCAAATACTGTCTTCATGTCAGCACAGCACCTTCATTAGACTCGTTGATTTATACCCCTGGAGCTCAAAGAAAAGTTAGACTTAGTGGGGTAAGAATTTGGTAGTAAAAAAAGTGAAAACCGCAAACAGAAAAACAGATGACAAATCACAGAGGAGAACAAAATGTTCATGATGTAAGAGAAACATCTGTTGTCCAGGTTATCCTTAAAGTACAGATGGTCTGAGCTTCCCCTTCATCTGAGTTTGGAAAATTACAGAAAAAAAATTTGTCCAGTGCAAATATAGCACTATGAATTCTTGGTGCCCTCTTCCAACATTTTAAAAATTGCCCAATTTTGTTATGCCTTTGTTACACTGTTCAAAAGAAAGCAATGATTCTTTTTTCGTGATCAGAGTGGTCAGACTGAGCATTTGATGCCCTCATTCACAATGACATCAAAGGAAACTCTAGACTGAAGTTGGATTAGAGTGGAAGTTGGACCATTGATGATGCAAGTTTCAGTGCAGGACACTTGTGCTTTCAGTCATTTGTCCATCTGAAATAAATATTCACTTCACAACAAAACCAGTGCCCAAATGAGAGGCTGCACAAGATGTCCCTCTCAAGAGTCTTCTGCTCTCTGAGGAGCGGAGCTTTGTAACCAATCATCTCCACCTTTTATTTTCATGCTATTGCTGTTATTGTCAGGGAGGAAGGTAATTCATTTATTATTTTTATGCTCTTCAGTGGTCCGGAGAATAAATACTTGACTGCAACAGGTTAACCAAGGTTTGTAAAACATAATGTGCTCCTTCTCAGTTCGTATAGGGTTGTTTAGCCTGGAGGAGACTCTGGGGTGACCTTATCACTCTCTACAACTTCCTAAAGGGTGATTGTAGTCTTGACGGGGTTGGTCTCCTTCTCCAGGCAGCAAGTGGCAGAACAAGAGGACACAGTCTTAAGCTGTGCCAGTGGAAATATAGGTTGGATATTAGAAAAAAGTTTTTTACACAAAGAGTGGTTAAATACTGGAATTGTCTGCCTGGGGAGGTGGTGGAGTCACCATCCCTGTATGTGTTTGAAAAAAGACTGGATGTGGCACTCAGCGCCATGGTTTAGTTGAGGTGTTGGGGCAGGGGTTGGACTCGATGATCTTGGAGGTCTCTTCCAACCTGGTGATTCTGTGATATGTGCTGTCTCACTGAAGTGTCTCAAAGTCTGAGTCAGGGGGTGTCCCAGGTTACAGTGTAAGATGTAAACAAAAGCATGTATTTTATTATCATCTTCACAAGCTGTTAAAGCAGGAGGGGCAGTGCTCGTTATCTCCTACCACGACTCATCCCTGATAACACTCTCCTGGGGCTATCTCTGTTTAATGGGCAACCAAGGACCCACCACATGACTCACAGAATTACATCAGCCCATTGTGGAACGCTCCACCCAGGGGGAGGAGCCAAGCATTCCCACCTGGATATAATCTGGGCCTTGGAGCAGCATGAGTAGTCTTTACCTATGGGACTCTCAGGGGACAAGAGCTGCACCACTGGATTGTCAGGTGAAGACCAGACCCTTCTACAGGATCACTGCTTTAACAGGACTGCTTCATCTAGACTGCTACCATCACCCTGACTAACAGGGTGTCAGGTTGTATCCTGGCTCTGTCAGTGTCCCTGTACTATTGCATTTATTTTAATTTTCTACTTAAATTATAATTCTGTCTTGTGATCTCCATTGGATTGTTTTCAAACTAGTATGGGGGAAGGAATCACTTCTCTGCCTTCACTGACTCACAGAGGAGCTTAGGTGAACATCTTTGAGCAGTTCACTAACTTATAGCTGGAAAGGTGACCACCTCACCTTCCTCGCATCCCAGTGCGTGGCAGAGATTAGGAAAATGGCTGGTAAACAGCCTGGCTCAGCTTCATCTTCAGCCACAAGGATCTTCCTGTAAACAGATTTCCAGAAGTCTGCTAAAAAAGTGGATTTCTAGTTAAGCCATAGAACCCGCAGGAAATGCGCTATCTCTGAGATCAAAAGAGAGGCTGAACATATGCTTGTGTGCTCCTCATCTAACTCAGCTGGAGGAGATACACAGGTTCCCCCTGGGACTCAAGATATTTTCTAATCCAAGTACTTGCCAAGATTCTCTCTCCTCTGATATGTGCTACTCTCCTTGGAAGAACAAGTGGAGGGTTCAACCAGGGACTATATTTTTATTGTATCCCTATAATGTACTCATGCTGGTTTCCTAGGCACTGTACCTATCTTCAGAGGTAGACTTCCTCTCAATGAACAACTTAAAGCACTTTAGTGACTCTTCTTTGTTTTGGCTTTCTCGATCGTCTTTATCTACTCTGTTCTCTTCATTGAAATCTAGGCTTCCCACTCAGACACCTGATGGCAGCTAATTATGTATCTGAAGGTCACTTTAGGAACCCACTGATTGAAGATGATCTATCAGTTTCATAAATACACTCCAGTCCCATCTGTATCTATCTGTGCCAGCAGTCATAGATGGAAATCCGGTAATTATTTATCTAGTAAGTTGTGAGGCCATAAAGGCTAAAATATCTTATTGCAGAGGACACAAAAGCTTTTCTTGAATAAAAGCAATGCACCAAGATTTGACTGTGTGCAATATTAAAAATGTGAAGAAGCCATCTGTTTTCCTTTCATGGAGAATGATTTTGTGTGCTATGCAGTCATTAATGATGCATACTGGAAGAGTTTTCTATATTTATTTGAAGTGAAGCTAGCACTGTGCCTAATGGAACACCAGTTATGGTTCCTAGAAGTCAAAATGCTGTGGAAATAGATAAATGAGTTACCTAGCTATAAAAAAATTGTTGCCATATTCATGCATTCCCAATACAGAAAACCACAGACAGCAGGATGCGAAAGCTGTATTTTTTTGAGAAGATCTTCTATGGCCTCTCTCTTCATGTGTCTGTTTTTAGCATAGGTACACAGATGCCAGTCACGTATATTCTATATAAACCAGTAAACAGCCTTCCATTTGCAGTTTACTCGAGGAAGCTGTTTAAACAGTGTTTTGTTATACCTATCTACGTGAGCTTGTTTACATGCATGCAAAACTCTGTAAATAGATAGACTCTGTAGAGGTTGAATTCAAACACGTGAAAGACTGAGCTAAAACACCCAGCTAAAGCAAAATCTATAAACTGTTTAAAGGGCATTAGTGCTTCAAAGTTATACAGTAAAAATAGATGGCATTATGCAGCTCAGTATATACTGCCTCTCATTAGCTTCAGTACTGGCTTACATGGAACTCATGAAGCTAAAATAACACTACTATCATTGCCAAAAAAAGCACTCATGAGCTGGGAAAACTCAAATTTTTCTTGCATAATCAAATGTAACACCTCTCCTCTACTGTGTATGCCATATGAGAGCATCTTTACATGTTCTGACACTAGTTTTCCATATGACACTGGCAGCATTTAGTATATGTGTCATCAAAGACTGATTCACACCTGATTCTGACACTGCTTATCTTTGAAATCATTACGTCTCCAAACAGCATTATTTCAATTTTTTTACAGAATTTTGACATGAAGTCTTCATAGCTAAAAAAAAATTTTAAAAACCACAAAGAAACAAACAACCCCCCCCCACACACACACACACCACAATGAGAAGAGAAACACAAGGCTCCTTTGCTCACCATCCTTTGTGACATAGGTTTGTGACCCCTCAGCAACAAGAGGTGCCATGTCCCCACCTGATGTGGCTCCCACCAGACCTGGTAAGTCACACACTCTGCTGAAACATTCATTTCACTGCTGAATGTTGATAACTGAGTAAGACCAATGCTCAGAGTTTGGGTTTATAATTCTCCATCTCCTCCCACATGTCAGCCCAAAATCTATCACTATCAAGTATGTTTTTGCCTCAAGCATGCTCTCTACACCCTGACCTCTTCATTTTGACCTCCTCTTCCTCGTTCCTACCTCCTATTTCCCATCCCTACCGCTAACACTGTTCACTCAGCAAACAAATCACTGAACAGGTCTCCATTTTTGTGAGCTCCCCATTCCCCTTCACACCTCCTTACCCTGTGACATCCCATCTCCTACTCTGGGCAGTTGGCTTTCTCTGCCCCAGACCTTCTTCCCAGCTCTGGCAACTCATAGGCTTCAGACCTCAGCCTTTTTATCAGTCTTTGTATCTATCCCTGACTAACATTAACTGAGTTCATATATGCACCTGAAGGCTCTAAGGCTTGTGTGTTCTGGAGAAAGGTTAAGAAAACCACGGTGTAAAATTTTTCTTCATAAAACAAGCTTACAAATCATGTAATAAAGTCACAAGAGTCCCAGGAGAGCATGGAGTACTACACGTTGCTGAAGGCCTCTGAAAGTCACTGATACTCAGTAAAACAGACCACAGTCAAGAGTTCTGTGAGCTAGCAAATACACTCCCTCTCCATCAGAGGAAATAACTCACCTTGCAGGCAAGACAGCACAATCTTCCTCCATACCTCACTTGCCCCTTGGACTGAGTTCTGGAGACTATACAACCATCCAGCTGAGGCAAAGAAGAGGAAAGAAATTCCTTGACAAAGAAAAGATCTACAATAACTCTAGAGGACTCAGTGTGAGGAAGGACTCCCATCTGATTTCTTGTTTCTAGTGGCACTTGCAAAGCCTAAGCAGAGTCTGTTGTGTCACCAGCAGTTGTTCATCCTGGTGATGAAGACCTGGGCTCGTGTACTTTTGAAGCACATAAAGTCTTAAAAAATACTGCTGTAACTTCTTAATCTGTTTCTTGTTTCTTCATTACTTTCTCAGGAAGAAAAGGGTTTCCAGGTTAGTTTGTGATAGAGGTGACAGAAAACCAAAAAAGGGAAGATAATGGGAACAATGTCCCCTCATTTCAGAAGGAGCTGTGGACTAAATGGAAAATGTTTTATGAAATTCCCTTGCTTCTTCCTTTTAAAAAAATCTATTCTGATGCCCTGATGATGTACACTTTTTCAATTGCTGCTTTGTCATTGGTGATGTTGAGAGCAGGAATTTGGAACAGGATTTTGAAATAAGAGAAGGCAAAGACTAAGTGAGGCTGATACCAGCAGGGGCTCAGAGAAGACCTGAGCCACAGGATCACAACTCTTGGTCCTAACTCATAAGTGTGGAAGAAATAGTAGCCCAGAGATGGGTCTAGCTTCTTTTGTTTGCTTCAAAATGTTGGAAGGGTGACAAAAATCATGTCTTCCACACATAACGAGAGACAGGTTTCAAATTTCAAGGCAGACAGGGTATGTGTTCAGTACTAAACTAATTACAATCAAACTCCATGAATAAGACAAGAGTCCTGAGACTGAATAGAGAGAGGCAGCATGGGAGGTGGTATCTCATCACTGATAGCTGAGATGGAAGCTATCCTCGGGTTTTTTACCTCTTTAACCTGTAACAGTTGGAGGTCAGCTCTTTTACTTGCATATTCACTCAGGTTTTTCCAAGAAAAATGCAATCTCCTCCTTAACCTGAAGAAATAAACCTTGACTGGCATATATATCCAAATTCAGTGGTTTTGTCTAGAAGCTGTTTCTTGTGAATGGTGCAACACTGAACGTCATGCTTATTTCAGCTCTCCAATGTGGCTGTGTCCCACTGTCCAGTGCCATCATTTATTTGAGAGTATCCAGACACACTGCACTTCTTATTACCAACAAAAACAGAGCAAGAATGGCTTGAAGGTCACATTAAATCTGAAAGAATATGCTGGAGACTGCCACCTCGGGCTGTCACACTCTGGCCCAAGAAGGAGTAGTGTGCTAAAGGCAGAACTGTTTGAAGGACCTTCTGGGGAAGACACGGGGGAGAAACCTGGACTTCTGATTGTGTGTCACTCTGGCTGTGATGTGCAATGCTTGGGGAATTAGTTTTGTCTTTCTTTCAAGTATTTGCATTCTCCTCATCTATGACAGAGTCTCTCTTTCTCTCTCTCTTTCTCTCTCTCTTTCTCTCTCTCTTTCTGTCTCTCTTTCTCTCTCCCTTTCTCTCTTTCTCCTTTTTTCTTTTGTCTTCTTTCTTTTGCTTCTTTTCTCATGTCATTGAGACCATGGTAGTCATTTCAGCTCTCAGTCACAACAGGAGTACCCTTCAACTTCTGTCACTTTGATGTATGGCTTTTTCAGGGAGATTCAATTTCAGATTTTGCAAGGACTTTAAAGGAATTAATGCTCAAATCTTATGGATGCAGCAGAAGCTTAATGCATCTCTTTATTACAGTCTCTCTGGTCCTAACTTGTGGTCATTGAAAGAGTATATGTCAAGATTTTCATCTTTTGTGCTTCATCTTTCAGTGTGCTTCTACTTTAGTTAAAAATGCTTTTTGTTAGTATGAAATACAGCCAATTTTTTTACAGCTTGTGGTGTACCTCATTTGGTGCAATCTTATCAGTATAACTGCAGATGCAGATGAGTTTCCACTGAATGCCCAGAAATGGATGATCAGTCTAAAGAATCAGACCCAGTCCTCAGCATAAAACACCTGACAGTCCTGGGACCCAGACTATATAATGTGGTCTCATCTGAAATCTGATTAATAGGCTTGATGTCCCTATGAGCTGGAGGCTTGCACTTAACAATGACTGGGAGTGGCAGCAAAAAGTGAAGTGAAGCAAAGCATGGTCTGATCCTGAAGGGCAATATTAAGTATTTTGGTTTGCTCCATGAACATCAGAACACCAGGATGAAATATTTTAATTAACCTAGCTTTTGGCTCTACAAGCTTGGTCCAAACTTTTGCTCTCTTTTAGAAGCAGGCTTGCTCTCCATCCATGCTCTTCCACCAGATGTCCCTCCCCTGGCTTTTCCCAGGCTGAAATAACTTTTGAAAAGGTACAAAAATCTACCTTGGCAAATAACTTGCACTGCTAAAAATAATCTCCCCTATGCACTTAGCAGACAGGCAAAGACTATGCAGAACGTGTACATATTGATCCTATCATTCACATGCCAGAAGTAATTGCTCTCTCTGAGCATGTTTATAGATCTATACTAACTCCTGGTTTCCTCACAGCATGTCAGGACTGAACAAAATCTTCCATAAATCTGTGTGGTTTCTGGAGCACGTGGAGAACCACAGAAGTTCCTGTGGCAGGTCTGGCAGAAGCTGATCACATGGGACAGACTCTTTGGATAATAAAACTTCACAAGCAGCTGGAGGGACAGGAGACATCCTGTGCATGTGTTTCTCTGGGCTCTCACAGGACAGGACTGCTGACATGCTAATCAGAGCAGTTTGTTCTCTACTGTTTTCTTCAGAGAACTGTGAACCTACACCTTTCTTCCCTCAGTTATGCTCCAGGTTCAACTAAAGTTTTCATGGGATTTAGAAACACCTGGAAATATGGAAATGGATTTTTTTTTCAGATTCCATTGAGACTTGATGGACTGCAGTCTCATCCTGGCTGACTTATGTGAAAGGCAAAAAGTCACCTGGTCTCTCCATTCCTCACATTAGACAGAAACACTTTTTTCTGATGTTTCTCACTGTGGCTGACAAGATCAATCCATGACCAGTTGCAATTCACTGGTGGTGTTATAGTCCATAAGGAGTCAGCTGTTCTCATCAGCAGACTGTGAGGTGCTGTTCCTCTCTGAAACCTCCTCCATTTCTTCTCCACTTTCTCCACAAGCCAGAGCCACCCAAACCTGTTACTGGTGGAAATATGAAGCAGTAAGTATCCAAGCCCAGCTCATTCTGACTATGTCTGCAGAGCTAGGTAAAAGTTGGACAGAATGTGACTTCTGGTACCACAGGAAAATTGGAGGTTTATATTGCCCTTACCGGAAACTTGTATTACAAGACAGTCTGAGGACATCAGAGTTAGAGAATGAGGTTATAGTTAAACAAAAAGATTTAGAATATATTATTTTAAATTGATCCCTCCTCCCTGTATCCATGTTCTCAGGTTCAAGCACCTGTGACCAAAAGAATCATGTTGTGCAGCTCTGGCAAAACACCTGTCTCTCTTGGGTAATGCAAGACTCTCCTCACCCTCCCCCCAAATGCCTAAAGCCAGAGTAACAAAGCCTCTTTTGAATGAATTGAAAACTTGTCCCCTGGCATGTTTTTGCTAACCCACTGAATCAGCCTTTCTCATGGGACATGGTCCCTGACACCTTGATGTGACAGGCAGCAATTAGACAACACCAGGACAACTGCCAAAATTGCTGCCTGCAACTGTGTGGCCACTGAGGATACGCATTGTTTGATCAGCAATCAAAAGCAGGAGCACCTTGAACATTTGAAATCTTCATAGGTGCCTCTTTACTACCAGAAATGCTTGTATGCCATGATCTAACTTCAAGCCTCAGCTGAGCTTTTGGGAGAGGTTTGGCTGCAGCTTATAAGGTAGGATTGAGAATAAAGAATTTGCTTGATTTTGAAATATAAAACATTTACTGTTGAATTCATAGCTGCCATGGCTGATTGGGAGCACTGACAAGTGGGGAACCACAGGACACGAGGAGGTGACAGGTGACACTTTGGTTCAGTAGCAGCCCATTCACTTTCATGGAGGTGTTGGAGTTGGAAGGGACTTGTGGAGATAGGGTCCAAACCCCGTGCCAAGGCAGGATCACATAGAAACATAGGATTTCATCCAGGTGAGGTTTTCTGCCATTGCTTTTAAGAAGCTGTCTGTAGGAAAGCCTCAGAGCCAGGAAGACACAAAATAAAAATCAGGAAAGAGCAAGAGACCCAGGTTCAGGGGCAGGTAATTCAAGAAATTACTTCTGGATGGGTCTGTTGAAGAACTAATTAACCTTAAGCAATTCGAGTCAGAGTGAGGGAACAGGGAGGGTTTTGCACTTTAGTCTATGCCTGAGGCTCTGTAAATGTAAAATAAATGTAAGTTAAAAAGTCAAAGTATTAACTGGAATTGAGATGGAAGAGATTTAGAGGTGTTTCCACCATTCCTGTTCCAATAGCCAAAGAGATCATTTGTCTAAAAACAAAAACTTGCTGACCCCAAACCCAGCAAACTTCCCCTTTATCCAAAAGATCAGTGATAAAAAATTCCTCCCTCAAAAATTCAGCACTGGTGTGATTAACTAGCATAAAAATACTTACTAAGCCTCTTGCAGTAAGGGAGGTGTTTTTGATAAAATTTTGCATGAAGAATGATATCAAATTAATTATAGTCAAACAGAAGAAAAACAAAGGAACAAAAGATCCCGTACTTCTACATATGTATTGAATTACTTTCCTCTCTTTTCTTGGGGGTTTGGTATGCTAACAGCATGATAAGGATGAAGGTGGCTCTTCTGACAGAAGGCTTAAAGAGACAGAGAGATGGAGAAACAGAGGCCAAAGTATGTAATAATTCAGGTATGCCTGTCATCACTGAAGGTGCTCAGGTGTCCCCCAGTTTCCATCACAGTCCCTTCAAGCCAGAACAGCTCCAAACATGGGTGTCCACGTGAGGAACGTGGTCAAGAGACAAACTGGTGAGCATATGTGTGTGTGCCAAGTACATAACTGTGCTTTGAAGCTACTTAGCAAGAGTGCAAAGCAGTGGGGCAGAGTGTGTATTTTATGTGAAGGATGCAGGGCTGGGAGCCTGGCATCTGCCTGCTTAGGTTGTAATGGTAATTGCTCAGGCAGCCATCTGCCAAATGTGTTGTCTTGCTGCTCCCTACATGTCCCAGACAAAGTGTTTATGACTGACAGTGATGGTGGTGTTTTTGTGGCAGGAGGACTTAGGCCAACACGGAAGGAGATGATAAAGTTTTGGCCTAGAAAGCCACTGAAGTGCAGAATGGATGCCCATGTACAGTAGCATGTGCTGCCCTGAGGAGGAGTCAGCACAGGGACTGAAAATGGTTTATTCTCAAACATCAACAAAGACCCAGTTCAAGTACAGAAGGAGTAGTAGCCATCAAGGCTCAGATTGAAGTCCAACAAGCCCAGGAATTTTGTTCTACAGGTACTCGAGCGCCAAATAGCAAGGCATGCAGATGGCTATTTTCCAGAAGTGTCTCCCAGCTCCAACAATATGAGACAGGGTGAAACCACCCTGAACAAGCTGGTGTCTGTGTGTGCAGGAGACTTTAAGGACCTTTATAGCACTATTTCTCCCCAGCTGCTTTTAGGGTCAAAGTAATATTCAAGCATTTATCATAAAATCATAAAATAATTTGCATTGGAAGCGACTTTTAAAAGTCATCTACTCCAGCCCCCCTTAATGATGAGAGACATCTTCAAACAGGTCAGATTACTAGGAGCCCATACCAATTCAAGACTGAATGTTTCCACGGGTGGGAGATGAGCAACCCTTGTGTGTTTCTCCACCCTTATCATAAAATTTCTTCACTATATCTAATCTGAATCTACCCTCTTTTAGTTTAAAACTAAACACTCCTTGTCCTGTGGCTACAGGCCCTACAAAAAAGTCTGTGCCCATCTCTTTTATAAGCCCACCATAAATGTGGAAAGGTCGCAGTAAGGTGTCCCTGGAGCCTTCTCTTCTCCAGGCCAAACAACCTCAGCTGTCTCAGTCTATCTTCATTGAAGCAGTTTGGGAGACTAGAGAAACAGAAATAAATGAAGAATGGTGTTTATGTCTTTACAGACTGCAGAAAGAGTTGCTTTGTTTTATGGTTCACCTATGAGCTTGTTCTGCCTCAATTCTGCTGAGGACCAGCAGGCTAATTAGTGAATAAACTGTCTTTATTACATTGATAAGTGCTATCTTTTGAGGCCAGCAAATGCACCAAAGGCTCACACTAATTGTCTAGAGTAACTGCGAGACCTTTTCTCAAGTCATCTGGCCGCAAGATAATATTCAATATTTATGTTCACAAGGTAAGCCTGGTGGTTTTCTGATGTCAGTCCTCTACATTTTCATTGGTCAGACCAACTCTGCTCATTCATCTCAGGGAACCATATTTTTGTGCTATTACAGAATCACAGAATCATCAAGGTTGAAAGAGATCTTCAAGATCATCTAGTTCAACAATAATATATCGGTGATATATAGTTAATACAATTGATTGCAGGCATTTTCCACTTCCTCTGCCCTTTTTCAGTCTCTTATCAGGAGCTAGAAACTTGTTTTTCTTAACTTCTTCGTAATATGCTCCAACATTTCCTCAGACAGAAAGCAGTATCTTCAACTTGGCAGGTAGGCTCAGAGGTGTTGTGGTGCTGTGAAAAATACACTGAGGCTCACAATGAGCAGCTGATTTGCTGAAAACTTATATTGATGTGTTATGACTAAAGACCAGAAAAAAACCCTTCCTATCCATGGTATGAAGACCCCCACCCCTGCATCCCACCCTAACTCCTTAGGGGTTACTGGGTTGTGAAATATGCTTTTAGTTAGTTTTGGCCCACAGGTTTCATCATGTCTCAACATTTCAGTCAGCTAAAAGAAGGCAGAAATTTACTTACTAATTTACTTACTAATTTACTTACTTACAGACATCCTCTCCATGCGTGTTACCCTGGAGGAAAATTAGGTGACCGTGTTGGTACAACAGTCCTGAGTCTTTCTCTGTATCTCCATATAATTTGTCAATCAACTCACATTGTAGTAAAATTGAGATCTGTAGTAAATGGAGTACACAGAGTACTCTTGGGCAAATGCACATTTGTGAGTCTGATCATTAAAACTCCTCTCTCTTTCTGCAGTCCTGAGATAGTTTCTCTTTGTTAAGGGACATGCAAATACCAAATAGCATTGGCCCTTTTCTTGCGTGGTGGAGGGATTTTTACGTGGGGAGTAGGAGAGAAGGAGCTCCTACTGGCTGGTTGTGACTGTTTTATTTTTAGTTGCCATGGATTTAAGAGTGAAATAAATGCTGTGGCATGCTATTATGATATTTTAGATCAGATGCTTGAACTAGATATGTAAAAGGAGCTGCCTTTCTGGGGAAGGAACACAGATTCAGTAACTGGTATTCCAGTAGAGCTTATGCTGTCCATACTCTACAGTGTTTTGGTCCTGAAAGGTTTATTTCTGGAACTCAATGGCCCCTTGAAATAGTAATTTATTTCTTCTGGGTTTTGACTTCTGTTGGAGTTCTGTTGTGTTATTTTTAATGCAGATTTACTTCCGGAAAGCATACAATATTTAAATGCCCAAAGCAAGAATCACTCAGACTGGGACTAGTAACAGGTCTGTGTCGAGGCTTTCTAGGGTATAGAGTGAAGAATCCTAGATTGCTCCTATACCACAACTCAAGTCTCATTCTGCAAGGCATGGAGACACCTGATGTTTACACTTAGGAAAGTTGTTTCAAGCCGTTGGTGAAGGTCTTTATGTAAGGTTGTGCTTATAAATGTCAAATTTTCCTTTAGAAAATCTGGAAGAACTTTTTGTAAACATTTTCAGTTTTGTAGGAGTTTTAAAAATGGCTCAAGATTACCTTAAACCTGCAGTTCCAATGGAGATGCAACATTATGAATAAATGATGCTAGATTTCTTTACAGTCACAGTTGATTAATTTTGCTGTTAATAGTTAAGTACAACTAAATACAGTATCAGATAAAATTTTTTGCCTATGGATGAAGTAGTTTTGTGATCTAGACCCAGGAAAATTTTCAAAATGTATTTACCAAACACCTTTGAAGATAAAAATAATTTTTAATAAACTTAGAGTAATATAAAGAGAATGCAAAGCAAAAGCCATCATCCTCTATTTCTGGGAAATTAAACACAGGTGTTTTACCTACTCTTATAATATTTTACATAGACCTCAACTATACCACATGATATTAAACCCCATACTTAGTGTTGGCTGGCTTAAGAGAATCAGGTTTGTTAAAATGGCATGATTATATTGGGAAAAATATTTTTGGACGAGTTACTAGTTTATTCGGATGTTGTGTAAAAATGTACATATCCTGAAGGTCAGACTGCATTGCATGTGTTCCAAACAGGCTGAATCTACCCTGGTGCTATCACGATCCAGAGAGTTCACTGAATTAAGCTTGTAGATACCGTTAAATTCCAAATTTAAACCAGGAAAAGTTATTACAGAAATAAAACCCCCAACTTTTTGGAACTGAAGACACTTGTGAAACATTTTCTTTGCATCTAACAGAGCAAGTTAAAAGTCACTGTGATAAATAGAATATGTAGTCCTTACAAAATCCAAATGGTCCATATTACTTCTACGTCATTAACATTTCCTTCTCATAGTCTATTTCTTAAGCATTGTGGGCTCTCATCTTCTGATCAGCAAAGCTGGCTACATTCAGTGAAATACCATCCTGCTCACACTTGGGACAAATTCTCCTCAGGCTATGAATAAAATGTATTAGGCTGCTACTCTACTGATTCCCCAGAGAATGCTCATGGCAAAGCCAGCATCTAATTCTCCACTCTGAACTTCTTACTGCAGCTTGTAGGGCTTTTTCTAGTTAGGTTTTAACTTCCATTTTTCAGTTGTTTGGGGTGAGAGGCTGCCCCCAGATTATTCACACAAGAGATGATTCAAATAGGGATGGGACCACTGTCAACCCAGCTTTTGATACCGTCCCTCCAGCATCTCTGTGCCCCTTAACACAGTCCCACAGGATGATCCAGCCACCTGCACATAGACACCAGTTCATTTAGAGTGATGGCTTGTAACAAGGCAGGGTGGGAAAAGGGATTTAGTGTCACATACATTTGAATTTATGTTTCTGCTGAGACTGATGGGAGGATCTTTATTTGCCCCCGAAGTCCACTCACTAGTCAGAGTTTATTTATAGAAATACAGTATTTCAGGGACAAGTATAGTAATGTCCTGTATAACCAGGGGAGCTCCGTACATTTGACTGGATACAATGTGATTGGCATGACCTCAGAAAACCTGCTTAACTCACATGGCAGTAAATTCTTGACACTGAAGGCAGCCTAAAGCGATCAACCAACATGCTGGCTTGGTGAGCCTTGAAAGATAAGCTTGCCCACACACTCTTTCCTGATTTCCTACAGAGACACCAGTTAAGCTATTGAGAGGTGGAAAAGACTTAAGCCAGTATTTTATTTCATTCAGCTCTCACTCCTTCTGGGGATTTGCAAAGAGTCTCTGATCCTTCTTATTTTTTGGTCTCACCAATAAAGCCAGAACTATATTCTATTCTAGCTATTAGCTGCAAAGGCAGGACTGAAGTAATCTTGCTGATATGTACAGATCCCTCTTCCATTCAGCAGAACCCCAGGCTGAACTTCAGGCTCACAGAAGATAGTCTGTTGCAGCAATGTCTGGGAGCTCCAGTTCCATTGGAAAGGCTTTGAACAGTGTTGGAGGAGACAAAAGCGAGTGATGGCATCAAACAGGGATGCAATTGTGATGGCAAATTCATTTTTGGGTGTGCTTGGGCTGATGCAAATTGCAGGGTTTTTCTAACAAAAGCAGTTTCCCATGTTACAGTGCCCTAAATGTCACTACACTGAAAATGCAATATTTCACAGCCCTACAAATATTGTCTCAGAAGGACAGAAGCAGCTTGTGAATCATCATACTTTATTTGCAATCTGACCATGGTTTGTATGTAGATGGCATTCTCTTAGCATTTATCAATTTGGTTAAAGCTAAGAGGAAATTTTCTTGCCAAGCTTTCTCAGCATGCCCTCTCCCCACTTACCTCACTTGTCTGCCTCATGCACTCCTTTATCACAGTGTCTGATTCATTGTGCAAACTGGATGGAAAATGACAAAGCCTCAGTCACAAGCTTGCTTGGCTGCAGTGACATTTCTTGTGAATGACCATAATGCAAGTGGCATTTAAACAACAGCTGTTTGAAAAGGCAATAAATGATGTAGTGCTGTCAAACAACTATTTTTTCCTACATTAAAGAAGGATGGACAGTTGCCATTCACTTTATGACTATCAAAATACTTCTATTTAGAGTCAAAACATCTGCTGCTTTTATATTGCTTGATTTTGTGATCTGCTTAGCCCTGTCTGATTAAGTGCTTGTCAGAAACTGATGTTGAAAGTGATGCAATTTTTTCACATCATTCCCCACCCTGAGATTCACAGAGACAGTTTTCTTATTTACTGATAGGAAGAGGGGATGAAGAATGTTGATCTGAGCTGTGTTCAGAACTGTACCCAACCCAGATGTATTTGATTTCTTGGTCTCATAGACCACAGTCAAGAACAGTTTGCCATGGCTTCTGTGGCTCAGACCACAGACGAAGCAAATACATGCTGCCTGTGCTTTTCCATTCAGAGGGATGGCTACAGAAATGAGCTAGGGAAAAACATGAATTCTTGCTGAAATTGTGCATTTTAGCAGGGTCCTGGACTCACCATAGGTGTGACTTGTCCTACATCAACCCTTGTGCCTAGCATTTTGTCAACCATTGATGGAAAAGAAATCCAAAACTCAATTAGGCTGGGAAAAAGAAGGAAAAGGGGAAAAACCCCCAAAACAGCCATGCTCGAAACCATGTCTTGATGTAAAGGTTTGGGATTGAGGACTAGTCTGCCTCAGGCCATGTGTATCTGGGAGAAAAAATGGCATTCTCGTATCTAACTAATGTCTGGCTACACCTCTGTAGGCTTAATTCTTTCTCCTGAGATTTAGCTAAGTTTTATACAAACACATCACTATTAGACCTGAAATAATTAGAGGGCTTGGAGCTGCTGCTGTAATTAGAATTTTATTCCAATTTTTGTTCCCCATTACAATAACCCCTGTAAAAGGTTTTATCAATCATTTCCTATGACAGGCTCTAATTCTCTGCCTCCTTGACCACTGCTGTTTGTCATTTCTTGTCATGTAACTGACTGAAACATGACACGAGCAAGACAGAGGCCTGCAGCTTGAACACGGGCTTAGCAGAACAGTGTGTTTGCTCAAATAGGGCCTTAGCTTCTTGATTGCTTTATGTAATCCAGAGAGATTATTGTCCCAGCCATATTTCTAGGTGGGGATATATGGTGGCACCTCTCCCTGTGAAAACAAAGACTCCCAAATTCAGTCGCACCTGAACTGTTTCTAAATTTTATTGCTGCATCAGTTCATTTCCCCAGGATGGCATCTGGTAAAAGGAGTTTATTTTCAGATACATCAAGTTTCATTCTTTTCAGTTAGAGCATTTAGAAGAGATCAAATGTTATACCTCCTACTGCTAACTTGCTAGTTGCAACCCTTAATCCAGCTTTTTAAACAGACTTGAGTATCTGAGTTATTCCATTTTATTAAACTTAAGGGATGGGCATATGATCAAACATACTTAGTTCATGGCAGGCTAAATCTACAGCAACTGTGAGAAAAAAGGCCTTAGCCTTTCATCATCATGGCAAAGAAGCTCTGAGAGCCTGTAATGTTGCTTTAAGCAATTGATGTCTGGAATGCTTCTTGGAAACAATCCAACAGGACAGGGAAGTGGTGAAGAACAGTTAGAATAACTAGTTCAGGTGAAGAAGCCTGAATAATAGTTAAATCATAAAAGAAAACAAAGTTTTATCTCTGTTTTTTTGCAATAAGTCCAATTCTCTGCAGGTACCAATCCATGCATGTGCTAGGGAACTGGGGAGGAGGATTTGATACACACAGCAACTGACAAGGATGAATGATGATGATGTGGTCGCTAAAGATCTTGTCACCCCCCTGAAAAATATTCTTAGTCCTGCCAGGTGATTTGAAATCCGTGTTTCTTGTATAATCTTGTATACCATCTACTTATGTATTTTCTAGCCTTTGTTGTCAAAATATTGATGCCCCTCACAGCAATATAGCCCCATCTCCACCCTTATAGTGTCTCATTTTTGAGTCAGGGAGACATGTAGGTTTTCTAAATAAGGACATTTTGCATCTTTGACTGTGTAACTGAAATGCAAGATTCAATTCAAAAGTACTTATTCCAGCATTGCTTATACCATTCAAGAAAATATACCAGTAGGATTGTGTTCTAATTTGGGCTTGTATCAACATAACTGTATGTTGATTCAAAGAGTCCCACAGCTGTCTGGCAGTAATCCACAGTGGTTAGGAAATCCAGTCAGGGAAGAGGTCTGTGTCTAACAGGACTGGGAAATATAAGCACAAAACAAAAAACTTAATCCTATCCCTGGACAGTTTTCACACTTCATGCAGAAAAACAGCAAACACATCAGGTAAAGGAGAGAGCTGTACTGCAAAGGCACTGGACAAATTGGTTCTAACACATCAACAGGCTAGATATTGCCAAGGTCTTTGCTACCTCCACAGAGAAAGAGGATGGACTGAAGGACAATCTTGACATAACTTTGCAAAGGTTTAGAGGACTTTGTTAAAAGTGCAGCTGATGCCGTAGACTGAAAAGAGTTGCAAGAAATCATTTTAACAGTGAACAGAACTGAAAAGTCAGATGTTAAGATTCTTGAAATGAAATAACAAGTGGTCTGTGTCTGACAGAACAGAACAGAAGAGAAAAAAAGACAGCAAAAAGTTTCCAAACCAAGAGTATTATGATCAAAATTAATGACTCATAGAACAGCGCTTTGCAGCAGAAGTCTGAAAGGATATGCAAAGAGAGGGATCTGTTAAAGCGGAAGAAAATAATTTTGTACTTTTGAAGATGTAAGATAGTGAAAGCCTGGATGAGTCATACTGTGTAAAGGAACTTTGGCAGAAGGAATCAACAATATTGTGCCAGGGCCAGAATGTAAAAAACTAGAAACTGAAAACACTACAACTGAACAATGAGCTGGCGAGATAGTAGGGGTGGCCACAATAAGTCAGAGGAAAATTGTTGTGGAGGAAAGAGGTGTGGATCCACAAACTGGTTTTCACTCTAATAAACAGCCTAGTGGCTGGAGTTTCCAGATACAAGCTTCAGTCTGCAAATAACGTGCTAACCACATGCAATCACACAGCTCCTTCCATGGAGCTGCGCATCACATCCTCCTTTCCATGGAGGCCAGCTGTGCACTTGTGGATAAGCTGTAAAGGCATTTATGCTGGATGTTGTGTAAGAGACAACAGCACAAGAAAGATCATCTTTTGATAAAATGTATTCATATTCCTATTACTGTGTTTGTGCCTGGGATATCATCAAGATGTGGATATAGTCTATTAGATCTTATTCACTAAGAAGCAGGTTGAGACATCAGATTATCCCAGCGTTTGGTGAAGGGTAGATTTGTACTTCCCTGTGCAGAAATGCAGCAAAAAGGCCAACTTCAGAAATTAAAGGGAAATTGAAAGCAGAATAATTGCCTCAGATGGAGTTCATACTGCTGCTATAGCAGTAGTATGGATGGAGTGAGGTAGAAGAAGGGTATTTAGTAGAGCAAGAAGTAATTCAGCATATGGTAGAGTCACTGCAGAGTACTGGCCTCAGCTGAGGCACACACATTGCTCACCCATGGAAATTTCACTGCAGGGAGTAAACTGCCCAGCTGGTGCTGGACTGGGGAATGTGTTAATAAGCAGGAATGGACAAAGAGCAAAGGGAATGCAACAGCTATCAAGGGGAAGAGGACAAGGGGAGCTTGGGCATGCCTGCCTGCTCTGAACAGCAGGCAGCTATACCACCCAGAGCATGATAAGGAGCAGCCTGCAACACGTAGCTGGGAAAACTACCAACTCATGGACAGGAGCTGCAGCAAAGTCTTTTTCTCTGACACTGCTATTGGTAGTTACTGGTACAATTACCATTGCCAACTAACTGAGCAGCTAAAAAATCCCTCCTCTGTGAGAGTGGGGGTTGCTAGGAATTGAAGGCCTTTTGATCAAATCTCTGCCTCAATAGTTACAACTGATGAGCAATGCATAGAGAAGTTATTTATTAGCTTTTGTGCCTCCTCTTCCTCCTCACAGAATTTCAAGTCTCAATATGTCATGCTTACCAGATAGGTTGGTGGAAGGAAAGTTTGCAAATTTATGTAATCTTTTTCCTTAGGGTTGAACCCAAGTGTCCTGATCCCCCTTGTACCTAGATAATTACTCAATTTATTGAGATGTGAACAACCATATGCAACATGGCATTTTGCATGGGGTTGGACTTAAAATTAGGTCACATTCCTACAGGCATCAGTGACTCAAATCCATACTGAACTGTGGCTAACAGAGACCACACAGATACAATTATGGTACCCTTGCTTGCTCCTGAATAGGGATTGCAGAATCTCCTTTTAAATGGCAGTGATATATCTAAAGAAATCATGGGGTCACCATGACAGTCTCTGCCACTGAAAGGGCCTCAGGCATGCAGCTCTTCAGCTGTGAAACTTTTCTAACTCATCCAAGGAGGTAAACAGCAGGTGGAGAGACAAAATTCCCATTTACAGATTACATCTGTAGATGAGAACAAGAACTGCTATGCTTAGATGAGTATGAATTGATGAGATTCTCTGTTCTGCTATCACTTCAAAGAAGTGGAAATAGCTATTTTCATTCCATTTTACCTTTATTTTGATAGAACAGCCTTTTCAATAGATTGCACTGAGCCTCCAAAATCTTTTCTGAGGGATGATACTAAATTCAATGGCTAGGTTTTCCCTTACTGTTTAGCTCTCAACTGTTTCCATAAACAAGGAAACAAAAAGCAAAGTCTAAAAGTATTTATTAAACACTGATGGAAATCAAAGCACTCAAATTTTCATTCAATGAGATTTTAGACTGTAGTTTAGGGAAATAACTTACCTCCGTTTTATTTTCTTGATAGACTTGTGAAGTTAACCTTGTAATTTAGTGAATGCTGAAAAAGTAAAGAATGTTAAAATTTAGTGCAACAAATTTGTTTAAAATATCAATCATGCTAAGCCTAAACTTAGATACATAAACTCATCTTTAGCACAATTGCAGTTGTGCAAACTGTAAACATTACCATTTAGTATTAAATTCCTAACAGTCAAGAGATGGAAATGTAAAAATTAGCTTCCAAGTTGCCACTCACAGAGCTAGTTTTGATTGCAGGTTTTTGGTGAGTATCTTAAATCATGTGTCTGTATTGGTTATAAAAGACATATACTCTTAGTGGGACTAGGTTCTATGCATTTCTTTCTAATGTGTATACAAACTTCTTCCAGTCTAAGCCATGTTTTGCCTCCCATAACAGAGATTCTAAGGTATTATTGCAGCTGTAATTATAAACAAATCAGAGATCTGTTAAATACCTTGTCATCTCCAACCTGCAGAAAGTCATTATGCAGTAACCACTTCTTCCTAGTCTCCCCTACACTCTGTTCTTAGGAGTACAGTATTTGTCTTTCACTGGAGGATACACACACTCAACTTTTGTACACCCTGGCATTAATTGCTCCCTGTGCATGGTCTCTGAAGGGAGCAGATGTTGCAGGGAGGATTTGGCCCCTTCTACACAGCTGTGGAGCGTTGCCAGTGCAGCAGAGCCCTCTGCAAAGGGAGCCGGATTTGGAGATATTGAAATACAGGGATGTTCTCTTCAAGTCTACCCTGCCTCTCAGTCTCACAGGGATATCCTTCAATGGGTACACAGCTGGGCTAAAGGCTGAATGAAACCTGATATGTGACTCTTCACAGGCTTGCTCTGAAAACCACTTCTTGTCTAGGTCCTATGATGTGGATTTATTGTTAAATCAATGTCTCATGGCAGCAGTCTCTCTAATGAGTCTCTGTAATTTGGCATGTGATTCTTACTGAATGAGACTTTGTCACTTCAGTGATGGTCTCTGCGTTTATGTCATTTCAAAGTAATAACAACCTCTAGAAGGTTTTTGTGCCAAAACACTATGGCATTTTTCTTCTAATATGATTCATTGATTTAGACATCTGACTGAGAAAGTTACAGGTTCCTTTTTATTTACAACAAATCTTCTTACTTTTTTGTAAACAGAGCAGACTCTAGGAACATGAATACTTCATACAACCAAACCAAATCTATATTGTAACTGAGAAAAGTTTAAAAAAAAAAAAAAGCTTCTGTGTACTTCCTACACAGTTGTCTCTGAATTGCTGTACTTCCCTAGCCTATGGCTTACAATGTGGAGTCAGTTCCCCACTACTCTCATAGTCTTTCTGCTGAAAAACCAAAATGGCAAATCTGCACCTTGTTGTAATAGGAAGCTAAGAAATGCTGCTTTTTAAAACGAGCCAGGTAATGAGTATCTGCTCTCTGGACTGCTTAAATACTATAATCCCCAGAGCTAAGCAGAGTAAGAGGTACTTTTCTTCAGGATTAGCAAAGCAAGAATAAATGCTCTCTTGTGGAGGAGGTGCATATGCTGGCTGCCTGGGACTAAGACACAAGCCTGACCAGTGAATACCTCTCCTTTCGCAGTGCTGTAAATCTGGAGTGTCAGAAAGAAACTTTTTTGTAAGATGCCTGGCGATTTCATGAAGAAAAAAGAAATGTGAAAGTGAACAACATTTCACAGAAAGTCTGCTTTCAAAATAGAAATATCTCCAACAAAGCAAAGGCTGTAGTATTGTTCACAATTCTGACTAAATGGAGTGAGAGACCTGGCACTCCTTTTTCCTTGGAAACCTGATTTTTGCAACGTTGCCTCTTTGACATTCCTTGATACCCTTGGAGGCCACAAAGCAGATGGCATCTAATCTATCCTAAAGGTATAAAAGTTAGATGGCTACATTTGGGCCAGTCATGGCAGTCTTCTTTTACAGTCACAGAAACGTGGCCACCTCCAGAGATAGTTCACTTGATCTGTCTTGGACAACTATTTTAAGGTAAGACATTTATGGAGGTGCTTTTTTCCTTTGAACCAACTTTAAAGGTACTACAGATACTCATCTTAGATCTTCAACTGCCAAAGTTGGGGTAGAATAACTTTTTCAGTAACTCATCCAGTTTACATCACTGAAGATTCAGCCCACTTAAATCTAATGTCCTAGTATGAAATAAGGATATTAAATCAGGATAAGGTAGGTCCATTACAAGCAGGAGTAATTGCCTCTTTGGCCGTGATGCTGGGAACACCAACAAAGGGAAATCCTTACCTTACAGTGAGGAAGGGAATTAGAGGGACTTTGAGGCTACAATTCCAGTAATACTGAATAGGCATTACCAATCTTCCCCTCTTCCCCAAAGTAATTTGATTCCCAAATGGAATTATATTGCTGTGTTTTTAGCACCATAAGGCAGTTATGGTATATTTTGCATGACATTATTTTGACTTTTTGTCTTATGGTATTTCAAAATAAACCCATTCTTTTCATTTTAGCATTACTAGGAGGTTGCTTTCCAAGCTCACCAGAAAAATTTCTTCCCTGAAAGGGTTGTCAAGCATTGAAATAAGCTTCTCAGGGAAGTGGCTTAGTCATCATCCCTGGAGGTATGTAAAAGATGTGGTACCTAAGGACATGGTTTAGTGGTGGACTTGTCAGTGTTAACAATTGGACTCTTTGATGTTAAAAGTGT
Source organism: Rhipidura dahli (assembly GCA_013399225.1). Taxonomy (NCBI): domain Eukaryota; kingdom Metazoa; phylum Chordata; class Aves; order Passeriformes; family Rhipiduridae; genus Rhipidura; species Rhipidura dahli. The sequence continues at coordinate 357,943 of VXAC01008436.1, read as the reverse complement.
TCTCCAACCTCAATGATTCTATGATTCTCTGCCCCCAAGTGTAAGCATTGACTTCATGGAAAGCTGACTGAGTCTCCAAACTCCACTGCATGTGTTGAACTGGGCTTGGTGCTGTCACGTAACCACGAGGAATTCAGTGGTTCTTTGGGAAAGAAATCCTTATGGGCTATCAGTTATGACACAGCTCCTTCCTAGGTTCTCCATCCCAAAAGACAATTCATGGCACTCTGAAGTGGCAGCCCGATAACTTTGAACATTAAAATAGCCTTTGGATACCTATTTTTAGGGCACCACACTCCACCCCCGTACTCTGTCACCACCGTCTCTTCTATTTCCACATGCTGAGCAGTTTCAGATGCTGTTTCCTTGTTTCTGAGAAGAACATGTGAGGCAGCCAGGAGAAACCCAGCAGAGAACAGCATGTGGAAACAAGGCAAAGCACAAAACTGTGGAGATCTTACTTCAGGGACTCCTGAGATTTTCCCTGTTGGTAAACAGGTGCTGCTCTTCTACCTGTCCTAGAACACAACATACTGCACTGACAGTCTTAGGCTTCTGACATTTGTTTGAGTGTTGATAATTGGTCCTGAATGTATAGCTCACTGATTATCAGTTAAATGTATGCCATAAATTAAACTGCTTCAAACTCCATTTGATTTACACCAAGATGAGCTTTTTTATCCCATGACCAGGAGGCTCTGTCATGTTCTCTTCACATTTCTATTTGGTGTCTCAAGGGTACCATATGAAACAGATATGTATTTATCTGAGAGGGAGGCTCAGTACTGTACTCAGCCTTTCTTTTCCTGCTAACTCCCTTTCTCACATGTATTTTTGAGCACAGCAACTTGTGCGAAGGTAGTAGGAAAATGCTGAACACAGACATCTCAGTTAGCTGATGGGATGTGTTCTTCACTAAGGCTGAAGGTCTTAAAAAGTCAGGAAATCCCTTCAGATTTGGTGGCAAAGAGGGAGACTGCCAAATTCTTTCTCTGTGGCCTCGTAACTCTTAAGCTCAGGGGCACAAGACAAACAAAGCTGACTAGAGGACAGAGCCAACAGACTTCTATTTTTTGATGGTGCCATCCATGACCAAGATTTTCTGAAGATAAATATTTAATCCAGAGTTGCCATTAAAATATCTTTCTGATTTTTTATTTTGATGATGGGGGCACAAGCTATAAGATTAGCTTTCTGAAAATAAACCCTTTGAGATGTTTCTAATGAGGCACAAGTGTACTAATCAGGCACATGGATCACTCAAAAAATATTTGAAAATATATATGGCAAGTCAAGGGTAAGACAAGGTTTCTGTTACTCCCAGGTGATATTTTCTTTGTCTTTGAAATGCTTGTTATCTATCAGTGCAATAGAAAAGGACTTTGTTGGCAAGTAGGAACTTCAGCTGGTTTCCTTACAGGATTGTCCTGTCTTTCAGTGACTACATTCCCCATTTGTATCTCATTCACCAGCATATCGTCAGCAAATATATATTAGTAGAGCTTGAATTACATTCCTGTATCTATGCTGACTTTTGTCTCTTGAGGATAGGTACTATCTGAAACTTTACTGCACAGAATAGAGGAACTTCTGGATTATTAAAATAATGCAAAATATAGATTCACTCTGGAAACAATACAATCCAGAACAACAGCCAGAAACCAGAATAATAAGAGCTCCTGACTTTCTGAAACGATTCATAACCCAAAGAACATGATCAGTTTTCTTCAGAATGTTGAAAGGTTTTTTCTTTTTTTACCTAGGAAACAGAGCCATTTTGTAAACCAAACTTGAGGGGGGTGGATGACTATCTCTTCATAGAGAGAAAAAATTGTTCATTACTTGAGGAAGATTCCTGAAACGCAAGGTTTATAAGACACTGTGCAGAAGAAGATTTCTTTTTTTTACGGAGAATTTTCTTCTGATCAAAATGCAATTTTGTGACCTGTAACAAGAGAGTAAAGAAAGCAAGAATCCTGCATTTCATTCACCTTGTTTTTCCTTTCATAGCTCAGTGGCAGAATTGGGTAAATCTACACATTAACAGGAAAGAAAATAATAACTCTGGGGCAAGTCCCAAAATTGTTCTTAACTAGCAGAAAAGAGTAGCAGAGGGACTGAATTAAAAAAGAGAAGGCCATTGGGAAGGGATTTAAGTAATGACTGTCAAACAGTCTGAAGAGAGAAGCACTTTGGGTATTGATACTTGCTAACATCATCCAGGCCACTTGAAATAAGGTCAACATCCTTGCACAGAAAAAGTGACAAATCCACTGTGCAATCTTTACCAAATCACAAAAGTAAATTTTGTATTTTAGGCCACAAGAACCCTACAGGAACAACCTGATTACTTTTCTCTGTGGTCTTAAACTGTTTAACTTTTAATTTTTTTTTTTTTTTTCGTGGAATGATTTACCTTAACTAAAATCCAGACAGGAATTCCATAGTAAATAGAAAAAACCTTTTCAATTTGTCATTTCCTTGTTCCTATTTTGGCCCTAACTTGTTTAAAGAGCAGCAGGATCGAGACACACAGATGTACAGTAGAATACCTGATGAAGAAAGTGACATATGCAATTTTTTTCTGACTGATGTGACTTTGCATTTGCAGTCTGGTCTATCCATAAGCCTCTTCAAAGGCTAGATGTGGGGTAGGCAGCGAAATCAAGTTCCTGAACTTTTCTGTCTCTTGAACATTTTGCAAGGCCTTGAACCCCTACATTGTTGTTTTTCTGGATGTGGCAAAGGCAAAGAAGAGACATTGCAGAAACTTTGTTCTAGGATTTAGACAGAAGAATAAAGTAGAAAACTTGTGATTATTCAATGACAAAAACTAGTTATGCAAGTTAGTTGCCTGCTTCAAATCTCGTTGTCAACAAGGAACACTTCTGTAGGTAGGCTTAGATATTAAATCCCTAGGTCCCTTCCTGGATGTAGTCAGGCACAACCATTCCCTTGCCACCAAGACAAAGTAGATAAGCAGAAGGTCCGAAGACCTATGACAAGGGTAGCTAACTCCACCACTTGCTTGTAGCCTTGGGCACCCTAAAGAAAAAAGCCCCTGACACCTGGGTCAGATGGCAGTGGGACACGAGCTGCCAGCCTCCTTCATCTCACCTGTGCCTCCAGCGTGGGGCTGCCTTTGCCTGTAGAGTTGTGCACAAGTATACATTGCACAGCAAGGAAACACACCAAAACTGGTCTCCAAAACTACAGGGAGATCTTTTTAGAAAAAGGCCTTCAGAAGGCTGAACAATGGCTTCTCCCTGACCTCAAGGGCTGGGACAGAGCTAATGAAGGCAGCAGAAATGTCTGCACAATAGCCACTGTTAAGAGGAAACAACATTTGATTCCCTAAGTGCTTGGCAGTCGAAGTTCATCTCACTCCCACCCAGAAGCAGGGCCCTGGGAGCTTCAGAGCTCAGCTTCAGCCCTGGGCTTTGGCACCTCCCTGGGGACAGGAATGGATTATGGTCCCGCAGGTGAGCCCAGCTTGGCAGGGCCCGTGGCTGAGCAAGGAAGGGCCATGAGCAGCTGGGGGCCAGCACTGCTGTGGCATTGCTGAGGCAGGGGTTGGCAGCCTCAGTGGGCTGATCTGTCATCCTGGGCCATGGGCAGGGCAGGGGAAGCAGTGAGAGTCCCCAGCAGGGACAGTGCAGTCGATGGGGGTGGCTCTCAGGCACCGGGCAGTGGCTCAGGCAGTGCAATGATTAAAGAAACCAAGGTAGATGCTGGCTATGTTCTCTTTTATACATGTTTTTTAACCTCAGTTTTCTACCCTGGTCAAAATGTCTACTTGACAAGAACATGAATAGGGCTTTTAAATAAAATGTCTTGTACATATTTTCAATGAAATTCCATTGTGTTTTACAGGTTTTGTACAAATTGTATGGCTTTTTT
>VXAC01008436.1:330624-353990 GCA_013399225.1 Rhipidura dahli | reverse complement strand
TTTTTTTTTTTTAAGAACTAGTCCTTGAAAAAAGAGTCCATCCAGGAGAAGACAAGTTTTCTACCCACAGTTTTTGTTTTAGAACTTGCATAAAGTTAATATGTGGCTTATTTTCACCACCGTTTGATGGTTACCTCTTAGCAGGCATGTTAAAAGGACAATGGAAACATAGCAAAAAGTGTCCAAACAACTATTGCTATTTTAAGAAACATTTGAAATGAGGCTTAACATTGTTGACAGCTGCGAATGAGCCCAGAAAACAAAGCAGATCCAGCAACCATCACTGGTCAGAGATGAGTAACACTCTCTGATAAGCATCTAGCAAATAATAATAACTAGCAAAAATGAAAATTTTATTTAACTGAAGACTATTGCATGTCTGGGTTGTAGATAACAACAGCTCTCCTTCAAACTAACTCTATGAAAATCTGTAAATTTACCTTTTTTTACAGTGGTCCAAAAGACTGAAGAAACATCAGCTAGTCCATCTTGCATTTAGTCAGGTAAAATACGGGGAAAGCGTTCCACCTGAAACAGCCATGTGCATCATACAGTGTGGGGAATATCTATCTCTAGACACTGATTGGGTCCAAAAGGAGCCTCTGAGTCATCCTGAGTTGCTGCCAGACCACAGCACTGACCAGCTGCCTCAACAGGTGCTGGGTGCCCGAGGTGGCCATGCAGTTCTGTCCTCACCAGCCAGGGTCCCAGAGGACCTGGCAAGCCCGGGAATGGTGACCAGGGTGAAGCCAGAGTTATGTGGCTGTTCAGCGTGGTCACAGGGCCAGGACAGGGCTGAGGTCCAGCCAGGTGAAGTCTGTAGGTCATGGTCATTGTGGTACCTATCCGTAGCCATGCCTAGAGCAATAGTCAGCAGGCAATAGGCAAGGTCAGGCAGACAGGCCATGAGTTCAAATGCAGCTCCAAGGAAAGGGGAGCTCATTCTGCTCTGGCTCTCTCACAACAAGGTGATCTCAGTTTATTTAACCAAGCCATAGCAAAGCTGGCCTGAGCATCTGTAGCCAGATCCCAAGGAAGAGGAAGAGGTTGCAGGGCCTGTTGATGTATAGCCACAGCTGGTTACACGAAGAGGAGTTTTTGACTCTAAGGTACAGCACTAAGGCAAAGCTCTCCCTCCGGGTTGGGAGGGAAGTACTCTCAGTGAGAGTATTAAACTTACTTTGGTTGCCATCCCCCATCCCCATCCCTGGAAGAGTTCAAGGCCAGGTTGGATGGGACTCTGAGCAACCTGGACTAGTGAAAGGTGTCCCTGGTAATGTCAGCAGGGCTGAAACTAGATGATCTTTAAGGTCCCTTCCAACCCAAACCATTCTGTGATTCTATTAAAACCTTCAAGAAAAATAAAGGGAGAAAAAATGCTCAGTAAGAAGCAAAAGTAAACAGATCTGGAGAAAACCTGTTGTATGCAGAATGAATCCAGGAACGGCATTTTTTAGTTCAGAAAAATAGTATTCTTAAACACATAAAGCAATACTTGCCAAAAAAAAGAGAATGAAATGAGCAGTCCTGCATGTCCAGGTGGTTGAATAAGAGAAGGATAAAAAATCAGATACTAGATGAAAAATGAAATGTATAGGCTGTTCATCACTGGGTATTTTCTTCTTGCCTAGGTAGCTCGTGGCCAGGATTCTGACTTGCCCAGCACAAGCAATCGAGGCGGCGGAGGCAGGGCAGAGTTCTGATCCCTGCTAGAGGTGCCTGGGAGCTCTGTTTAGGCAAACAGCAATGACCGTGGCAAAGGTAGAAGGAACAGTCCACTCTTGAGCCTATGAACTATTTATTTCCCTCATGGAGGAAAAAACAGAACAAGTGTGCAAACTATATCCAAGCTCAGGCAAGTGACCCCTGGTGCCTCTTGCATCTCCTCTTTGTGCCTGGGGAGGGGCAAGGTAGATACAGCCAATGGGGAGAGATCAGGGGAGGAACCAGGTGAACAGCACCAACTACAAAACAGAGACACCTGTAGATAGAGAGAACTCTTTGGACCTGATGCATCGTAAACTAACCACATGAATATGCATCAGAGAACCAGGAGAAGGGTCCAGAAGCGAGGAGGAGATGCCGTGGGATTACACCCAGTGGGAGGTGGTTTAAACTACGGCTCTGCCTTCAGCATGGGGGTGGAAATCCACCCACTGGCTCCCACTCGGTTCACCATTGGGCTGGTTCACCACAACAGAAATGAAGCATTTGGAGAAATTTTTTCATCAGGTAAAGTTATGCCCTGGAACTATGCATACATCAGATTGGAATTTTTTTCTGGAACAGGATGGCCTCTTAAAAGCTCTTCAATGCCTTGGGTCTGTATCTTCCCAAAAAATATTCTGACTAAATGCTTTCACCTGGATTTGGTCTCCACCGGTGTGGGAGTTTTACCATGTTTCTATAACTTCAAGACTGGAGATTTGACATCCTTTTTGGCAATTCTTGATTGAAATTCCTTCAGCAAATCATATTTTTAGATGCAAATCCCACTGAGGCAATGGAAGGAACATTTCATTCTTAATGGAAACATCTTGTACTATAAGCATTTTGACTCCAAATGTACTTTTGACATAGTTATCCTTGCATGTTGTAATTCAGCACTGAACAGAGTAAGGATCAATAGCTGCCTTTATTTGCTGTTTGTCTGACAACACAGAACACGTCCCTTAGAGGCCTGTGCTTAAAGCAATGCTAATTGACAATGAATGGCCTTCTAGTTCTTGGGAACATTTCTTACCAGCTCTGTTTCTTGTGGTGTACAAATGAGACATCATGTACTGGGAGCTGCTGATGTCAGTGACACTGGTTTTTTAAGAAGCATGCACAGCAGGGGATGAGAAAGGCCACAATTATCAGATAAGGGAATTGCCTTTATTTGCTTTGATGGTGGTTATTTTATTTGGGTGGCATCACAGATCTCTGTATGACTGAAAGAAAGCAAGCAAGAGAACAGAAACAGATGGGTTTCTCAGCCATGTGAAAGAGATCACGTAATGCATTCACATTTGCACATATTTTTCCCTATGCTTTTCACGAGCTTCCTCCTTAATTCCAGTTTTGTTGTAAGAGCTAATAATACATATTAAAACATGTAATTTTCACACGTGCAGCTACCTCATTCTCCCGGCCTTTCATCTGCTGAGTATTCAACAAGCCCTAGGTTTGTCCCCCAAATCTTTTTAGGTTGTAAATTGTTACTTAATGCAAAGTTCATCCAAAAAAACCTGTGTTCTCAATCACTAATCATTGGTTTGGTTTCCAAAAATCATCAACAGTTACACAAACTAGAAGCAGAGAAGAGGATAGGATTTAAATGAAATATGGCATAAATCATAAGTACACCCGTACCAATGTTATCTTACATGGACTTTTCTGATAGATTAATGCATGTCTGTCTCAGGATGTGTTGGCCAATGATTTGTAAACAAAAATGAGACATGTTTTAAGAATTTAGCAACTAATTTTTTTTCATTTCTTTCTTCATGTCCGTATCCCTAGTATTAATTGACATCAATTGCTTATTCCAATTTAATCTTTTGTGTAGGAAAGCCCAATGAAAAGGCCTAATAATATAAAATAAGGCACTACAAAATATTTTACATTAATATTTTCAGACAGAAAATATTATGTTGAGAAGCATGGGAGAGAATTTATTTCTGAAATTAAAAAAAGGATGTTGATACAACTTACAAAATCTTTTTAATGGAATTTAATTTTTTCAGATGTTTCTTAAAGTTTACAAAAGATCAATAAATTAATTGATCTAATCTTTATAAAAGACTTAATCATTCTTTCACAAATCATAGACATTTTTTAGATTGGTTTCATTTTAGACTTGGAAAAATTTGGGTATTTGGGAAATTTGATTCCGAATGCTTAGGTGGCTAACGTAAATGGCTTAAATGACTTAAGGAAGCTGAATCAGCATTAAATGGAGACCAATCAAACCTTAATACTATGTGGACAGGATTTTGGAGAGTTATTAAAATCCTATTGGTCACTTATTAAATCATGGAATCATTTAAAGTTGAAAGAGACCTTAAAAATCACCTAGTTCCAAGCTCCTGCCCATACAATTCACTAGACTGAGTTGCTCAGTGTTCCATCCAAGAAAACTGTTAATTTATAACAAGGTGGACACATTTGGTAGCATTCTTTCAGTTCCCCTCCATAGTGCAAAGAAAAAGGGTACAAATATAATAAACGCTGTACTTTCAAATAAAAAATAATAATTGCTCAAGATTTTCTCAAGAAGAGCCTTTCTAGCTCTTTCCTATGACAAATGTATTGGGTGAGTGTCTTTGACAGCTCAGCATAGTCTATTTATCCAAAATAGATGTTTCTGTGTTCAGTAACCTCTAACACAGCAAAGGCAAAATCAGAGTCACCTGGATCTCTGTACTCTTCAGTTAGTATGATTTTTCAGGGTAAGCTATGAGGACTAGATGGCACTGCTACTGCTGAGTTTTTGCACAGTGCTCTGCTTAGTAAATCAGATGTGTAGGGATGTTTTCATATATATAGGGAAGTAAAATGATCCAAATTACTAATGGTTTTTTACCATCCGAAGGACATTTTTCAGACTGAGAACTCTTCAAAAATTTGTCTCCAGAACCAACTGCTTTTGTTTCCACTTCATACAGAGCAAAATTCACCACTTTCAAACTTAGCTCCTGGAAATCTCAAAAGAGAGACTGAACATAAAAGACAATGGTCCTGTTGCCATGTAACTTCATGAAGTTCCTTATATTATGTTGTGTTAACTCCAGAAAACTACTAAAAATCTACTTGGGAGGATTAGCTGTAATTTTCTTCTTTGAAAAAGTAGTTTATTGATTAAACTTTGTCCCAAAGGTAACATTCAGGTTAGAATAAGAGCCTGGGGCAACTACTTACCACAATGAGAAATTTGTTTCACCAGGAACAAATACAGAAAGGCTTTGTAAATGAAAGATAATCTATCCTTTCACATGGCCTCTTTCCTTGAAACAGTTCTTATAATATGTGTATCAGTCCAAGTATGTCATTGTCACGTTTAATCAAAGATTATCTCCTCAAAGATATCTTTGGATCAACAGTGCAGGAAACTGAAGTTATTTACTAGATGATGAAGGAATTCTGCCAAGAACAGTGCATGACTGCTCCCACTAGATCTCCAAGTAACACTGATACTTTCTTCAGTAAACTTAAAGCCGATTCATTAATGCAAAATACTGAGCAAAATCTGCAAGCTTTAGCTTGAGAGCAGAGCCATTTCTGGCCACACAGCCTTTACCGCATGCCAGGCTTGGAACTACGAGCGTTAGGCAATTCAGCTTCTTATAAAGTTTTTGCATTCCTCCCAGTTGCTGCTTCCTGGGTCATTTTTTAGGAGCTGTGGAGGTATAGACAGTTGCATACACACAGCTGCAATCTGGAGAGTGGTTGTGCATTCAAAGAGAAGCTGAGAAAAAGGATTTCTTCATCAGGAGACAAAAATATGCAGTCAATGTGGTTGGCCAGCAAGATGCAATATGAAAGTTTCAGACTGCCAACCCATGTTTCTGGATTTCTTTCATTCCCTCTGAGGGCTGCTTGCTAACTATNTTCCCTTCCCGCACCTTCCCTTCCATTAACTCTGACAATTAAAATGAAATTGTGCCTAAGTGGTCATAGTGAAGAGATGAACTAAAGGTATTTCCTTGCAGTGAAAACTTTAATTTTTTTTCTGGATCTGGCAATATGAACTTCCCTGTAAGTCAGTCAGGACACCTTAACTGCCTGAGTCCACCATAAGCATTCAAGTACAGCTGGGAGGAACTGATAAAAAGAGAAAGATCGAATGACTGCCATTGCAATGTTAAAAAAAATGTTAAAAATAATACAACAACTGCTACAAGTAACTTTTCTTTGCTATTTTTCCCTTTAGGGAAGCAAAACATAAAGTAGTACAAGTGAGACTGTAAAAAGTGAGAATCCACTAACACTTTTGTTTCTGATTTGATTTTTGACCTGTGTTGGCTTGGCAGGTTCTACTGACTTCACCAGACACATTTGATGGTAACATTTTCAAGGACATCTAAACAAGTTAGGCTCCTAAGTCTTAACTTAAAAACTTTCAGTAGTCTATTGGGATCCTAAATACCTTTTCAAGTCAATTACACTTAAATTCCCAAGGTCTGACCCTGAAAAAGATATTTATATGCTACAGTAAAAGCTGAAATACAATTATGTACATGCGACTTTGGTATATCACCATTGAGACTGAAAAATAACTACATGTTAAGAGAAGCAGCTCCTTCAGCAGGCACAGTTAGTGCTGAACCCACAGCTCAGCAGTGCAATGGCTTTATGGCACCTTATCCAGGTTACCAGGTTGGAGAAAAATGTCCATTTAGGAAAGATCTGCTTTGAGATCCATCCGTAGTAACCTGCTTGTTTTTTAAGGCAGTGCCACAGCAAAGCAGGAATTCAATATAAGCCTGGGTAGGACAGGCCAAGCTGAGCCTTTCTTCAGTAGAATGGTGGGATGCCAGAAATGAAGAGACAAGCAGAGGATTCAGTCCCACTCACTTCAGCTACTCACTGGCTCACCTTCAGTGACCACACAAGGTCTGTATAACAACTTCTGATGTCTTACTTAGTCACTGAAAAAATTTTAGGAAGGGGGAGATGTTAGCAAAGCAGCATATGTGATCTTTTCTTGCCTGAAAATATCCAGTGAATGAGGGCCATGTCAAAAAGTCAAAACTTGTGGCAATTAAAATGTGTGTGTCATTTGACAGTGGCATTTCTTCCCCCTGTGGTCTAAGATGGCCAAAGCAATGCAATGTGTTCTATACACCAAGACTGGCAAACTGGCTGTTCTGCTTTGTATATTACTACTTTTTTCCTTTTGTTAGCACCAGAGCTTTTGGTAATTTTCCTCTAATTGTTTTCTTCACAGCTGCTATGAAGGTTCCTGTGGGGCTGAAGCCTTCATACAAGCAAGACACCCACTGACATTTCCACTTCAATCTTCCATTCTCATGTCCTTTGCCTCACTGTCTGACACATTGCAAGCTCTTACTTTCCATCTGCACCTCAGCAGCACCAGTGACAGTCAAACATGTAACTTAGCACTGCTGTGACACTGCATCAATCAAGTGCACGCAGATCCCCTGCTGGCGTGTGACTTGAATGAAAGGGTAAAACTTGTTCTTAAATCAGCTAACCCACTCTTACTTTGGGGAAGGAGTCCATACTTAAAAATGCAGACCCACTTCTTCCATGGCTAGAATTTAACTGTTGACAACATGTAGTTACCTTCTGCTCCATTCAAGAGAGTTTATCTGTGCAGTTTACGTATGTTCTACCACGCAGGCATCTCCTCAAGCATCCCTTTGCACCTACATCAGCCCCCACACTGGGCTTTCCTCCTTGTATGACCCAACATCATGAGGCAAGTGGGCACACATATGCCTGATTCTGTGCTGTCACCCAGCAAGATGACCCTAATCTGGACCAGGAAACAGTAACAGCAATCCTGGCGCTATGGATGCTGTCCAAGCAATGTGATCCATAATGGCCCTCTAGGCGCTGTTAATGAGAAATTTTAATTTCCACCCATCCTTAGTTATTCAGCCTTTCTGTTTGAGAATCCCATCTCAGAAAATGGGCTTTGGCATTTTGGCTGGTAATGGCGTTGAAATGAGTACATAAATAAAAAGAATACATAAACAGAATTTTTCCAGCTCCCAGATTTGTGTTTGGTTTGGGGCTTTTTTTCCTGCATAATGTTTGCTATGGGTATAGCTACTGCATGACAAAATTTGTCAGAGAAATGTAACTATTCCTGGATGAGCCTTTTATCTTTGTCTTATTATTTCTCTTTTCTTAATCATGAGAAATGGAGAAAAACAGGGCTGAAATTAGATATAAAAAACTATAAAACTATAAACTTTTGAATCTGGTAATAAGACAGGAGTCAGGCCGCAGTGTTAGTTAAATCAACAAAAAGCAATGAATTTTTCATTAGCCACAAGGCTAAATAATTCACTAGGAGGAAAGGGAACCAGGAGAACAACTTCAGATCAGCTGAAACTTTACCCCCACCGCACAAATTTTCCTTTCTCCTGAGCTCGAATTCAAGGAAAAGAGCCTTATCCTCAGACAACTTGGTACATAGAAGGGAGTACGCTCTTCACTTCTGCTGAAACCCTTTAGCTATGTGGAAAATGTGTAGCTCTTCAGGGGACTGAGACTGAAACCCAGGTGGTTCAATCCCCAGTGTCCCCTGCCCTAAGCAGCCAGCTGAAGATCTGCCATCGTACGGATGGGTGCTCCTGGGCATGTTCAAGTCCTTTGAACAGAATGGAAAGGCTGCAATCAGAGGGTGAGAGGAAGTTGAAAACTGCCCCATGATGCTGAGCCTGCTCAGCTGGGAGGTCAGCAGGGAGGATCTGAGGCACTCAGGGGGGATCTGAGGACATCAGAAAAGCATCCTTGAATCAAACAGCAAAATCCAGAAAAAGCAACACCAACCTGACGTTAGATTAGTAAAATCATATGGTTTGACAAAAAAAAAAAAAACCAACCCTGCCTGCTAAGAAAAAGGCAAAGATTTCACTGTAAATCTGTGGGGAAGCATCTCAGTAATATCTTGCCTTCGTTTAAGTCAGCACTGTCAGACTGCAGGGGGCTTCATGGAAGTAAAGAAAATTAGCAGATTTCTATTTCACAAGACTTTTAGTAGACACTCAGACTTCATTCTAAGGAACTTGCAAATGTGTCTCAAGGTGAAACCTTTTGCAAGCATTTGTTGGACAGGCACTGTGTTAATTGAGGCAGTGCTGTGACTCCTCTCATGTATGAGGCATTACACTCTTCTTCCCACTCCAGATGCAGCTATTTTACCTTAGAGACTTATAGAAGGTTATTTATTTAGAACCTTTACTAGAGCCCACAAGGAGTTAGTACTAATATTTAATTTATGTTCATTGAAAACAATGTTATCATACAGATTTTTTAAAATTCCTGCTTTCTGGGCATGCATTTGTCAACCAGAATTTGGCAAAAATACAACAAATGGTAATGGAAATTAATTTCCCTAGAGGAACAATTAAATCTTCCCCCTCCCCCTTCTCTCCCCATTTGCACCTTCCTCTTACTTCATGGGCTTCAGTACTGAAGATTTTAATTGTCTGGATTGTCAAGTTTTGACATCCTAATCTCCCGCTTGGAGGAGACTTGCATATTAGTAACTTAGCATCTGAATACTAAACATCTCTTGGTTCACAACCCTCTTGCAGCTGAGCTCCAGCCTGCATCAGAGCACCAGTTTGCCTGTCTTAGCCCCTCTCCTGCTCTCCATGGTGTAGATAAGTAGCTCGACAACCTTCCCCAAAGTCATTCTCTTCTCTCAAATTTGACAGTCAGGATTTCATCATCTGCAAAATTTACCTGTATCAGAAAACCCAGTCAGTCACAAAAGCAAATATTGTTATAAACCGTGCAGCGTGTTTCTGCTGAATTTTGCACTGCTGATACCAACAAAATTTGCTGATTTCCATCAGAGCAGAAGCCAGTGCACTTGTACAGACCATGCTCCCCAGACCTGGAAGCCTCCTCTTCCCATTGGGAGCACATAGAACCAAAGCCATAAATTTTTACTTCAGATTATAGCAATCAAACCTAGATAACATAGGTGACATTGTGTTATAATGAAACCTAGACTGGCTGAAACGAACCTGGGAATCTCCAGGAGCAGGGAGGCCAGGAATAGCATAGCTATGTGTATGAAATGAGGCAGCCACAGTCTTGCAACTACTTTAATGGAAATTCTTACAGGAGAAGAATGAAGAAACATGCTCAGAACAGAGAAGCAAGCAACTGCTTATATTTGGTTGACTAAATGCAGGGATCAGTTACTAATTCTTGTGCCTGTTTGGTGGGTATTGTCTGTGCAGGGACTGTGCACCAGCTACTCTGCCATGAATGACTGGAGTTTTCTTTCAGGGCTGCACTTGAAGAAGAGGGACACCATGAGAGGCTGTTGTATTCATTGTCTCTAAGGAAGTCTCTTTTAACAGCTTTTGCATGGTCTTGCAGATTAGACGTGCCAGAATACTGCCAGACAAGATACAAGGCTTTCCCTCTGAAAACTACAATTATATAGTACTGAGCTTCTTCTCTGCTATAATTTTCCTGTATTTCCACATATATATATATATATATATTCCATTAGTGACAGCATACTTTTCTCCCAGAAAAGGCTGTAACCAGTTGATGTATCTGTGAGGTGCTGAAATAGCTGCTGGCTCTGCACTTATGTCCATTATAGAGATACCTGGAGGACCAGGCAGGTCCTGCTGTCAATAATTTTTCTTTCAAAATCAATTACTGTCACAAAAGAAACGGATAAAAAAAGAAAAATGTGAAGAAATAGAAGTATGGTGTTAAAACACCAGCAGTTAATGGTGCCTTACTGAAAGTGAGAGAAATTTTTACAATTTATTCAGCCCAGGAGAATGTTGCAACCATACAGAACTGTACAGAAGCACCAGAAATATTCTGTGCCTGAGTCCTCCCTATCCCAAATGCTCATGAGTCCTCCAAACCAGGCTCTTCCAATACAGCAAAAAACTTGTCAACCACTTTCAATTGCTTTTGTAGATCATTTTGATGACAAGGTCACAGTTTGTGCAACCATATTGGTTCTGTGGTAGCAGACCAGGCTTGCTGGAAGGAGTCATTTAAGGTGACATTGATTGTGTCTGGGGAGAAAGACTTCCTGGAGTCCTTAGGAATCTGGGCAATGCTTGGTTGTACTAAATGCTCCCAGGCAAACCAAGAGAGAAGCACAGGGCAGAAAGATATATTAGTTACCTTCCTCCAGTCACTTGTAAATATGCCCTTGCATGCTTGCACCACCAGGATGTACAACCCACTCTCTCTGTGGACTGTGTCAAATGCAGGGTTAGTGAACTTGCAAACTCTAATGATTTTTTAGCTTTTTGTTTGGTTTTATTTAAAGGACCTCATATACTGTGAAGCTAAGAGTTTTATTTTGAAATAGCTCACTAAACCACTTTAAGGATGGTAGTAGAGACTGAAATGTTTGTTTGCAGACATTCCTGATGCCACAGTGAACAATTGTGAGCATCATTTTCCATGGTTTGAATTAGTTCAGCATTGAAACCGTTTATTGATTTATTAATGACAGATGATTGACTCAAAATCCATGAACCATTTATGCAGAATCATTATTGGTACAGTAAGAGAAAAACAAAAATACTAGACAATTAAAAAATATTAGTATAACCTACAAGTTTATAAAATTGCCCTTCTATAGCTGATCCCAAGAAGTTCTGATCTCACATATGCACATATGAGAGATGGGGCTGCTCTGGCTACATGTCACCCTCACTGATCCCAGCCCTCCACAGTGAGGAAGCCCCCATAGGTCCACCAGCACATCCTGGGGCATGGGTCCCTCTGCACTCCACCCACAGTTTCCCCCTCTGGGTGCTCTCTGCATCCCCATCCCCTGTGCCCAGGGGGGCTGCCTGGGCAGGGGCTGTGGAGTCGCAGGGCCACCAAGGTGTGCACTGGTGTTTTGTTCCCACTCCATGAGCTCTCTCCTAAGATACAAATACCTTATACTTCTTTTATGCTAATTTTCAAGTGAGTTTCAAAAGTGTCTGTGCAACTCCCTGCTGTCATTGAACACAACAGTCACTGTCCTCTTCAGCACTACTCCCTCTGCACAGTGAGGGTGTTAGACCCACACACATGCATGCACACATGCATCATTTACTGTCATGTTTCTGACTTACCTGGTTGTCCAGACCATTCGACAAGGGAAACAGGGCCCCTGTGAGCAGGATTATGCCTAATGGCATAACTTACCTTTTCCTTCTGAGCAATACAAATGTTTGAAGATTCAATGATTGTGCAAAAATAAATGCTGGCAATGTCCTCTTTTCACTGATATCTATTGTTTTACAGTTTGCCTAGAACTAAACTGAATAATTCACACTTGAATAGTCTGTTCTAGGTGTGTTGCTGCCTTCTGAATTATTTCAGAGACATTTTGGAAATACATAAAAGTCATCTTGCACACATAGAGAACTTGGATTTTAAATGTTAACATTTAAATAAATCAGTGGAAAGTTGGAGGTTTTTTATTCTGAACAGAAAACCAGCCCACACTTTTACCTGAATCAAAACATGCAGTTGAAAATGTTGCCTCTAAATTGAAACTGAAAACTGAACATCCTTTGGTTTCAGTAGCTGAGAGGACTTTTGCTATGACCTACAAGAGTTTTAATTTTCCACTGAGAATGCGTTAGTTCTGGTTTGTTTTGATCCACTGCTGCATTTAGTTAGTATTTCAAAGCAAATCAGCCTCTTCTGTGTTTCTCTTCCTGCCATGCCCATTATCACGGAGGGCAGGGGACTGGCAGGAGCCTTGCAGCCGGCACCAATTACAGTCAGACCTGCTGTGTGGGGCTCACCTGACCAGATGTTCAGATTCACACTGTAGACTTTCATGTCCTGGACTTACCATCCACAGAGAGAGGCAGGCTCTCTCTTCTGTGTGTGATTTAATTTGTCTTAACGTGGATGTTTAAAATAAGCCAGAGCAACCAAGTTGCAGTGACTCCAAAGTGAGCCTGGGAAGACACGGTCACGCGTTGGCATTGACAGAGCCGGCTTTAAACAGTGGGGCGAGGTGACTCCAACCCACAATGTCAACCCACTGCAGCTCACATAAATTAGCACCAGGGCAGCAGGAATGAACAGAGGATTTAACAGATAATAAGAAATCCTCGGTGGTGCTCCAGAGGTGAGCAAGGTCAATTTGAACCCCAGAGGAATGTAAGCAATGTTCAGATTAATCCGCCCACTACTGCTCGTTGATAGCACATAAATAAGCCACAGATATCTGAGTGACTTTCCTGGGAAAGATGGAGTGTGTTCTCTTAGCACTAAATTTACTACTGTGGATTTCTTTATCTCTGTCCTTTAGAGGATGTGTGTTTTATACCAATGAGTAGGTTAAACATCGAAAAAGTCTCCAACCTTAAAACAGAGACAGTTATTTTTGTTGACTACCTAGGGATGTGCAGCTTGTAAATTGCTGGGCTCTTGTTTCATAGTAGGAGTGTACTGGAGTACAGCAAATATGCTACATAAATCAGAGACGAGATTGAATATCCCTCTGTAATGCATAGCAAGAAATTATGGACTTCATCAGAAGCTTCAGTTTGGAGAAAAATACCAAAAGTTGTGTATAGCCAGGAGTTCATATCAATTTCTAAAAGACAAGGATTACATTTCATGTCCAAAACATATTGTACACAACATAAGATAGCTCTTCCAGACCTTCTTTTGAAGGGTAAAGGAAAATTCACTATTTCACTAGGGGTTGGTAGCTACTCAATACCAGTCTACCAGTACATGAGCTGATGACACTTGGTAGGAACAGAGGACAGTTACAGCTGCTAAACATCACATACTCAAAATTCTCATGCTTCCTCAGGAGGCAAGAATAATATCACTGCCAATGCATTCTGTGGATGTTGTAGACTGTTGAGGGAATTAGTATGATTTTACATATTTTTATTATATATATATATTATATACTGTAGAAAGTAAATGTTCTTAGAAGACTTCAGGGAGAGTAAAGGCAGTATCACTCTGTAATGTTATGAGTAAAGAATTGATGTGATCTTCATAGTGATACATACAAAGAAATGAAAAGAATATAGAGACAGTCTTCTTGGCACTTAATTTAATACCAAAAATAAAAAATCTCCTCTTCTGGTGTCAAATTCAATGAGGAAATGGTAAAGGCCAAACACAAAAATATTCAAGAGGCTGAAGAAAAGGCCTGTTAGGGTGAGATTTTAAAAAGAAAAAAGTACAAAGTAATGAGATAGAAAACAAAGAACCATAAAGGAGATCAAAAGGTGACTTGATTGTAATATTTAAGACCCACCCCAGGAAGAAAAATGTTACGTATTAAAATATTGCTTAATCTAACAGGGAGTAGCAAATACTAGTATCCAAAAGATGGTCTCAGACATATTCAAGTAAGAAGTCATGTGCAAACTTCTAATAGAAAGATGAAATTTCCAAAAGAATTGGACTTGAAGATCAAGCTCTTTCTGTTTGGAAGAAATGGTTTCCTTAAAAACAGACTGTAGTATTTAATTTGGGACACAAGAATGGGATGTAAGAGCCTTGCATCCAAGACAGAGTGAGCCTGGTGGCACCTCCAGACTCCAAAATCTCTGAAGCTACTTGAAGAACAAAGTCAAATTACATTAATTTACAATTTTCATCTTCCCTTGGGATGGCTGAGGGGAGAAAATAAATTTTTTGGGGTAGAAAAGCATCACTCTTTGCAAAGAATTGCTACAGTTCACCTACACATCTGCAAGAGAGAAAGAAGCAAGAAAATGATGTGCAAACAGACTGCAGATGATAACATCCAGCAGGAAAATGCTTCATGGCTAAAAATTTTGCTCTTGAATTGCAATTTTGATGTTGTATTATGCAAAGGAATATTAAGAAGACAATGATCATTTAGAAAGATTAAGATATTAATGGTAATGTCTTTGCCAGCAATAATTTCAGGAACAAAAAAGGCTCCAGGTTTTCTATGTTGCGTCCTTTTTTGAGCCATATTGAAATGTAAAATTAAAGGACCCCTTATTTTTTTAGATTGTTCTGCTCTTCAATATAAAATTATTGTTCCTTTTCTGGGAATGAGAACACGCTCTGTTTTCTCAGTCTGCTTTTGTGGGTGCCATTCAGAACTTATCACTGTAATAATACCTGTGTTCCTTCTCATTTGCCTTATCTCTCTATACATAAGCCTTTCTTTGTTAGGTTCATTTGCCACTTTGCAGGTTTTTTGGGTCTTTAAGATGCTGGGAGAGAGGCCTAAAACTGAAAGTCATACCTTGGTAAACATGTTTGTTTTTATGGAAGTGTAAAATTAAATGCACACAAAGAAAATGAGATAAAACAAAGTGGAAAAAAAGAATTAATGCTAGAAGCATAGAAGCACTGAAACTAGTTTTCATTTCAAACTGCTTGTTCACCAGAGAATCTGAATTGTCATAGAAGGGAATGCATATTAAAAGTAGGCAAAATGATACAGGAGTTTACTCTATGCAGTATTATTCTCAGTGGAAGGATGTACTCCAGATCTTTCTATTTTTCTGCCCTCTTTTCATAGCATCCCAGAATAATTTGGTTGGAGGCAACTCTTTGTGGTCATCTAGTCCAATACCTCACTCAAAGGAGGCCTAGTCAGCCCATATTGCCTGGGATTGTGTCCAGCCGCAGTTTGAATGTCACCAGGGATGGAAATTCAACAAACTCTTTGGGATATTTTCTCTCTTCACCCTCCTAGTAATTCAGTAAAAACAGCAATAAGTTTCATAGGACAGTCTTTTCTGCACAGTGGACAGGTTCTTCAGTCTCTTCTCATTTGCTGGGTGCTTCAGCCTCTGACCATCCTGATGGACTCCACTGCATTAGTCCCAGTAGGAAAGAATCTTTCTTGCACAGTGGAACCCCAAACTGCACAAGGTTCTCCAGAAGGGCTCTCACAGGTACTGAAGAGAGGTGAAGGATCCCTTGCCTCACTGACTGGATGGCTAACACACCCCAGTCTGTGGTTAGGCTCCAACAGGCCCAGCTGGGCAGCCCAGCATTGCGGGCTGGCCAAGGCAGGGGTTGTGCCACGGAACGCCGCACTCGTGTGGCACCGGTCTCGGGTGTGGTGTGCAGCTTGGGGAACCTCAGTGTAAGAGGAATAAAAAGCTCTTAGAGTGTGTCCAGAGTGCAATGAAGATGGTGAAATGTCTCAAGGGCAAGACTTAAGAGAAGTAGTTGAGGTCACTTGGTGTTAAACTTAGACGAGAAGACAGAGGTGACCTCATCACAGGCTACAGCTTCCTCGAGGCGGTCAGTGGAGGGCAGGTGCTGATCTCCATTCTCCAGTGACCAGTGACAGGACACTTGGAAGTTTGAAGCTGCATCAGGAAACACTCAGACTGGACATTAGGAAAAGGTTCTTCACACAGAGGTTGGTTGGGCACTGGAACAGGGTCTCAAGGGAAGTGATCACAGCACCAAGCCTACCCAAGTTCAAGGACCACTTGGGCCTTGCCATGATTTTAGTTTTAGGGGGTCCTACAAGGAGATGGACTAATTTTTTTAGAGTGTTTTTTTGTTTTGCATTCAAAAGTGTCTGCCTGTTCTTGGCTATTACAGTTTGGTTTTCTGAATTCACTGAAGTTACTTCTTGCAAATCCATCTTCCAAACCTTTGAGAAATTCAAGGAATGGTCAGGGACATTCATTCCACATTAAAGAAGGTGACATTTTGGGGACATGTGCAAAAAAAAAAAAAAATCTGAAGATTCCACATTAAAAGCAGTGCACAAGATGCTTTACACATGAAATATTTTAAAAATCAAATGAAAAAAAACCCTGGAGATAACTGTAGAATACTTCTCCTTTTTTTTATGTTAAAAAAATATCAGTCATAAAATTTCTGGCAGCCATGGGAGAGCAAGAAAAAGCTTCTTTTATGTCCTCAGAGACCAACCCATTCTCTTCATTTCTCTTAGCAGCATATAAACTTACTGGTGCTTTAACATCAAGGAACATAAAGGCAAATACCTTTCTGAGTAAAATCCTTTCAATATTTTTCTCTATATAAGTGATTCATGTTCTTTTACAAAACATGACTGTAGAACTTTTGTTCTTTCAAAACTTTTTTATAGACTTAACTCCTAGGCATGGGGACTGGCTTAGGGAGATTCATAACTAGCACTAGCATGTTTGTCAGCATGATTTGTCACTGCATCAGGTGAAATCTTTGAAGTTAATTGGTTCATATTTAAGCCATGCTTTGGAAATGCAAAGCTCAATGCAGCTTTTTTCCATAATGAGGTCCATTTCTTATACTGACTGATAAGCAGTCAGTATAAAATGATGGGCTCTTAAATCTCTGGGAATTGTACTTAATGAGAATGACTTTGATTCTCATTATATTGATTTCAGTGGGAAAACTTCCATTCATTTTAATAGGTACAACACCGACCCTTGCTGAGGATTTGGAGTGAGTCCAGTAAAGATCACAAGTATATGAGAGGGAGGTACAACTGCACATTGACTTCACTGTCTGGCCTCCTATTTCCAGACTGTGCTGTCAGCAAACAGTCCTGCCTGAGTTCATGGGATGATCTTGGTACTTGAGACTGCAAAACATTTGGTGACATTCTGAGCACGTATACTTGCCTAAGCTTCATATTTTGGACCCCAGGTAAGGAGTAATAAACTCAGTTCATACAGAGCCCAGAGCCGGGATTTCTTCCTAAGAGCGACTAGAAGTTTATTAATGAACTGAGCAAGACCCATTGCTTCAAATGGCAGGGGCTACATATCCTCTTTCTTACCACAGCCTAGTAGTTAAAGCACTTAATTATGAATCAGAAAACCCAAGTTCAATGCCTTGCTCAAGTATGTTCTGTCTGTTGGGCCCCAGGCTAAAACATACAGTGGGATTTCTCAAATATTCCATGAATTATTTGTAAATATGAAGGGAATAGTACAAAATTAATGAGGGACGGATGGCAAAAGAAAACACAAATCATTATATGACAGTCTTTATTAATGTTGTTTTTCTGTTCACCAACATTTTAAAATAAAACCTGTTTTTTTAGTTAAGAAGATAAGATTAATAAGACAAAACAACATGTTCTTAAAAGTTGTCATTTTCCAGAATTATGACAGAATTACAAAATTACAAGATAAAAAGTGCACCCTAATGGTGCTTTTATTTCTCCAATTCTTCTGCTAGTTCTGAGATGTAGTTTGAAGCAAGTCACTATCCTGAAGCACTCCGACACTTTAGGAAGGATTCCAAGATCCAGTCCTAGATCTTTAATGCCACTTAGGTGCCATGGAATAACCTCCTTGTCCTCCAGCTGCCACTCTGAAGGCAAGGAATCTCCTGTGTTAGATTTGCCAGTCCTGCACAGATGCAGCAGCCATAGCAGGGTATCTAAAGTGGCCTGCTGGAGGCCAGGCATGGCGAGGAAGGTACTAAACTAAATCCCACTCTCTATTGCTGCCAGGTTCTCTGAACTTGTTCGAAGCTCCATGGGGAATCGTAGCTGTGGCTGCATGGAAAGCTATCAAATCTGTGTTGTGGCATCTCCTCCGCAGTTCCTGAGCCTTCCCAAGGACAGCAGAACGTACAGCCCAGTGCTGTGCAGAGGTGCCAGGTCCAGTCCCAATCCCAGTGTGGCTGCACTTGCATGTCACTGTGCTTCAAAGCCAGCTAGGAGGGCTTTTTCAAGCCACATGTATCCAGATGGGTTTTCCTATGCTTCCCTCAGATCTTCACATAACTTGTTGCTTAGCTGCAAATATGACTGCTTACAATGCTTGCAAGGTATTACAAAATCACTGTTTTGAAGTGCATTCCAGTGCATTATTCCCATCAAAGTAATTTGCTGCTCAGATTGCCATTCCATTTTGCTTTATCAAGATAAAACAAAAAAAACCAAAACAAACAAAAAAAACAAACAAACAAAAAAAAAAAAAAAAAAAAGTAAAGACAACATGCAAATTGTACATGATCCAACAAACCTATGCTTTAAATGAAATATTCAAATAAGCTTTGAGAAAGCTTGGTTTAGATGCAGGTCTGAATTATCTTTCCCCTACTCAATATCTAGCCTGCATTTCTCTGAAGACTGAGTTCCTTTTTATGGTTTTCTTTCTCTTGTGTAATTGCACTTACCTGGAACATCTGTCCTTTTCAAGAGAGAATGGTTTTAAATGAACACAGATTTTTGGCAGAAAGTATCTGGGATGGGTAGGAACATGATCTATTCACAAGATACCATTTTTTCCCCCCCCAAGGGGATTGTAATTAGCCAATATAGCTATGTCAGCATTTATTGAAGATGCTAATTCACATTTGCTGATATATGTCCAGCTGTAATTTTTTTTTCCACTGGTAGGTCTCAAGAGTTCTATATTTATGCAATGAGAATATATGAAGAGATATTTTCTGCCTTACTGTAAGCACCCATAATAACTGAATCAAAAGATGTTTAAATAATTGTTTATATTTTAGTTAGGAGACCTACAGAGAAAAAAGCAGCCTGCATTTTTTCTCATCATCCTGAGACTCTGTCCTTGCTAGAGCCTCTAGAAAAACATTCAAAAGTGGAGTCCCTTAATTTTAGCACTTGTGAGTAACTTGATAATTCCCCCCATGCTGGTGTGCCATTTGAATTTGGCTTTCTGATCCTCCATGACACCATTTGAATAAGTTACTAGGAATCAGTTTTAAAGTGTATTTATTGAGTTCCATATTCTTTTTTTTCCCTTTGATATGAAACACAAGAAAAAATTCTTTCTGATATATGTCCATTATTTTCAAATATGGAACCTCTGAGTATAAACACTGAAGAAGTGTGACTAAATCAGCCTTCACAGAATCTTTCAATAACCCTGTTTAAGGAGACCAGGGGGACAGACAAGTTTTTTGGGAATGAAGTCTCACTCTTGCATATGTATGTGCTTTTGCCTTTATGTCATACAGGTTATAGGCTATGAAGTTATTGTACCTGGTTTGGTCACATCCAGTTGTAGACCACAGTAATCACTCCTCATCCAAATGGCAGTCTGATGATCTTTTCAAGACCTAGGGTTGGTGGTGCTTAATCTTCTCATTAATCCAATAGACAAGCTGACTCAGACTGAAAAAGCTGTAAGTCAAGCACTAGGAAATCTGACAAATATGGGATAGATGACTTACCACTGAGGGAATTTTTTTCTTCCTTAATCACCTACAGTTAAAAATGAAAACACAAAGGTACACCTGTAGTGCCAGTAAATGAGAGCAGTTGCAGTACAAATTATGAAGAATAGTGTGTTGCCAAAAATTCATGCAGAGAAATGAATCTCTTCCTGATGGGCATTATTTTCCAAATGGGCTCCTGCATTCTGTTGTGGTTTGAATTATGGGTTTCATGCAGACAAAATCTGCAGTTCAAGTGCACAGGCTGGTGAACAATAGCTGCTTGTCTAGAAAAATGAAAACAAGTGATAGCCTAGCAAATGAGTATGGTAAATTTAAATTAACAGAGAGGTTGTCTGTTTTAATCTCTGAGTGAAGGACACATTGCTTTCCAGAATAACTCAGTGAAAGAAATAATTCCCACAGAATTAAGTTTTTGACTTGTATGATCTGTAAATGTAACTTTGATAAATCAAGGAATTAAATCCTTCTTGTTGTTGATAGATCATCTGCAAGGAACTTCTCTTAAATGTCTTATTATTCACAGAACTTGTATAATAATTTCTATTCACTAGCTCCTATATACACTGTTCAAACTGTTGCAATGGTTAGCTATGGCCTGATGCTGTATTTCCAGGCAGGAGAAAGCAAATCAGCCATTTGGAAGAAAGTGGATTGGAAATTTATTTTCCACAAATTAGACCTTATGGACAATTTTCAGTTTTTCCAAAGAAGAGACACTTCTTGCAATGCCTAAATAAGCAGTTTTCTGTGCTTTGGTCTCACGTCTGCTGCAACAGGCAGTTATCATAATGAGTATGTTTGACTTACAGGTCTGCCAGGCCCAGTGGCCTCAGCAGGCACAGGGGAGCAGCAGCACGGCCTCATGTTGGCATTGGTCAAAGCTGGTCCCTCGTGCAGCTCTTCCCTGTGATCCCCAACATGGCAAACCTTCCTCTGTTTCCTTGCATATGGCTTTCCCCCACAGGTAATTTTCACTTCCATCTTTTTTATTCCCTGGCTTATTAGTCCTGGAATGTTTCAGTGGAAAGACTTTTAAAAATGATTAGTGAAGCATTTTCTGTGCTGTTAGAAAAGGCAGTCTACTTTATTTCTCATCACCACAGCCTCTTAAATACTTCAGAGTATTTTTCCTCATCTTCACAATTTCCCTTGAACAGGGAACTATACCATCAAATTCACCTTGCATGTGAGGAATGGAAGACACTTAAACCAGACTCTGACAACAGGTAGATGTCTGAGCTCAGACCTATGACCTATGAAGTCCCACCCAACCTCTCTGACATCTGCAGAGGCTGAGGTGCTCTTTGGCCAAGTTTGTTCTTGCTGCAACACTCATCTTCCATGGGTATATCTATTTTAGCGTATTAGCTCAGTCAGGGCTGTACTTTGGAAGCTGATCTCCTGGCTGGCCTTCTCACCGTGTTTCATGGACAAATCTTACAAGACTGAAGGCCGATTCCTTTCAGATGAGTTAAATGGGAGATGTACTCCCAAAATGCACCAAATGCTTTTCAGCTGGTAATGGTCATTGAATGTGGGCTGAGGCTAGAGCCACTCTGTGGAAGAAAGTATACAGTATGGATATCAGATCTGCTATACCACCTATCTCATTCTACAAATTTGATCCTTTTGGACCACACTATCTTCTAGCTTAGACAGAGTTTGGAATGGTGATGGATGCTGAAGTCTTTACTAGGCAGATATGACCTCATCTGTAGTCCTCATCCCATGTTTCAAAATTTGATGGACACAAAATTCATTTTGACAACAGCCAGAACAGTAGAAAAATGAAACAACATTTATACAATATAATTTTAAAAAATGTGTGATCTTTTTAACCTTGACTGGGTTAAGCTGTGGTGTCTGCAGAGAAGTTGTGAATGCCTCATCCCTGGAAGTGTTCAAGGCCAGGCTGGATGGGGCTTTGAGCGACCTGTTCGAGTGGATGGAACTAGGTGATCTCTGAGGGCCCTTCCAACCCAAACCACTGTATGAATCCATGATTCATAGAATTTACAGGGAAATTATTGGTCATCAATCAGCCACCTGGAAACATGTGAATTTGGTTTCTGAAATCTCAAGTTATAGCAAGCAAATGTTATCTTTAGAAGATAAGTTGCCTTCATAATACTCATCTACTCTGCAGCCTAATGGTGCAATTATGTTTTATTTAATTTTATTAAGTCATTCAAGAGCCTATTTCCTTTCTGAATTGCTACAAAAAATGCATAAAGTCTTAATGTGTTGGGATACCAAAAAAGCAAATCAAACTAAGAATAGTTCCTGAGATTTATGAAGCTGTGGTACTACTTCAATTTTAATAAAATATAGGTAATGACCAAAAAGAAATATAAAAGGATCTCATTATAATTATATAAAATGTAATGGTGCACATTATATAAATGTAAAATTGTATAAAAAATTGATGGCTAAGCTAGCCACAGAATCACTTCTCTATTGAAATTGGCAGCTAAAATAGAGCTGGCATCCCGGACAGTTGTCAACTGGAGAGGCACATTTATTTTAACAGCATAGTTAATTTCAAGTATTTTTAAAATATTTTGATTCTTTCACCCTAGTTTTATAATATAACTCTATCAGTCTATGCCTTTCCCTTTCTTCTTTATTTTCATCTCCTCCTAACCTGGTTAGCTTCAAGGTGAATGCCTACATGTGAGCAATTGGCCTGACTCCACCCTATTTGATAGCAAACTATCAATGGAGAGAGGAACTCACTGTGGTCTGAAACACCCATTGTATAAAATATCCTGTATATACCACAGCTTGTTTGCTAGACCTCTGTCAGCACTAATAGGAACTAAGAGAGATCAAAATTAGACAACAAAGTGAAGCCAGATGAATCCAATCCCAGACATCTATTCTCTTGGTCCTTTACATGCACCCACATTTATATGCATCTATTGCTGTGACATTCCTTTCTATAGCAAGTTTTTTCTTGATCTTACAAGTGCAATTCATCAGTTCTGTGTTAGCAATACTTTTGAAGTGATTGTCTGGTCATGTGTTTTATGTGACTTCCTTTCACAGCTTACCATAAACTGTATGATGTGACATTTATATAAACGAGTGCATTATAATGATTTGGTAATTCTTTACAGCAGCAATCATATTTAAGTCTAGGCATATCTTCCAAGACACTTAAGCCTTAAATGCTTATATAGACACTCCATTTGCTGTATTGAGAAAAAGGTCAATGACTTCAGATTGCTAAGATGCCTACCCATTTTTTGTAAATATTTGCAGGCGGTGTTTCTGGTGTTTTTCCAGTATGGGTCCTGTTTGGGAAATATTTATGTTCTGTGGCAACATGCAAGAAACTATTCTCAGAAACCTGAATTTTAGTTTCCTCCCAGACCAGTTGTTTATTCTTCTCCTCTTTAAGTACTTATCAACCCCACCCTATTGTCAGTCTCAGCTTTTCAGCCTGGAGAACACACCAGCTTCTTCAACTCTAGAAAAACAAAACAAAACAAAACAAAACAAAACAAAAAACCAGTACAACATCACCCCCC